>OZ038003.1:21327727-21442727 GCA_964035705.1 Porites rus | reverse complement strand
CTTATATTTCAGAAAACGTTGAAGTATCAGATAACATACAATCCTTAACGAAATGCGGCGATCTTTCAGACTGGTCTTTTTTGCTTAATCTCTGATTACTGAAGCAAATGAACACTAGGGGGATGACTGTTGCTTATGACTTCGTTTATGGGGCATACAGTAGTTTGTACTTACCATAGAAAAATTGAGTTTTATATTCTGTATCAGTGTGCTTTCTTGTAGTTTAATAAGGGAATACTGACTATTTTCCTTTCAAACTTTCTAACTACTCAGTGTTTTAAGTGTCAAAAAGTTCCAACACCTGAAACAATCCTAGCTTAGCACAGGTGGCTTCCATTTGCAGTCAAAGTCATCGAACCGCATCTTCTTCAGTTTAAATATTGATCTGTTTTAAACATCTATAGAAAACGGGAAGGGAGATTTTTGGTCGAATTCCTTTCCTCTGAGGATTAATAGTTTCTCTCATGACCGAATCAAGCAATTGTGGCGTTGGAAAACGCGGCTGTTTTTTGAAAAAGGCCATGGCCGTTTTAACAGTGTTCTGCGCTGTCGGCGGAGTTATTTACGTTACGGGATTTGGAAAACAAATTCATGAAGCTGTAAACAAATTTATAAGACCTCATCAGGAAGATAAACTAGCAAGGAGAAGGTATGAACGAAAAATTTCGTCTCACGTGCTCTCAACGCTTAGTTATTCACGGTACATACTTAATTTCGTGTTTAACAGATTTAATTGATTTGTTTTGGCTACCAATAATTGTAGTCGAGTGAGTTCACGGGTCTTTATGGTTAAAGGTAGCCATTACTGATCGTAATACATTTTGTAACGCCAGAACTCTCCTCTTGTGTTTATCTGACTTATGCTTTATGGATTTTGTTTCGCAGATGTGTTATTCAGAATATGAAAGCAATTAAAGTGCTAGTTATAGCAGCTGAGTTCTTGTCAAAAGCATTTTTCGTTTGCACTTACTTAACTTTGTCAGATCTGAGTTCGAATCTGAGAACTACAGCTATGTTTTTAGTATTTCTCCAATTTCCTATGCTTACCCTGAGGCCATAGGTTTGGTGTATCTGTGTCATTTTAAACCAAGCGATCATAGTGTCTTTGTATTTAATTGTAAATTGACCCTTACTTCTCAGCGGCTCAGCAGGTTTCGAAAGATATTAATGACGGACGAATAACTTTCTTATATTGGTTTTGCTAATTCCAAATGCCGGTATAGAAAAGCCTTAATTGGTAGCACTGTCCTCGTCGTAGTAAACTCAAGACTGAGTACCTGAACGTAATAACCAATAACTGAGATATCGCGGTCGATTTTCGTATGTAGTGCTTTCAGTTGTCCTAGTCTATCGACTAGGGGTCCAATTTTGAATTTTGACAGAACGTTTTCTATGCTGACCTGTTAAGCGCCATTTCAGTAACTTTTGTTTGTGTTTGTGTTTTTTCTTTTTTTTAGAGCGGTCTAAAATGCTCAGAATTGAGTGACAGACCTAAATAGTAAATGTAATTGTAAATGTAATTCTCCAGTAAATAACGATTTCGGTCCGACAGCCAAGTTTTTAGTTGGAAGACTATTTATCCATAACCATTACAATATCAGTTCACTCAAGTGGCATTTCGCGCCGGGATTTTCTCATATCCTTATGAAAACTGATCAGAGCTCAAGGACTTCAAGGGCGTGCTACTATTTCTGATGACTGGGGCATAGATTTTAGCGGTCCAACTTTCAATCTTGACAGGGCTTTTTAGTATCGTAACCTATCAAAATATTGAAACTGGATCTTTGCTAGCAAACATTCTGTATCAAACGACGTTGTAAAATTCAAATCCTTGTACTCGAGAGACAATCAGCCATAGAGGAACGTCGACAGTTAAATTATATGCATGTCTTTTTTTTTTACTTTGCAGTGAGCCAGCAGGAGCACCCTCAGATCCTCTTAGGTTCAAAACCGCAGCTGTTGCGGCAGACTACAAGACGTGTTCAGAAGACGGCGCTAACATTTTAAAAGAGAAAGGCGGTAACGCAGTTGATGCCGCAATTGCCACTGCCTTGTGCGTTGGCGTGGTGAACACTCACTCAGCAGGCATCGGCGGTGGAGGATTCATGATCATTTATAACAAGACAACTGGTATGTTTCCAACGCAATTCATAAAAGGCCTATACAAATCGTTGTCATAAAAGACTAGTATACACGGTATAGCGCTTGACTGCAGAGCGAGAGGTCGAGGGTTCGATTCCCATGGCCAGGGGCTCGTTTCTCGAAAGTCCCGATAATTAACGGGCCCGTAAAGCTGTTTTGGTTTACAAGCAAGATAGAGGATTCAATAGTTTTGCATCTAACATGATAAAACTATCAGTTAATGAAACAACATGGAATTGTTTGCTAGCCAGGACCCGCGCTCTTATTCTTTATATTTCGATTTGAAAATTTGATTTCGGGCCCAAAAAGTTAACGGGACTTTCGAGAAACAGGTCCCAGACCAATACTCAGAGTCTTAAGATAACTGAGAAACAAAGGTACTCCTTTACACTAGGCGTCGAGACCTTTGTGTGGCTTCCCGTCTCCAGCTAGAGACGTAAAAATGCTCCCAATTACTACGTACGTGCTAAACAAATTGAAACTCAAATAAAGGGCATCGCATTCTTTTAAAGTATATGTAGCTAACGCTATTCACGTGACCCGGTGACGTCATGATTGGAAATTTCCGCCATCTTGGATTTTTATACGCCACTTACACATCTCCCACTATGCACCTTATTTGTTCCCCAATGGGACGAGATTAATCAAAGTTAGTTTTAAAAAATGTTCTTAAGTTATACATTCTATTTTGACAACAACGACTTCTAAAAATCTTGGAACACAAACTGTTTCTCATGAAAATGTCACTTACAAAGAGTTTACAAGCTGAAAACACTTAAATCGTGCATGGATGTTTCCTTCTGATATTCATTTTTTATGAAAACATAAAAACCATAGGTAAGACCACGGCGATCAACTTCAGAGAAACCGTGGCTCAGCATGAAAAGGCGGATTCCATGAAGGAGTTTCAGCACCTCATGTTCCAGTGGAAATCAAGAGGTAATTAAAAATAATTAGCAAATACTGGATGAGGCTGCCGGGCTATGCTCTCACTAAAACTATATCGGATAGGGCTTCTGTTTACACATGAGTATAGTGATTGTAACGTGATTTTTGTGACGGCGCAAAGCATGAAAATACTGAAATTTTAAAATTTTGTAACTTACCAGTAATTAACTCACCGTAATAACTCACGGCAAATAACTCACGACATTGGCGGACCCGTTCGGACCGCAGCGAAAGTGAACAAGTAGGAGTAAGGACTGGAATCCACTAAGAAGGAAGTAAATATTCAGTGTTCCTGAAAGGTCGGTTAGCGCTAATCTATGATTAAAGTTTGTTCTGTTTTGTATTTTGCCTCCCTATGTACTGCATAGAGTAACATTTTGTGTTATCATTACTGTATCTCGTAGTAGAGGCTCAACAGTATTTGTAAACTTGAATTGCATGTTCTTAGACAAGAAAACCTTGCTCAAAATTTGGCTTAATTCTGAGTTAAACTTAATCATCTTTTGAGGAAAAAGGCCCAGGAGCGAGGACTGGGATTAAGAGCACCAAGCCCTCTCGGCCAACTACTCCGGCACGATGTTCGATGTGTGTGAACGACTTGTTCCAGTTCTGTGCCGTTGCTGTTTATACTAATACCATGAGATAGCTTATCGTGTCAGCACGAACAGCTGTCCGGTAAAGTGTGAACGTATAGCCTGAGTATGATATAAGAGCGGAAACGCTCTAAGAGATCTGCATAATTCCTCATTGAATTCGAAAGCCGAATCCAATAATTGTTTTACTATTCGTTCAAAATATTTCCGACTTACCTTGATCTAGTATGTAAAATTCTCGTCTTCATAACATTCGCCTGCTCCTCGCTCAGCTTATAAAGAGATGGTTATTCAAGCAGGCTTTCTTTAAATAGCAGTTTTCATCTACTAAGAGGTGTTTGCTTTTCGGCCATCTTAACAACAATGACCTCAAGCTACGCGCTCGGTCATTACTTGTAAGAGGGACTCAGAGCTTAGGCATCATCCTGTATAAAATTTTCAGAAACGAAGACCCGTGTCCCAGGGGAAGGAGAATTTATAGGCGTTCCTGGTGAGCTAAGAGGTTTTGAATTAGCCTGGAAAAATTATGGCAGCATGCCCTGGAAAGACCTGTTTGATCCTGCTATTAAGATTGCCTCTGAGGGTTTCAAAGCCACACACACAATTATATCCGCTGTGGAAAAGAATGCGGCCAATGTATCGAATGATCCTGGCCTTAGGTGAGTGAGATATACATTAGTTTGACCATACATCACCCGTGCAGGAATCTAAGCCGCCAGCACTAGCCTAGTTGTAAAGAGACTTGCCATTATGTATAAACCTGGACTAACCCAACTAGATAAGTCCTAACCCAAGTGGTATTTACAGAAGTGATGGGTTTTAGATAATACTGGTGAAAAGGCCATTTTATATTTCATTTTCAAAATGAGTGGTTTGAACGGCCAGTTGTAACCAATGGGAAGCTTCCTCCACGTTATGCCAAATAATTCTTTTTCAAGCATCTCAGAAATGGATTGAATTGTGGTAGCTATTGCCCTCTATTTACTCATTTGGTTTTCTGTTGTTAGACCTTTATCGATTGTTTTGTTTAAGGAATTTTCTAAAAAGTACCATGATATTAATTAAAAATTTTGCTCCGGCAAATGTTTGCAAAAATGTGCATGCATAAAAATTAAACTTTGTTGTGACTACAGATGAGAATTTTGTAATTGAAACACGAGAAAACTTCTAATTATGACGCATGCACAGTAAATTTCAAGAATATTGAACGATTCATGAAACTACTGTGTCAGTAAAGCATTGTGATATTCTCTAGCGGGACCAGGCAAGCTTAAACACCTAGAGCTATGGGTCAAACATGAAGTTTAATGCCTCTAAGTGTAAAGTGTTAACAGTCACACCGAAGACTGCATGAGGCCTCTATCGTAATTTCCCGTGCCACCGCTTATAATTTACACCTTAATTAATGTATTTTCCTTTTTTTAATTAGATTTCACCGTTTAACTATTACATTTTAGCTACCGCGTTAAGAGAATTTTTTTTGATGTGAAGTATATATATGAAATAATTCATTTTTGAACTGCTTTTGTAGATGAAAGTGGAGAATGATAATCGCAGTAAATTTTCCAATTTAAGCAATAGGAAAGAAGAAGCCTGAAATAAAATCAGGGCTTCCACGGGAGTCGAACCCGTGACCTCCGCGTTTTTTTTTAGATTTTGCTTAGCATGGGATGGCGCTCCGCATAGGTCACGTGTCCCGTTCGCGCTATTCCCCTTTGGTCTATTTCAAGCTCGTATTTGTCTTGTTTTTATTTATTTGTTATTATTAGTGCTTATTTTTATTGTTTCTATTTATTTAGTCTTCTGGCATTGAATCGCCTTCTTTCTCCTTTTTAGCGAGTTATTTAGGCCAAATGGTAAATGGATAAAGATGGGCGACCTAATAAAACGAACAAAATATGCAAAAACTCTGGAGAAGATTGCCAAGCATAGCGCTGATCTTTTCTATACTGGAAAAATGGCAAAGCAGGTAAGAATTTATGATAACACCAGCTTTTTCCCCTCTTACAGTTTATAGGCACAAGAATACCTTTAACGCCTTTGTGTTGGTCTACTTGTAATACGCGCGCAGGTTCGCGCAGCGTTCTAAGTTTTGTAAGTTACAATTTACACAGTCGCTTGCGGCTTAAACCCAGATAAGTAACCTTCTCCAAAGGAATCTGGTACCCAGGCCAGTTTTCGGCTTCGCCGACAAGAGATCTGGGTACGACATTAACTCCAAAGGTAAGTTATAAGCTATTATCACTCTTTTTATCCCAGTAAGAGCCTTGATAGCCTTCGTGGCAGGCGTTTAGCTTTTGGTCGCGCTTTCGTTCTCCACGAACGTTCGTGAGAAAGGAACGCCCGAAGAAACCCTAAGACCGTCTGCGAGGGAGATTAGGCAGGCATTCGAAAGGGAATGAGAAGCGGGGACTGAATTTCTAGCGGGCGAGGGGGAGGAAAGGAAACCCTTCTCCCCAGCGGGCATTCGCACGCAGGAAAGTGCTTCTATCGCGTACAACTAGAAGATGTTTCAGGTGGGTTTATACAATCTTATAGCATGTTGTTACCTTTTAACCCTCGGTATGACGAGCACGAAAAAGGGACTTGACTCGCAATTCAAACCATCATTCACCAGCAAAATTCTTTTTACGCGACTAGAAAGCATTGCCTACAATTCCACAGAGCAAGAAAGTCGTAACAGAATTGTCTTGTTGATAGGGACGCCGTTGATTTTCTGTATCTGGCAAACACTTCGTGTCACGTCGTGTGGCTGCACGGCTTGCCTGCTCCATACAGTATTCCTGTTTGCCGTGAAATTACTCTCAAAGGAAAGAAAGCACGAATTCTTTATTAAGACCTAACGAATTTATGGATTATGTAGGTAGTCAAGGACCTTAAATCCGTTGGTTCGACGATATCGTTAGAAGACATGAAAAATTACAGAGCGAGAGAAGTCAAGGCAGTGGAGTCTGACCTTCCAGGGGTGAAAGGATTCAAAGTTTATACCGTCCCACCCCCGGCGGGTGGAGTGGCATTACTAAACATTTTGAACATTCTTAAAGGTATGTTTTCATCTTTTTCAATGCGCTGGTGGATTTTCAGTTTCAGCTTCTATGATTGTTGCAATATTGACATTTATAAAACAACTAAGATAGTACGCGCGTTCCGATTGGCTAAAAACTTATGGCTTATTGTGCCGGTAAACTCATAGTTTTACTTAAAGTTATTTTATAAAAGCAATAGGCCACACTTTCTATGGGTTTACACACGAAAAGCTTGTCGCCTTCGTCTCGTGATTTACATGCTTTTCTCGTGTTCTCCCAACATCGAATATCCCCGTAGGTTATCACGCCGGTAAACCCGTAGAAAGTGTGGTCTATTGCTTAAAATTAAAAATTTAATAGCCTAAGTAATATATATTGCAGTATGTACAACAAAGAAAAAACAAGGGACTACAAATTAAAGTGAAATGAATAAAATGTACGCAGGGACCAAAGTAGCTTTGCCTCAGCCTGAGCTGGCCATTGCCACGAAAAGTGCAAAATGCTATGTGCAAAATGTTTGCATTTTATCTGCTTGGTATTTGGAGGGCCTTGAATTAGTACAAAATTAGGATTTAAGGTTTTCAGATTGAAGAAAAACTTTAAACGGTAAACAGGGATCAGGATTTAGTACTGTAAAATGAGATTTGTACTCCCCCCTATCGTCAGAATGTTCCATTTTGGGGAGGAAAAGCCTTAAGTCTAATCTATTTGTGGTACGTTTAGGATATGCTTTAGTGTTCCCCAGTTTGAATTGAGTACAAGATTAAGCGATTCCTTTTACAAATCACAGACAATTGCAGCAATTAAAAACAATTACAACCCAGCTATCTTCTGTCCTTTTTACCGTATTATTTAGCTGGCCTTGGCAAGCTGTTAGCAATTCCTTTGACAAAGGCGGGTAATAGCGGAGCTCTCGCGCGCGAAGCGCGCAGCGGAGCACCATGGGTAAAAAAATGTGGTAAACTACCCATCCGAGAAAATTTGGTAATCACGTGACCGTACACCGACCGCCCGCCCGCCCGACCGTCCGTCCGCACCACAGACATACCAATGAAAAATAATTCAATTAACAGGTATGGCAACCCAAATGCAACTCAAGGTTTTATTTAGAAAGAAATCGCATGGCCGCCCGGAATTTTAGAAAGAAAAAACAACAACAAAGTCGTGTCTTTTTCAACGTTATTTGTGATGTTTACACTCACGTGGATAACAGAGAAACTGAGCTAGAGCTAGTTTCTGAGAACAAAAGAGAAGAATTTTGTAGGAAGAAAAACATGAAAATTCAAAGCGGCTGTGAGACAATGAGAAATGCTAGTGGCCAGCAAGGTGAAACTGAGCGGCAGTGAAAAATAAAAGCGAACATCAACACAGGAGACAATTGGGTAAGAATTCCTCCATAAAAATAATGTGCAACTAGGAAGTTTGACGTTTAGTCCTACAAAACAGCGTTGTAGTTGTGCAAAACAACGGCAAAGAAGGACGAAAAGCGTGCTGCACGTGCAAATTTTGTTGTTTTGCTAATTAGAAAAAAAAGTGTGCTGCACGTGCAATTTGTTTTTTTGCTAATTAGATCTATTGATGCCATTTCCATTGGCCTCCCCGTTTAGCATTAGACGATTTAATTTTTTTTGTTTACAAGTTTTATTAACAAGAGCTTCGCTTTTAGCCCTGGCTAAATCTATATATTAGAATTGTCTTATGTTACCCTAGACTGCTTGCAGTCTGGCTTTGCTCTTCAAGTATAAATCGGTCTAGTTCTTATCGCAGCCAGCGCGACAGCAAATAACGACGTCACGATAAGAAAAATTTTTGGATTGAGCGGTAGAAATGACTGTACGCTGAATCGTCTGTTATTTGCGTTCATTAACAGGGTTCAAATTTGGTCCAGAGGACATTAAAGAACGGCCTGAACTAACGTACCACCGCATGATTGAAGCATTCAATTTTGCAGCTGCAAAGGAAACTTACCTCACTGATCCACTATTCAGCGACAAGACGGATCAGGTAAAAGATCAATTGATCATTTGAAATCAAACAGTTCTAATTCTCTATTTTCACATAGACCATAATGCACGTTGTTTACCCCCCAAAATTTTGCATAACCATTGTCTTCGATTTCCCTTGTGACGACTGTAATACCCAGGAGAACTGATTGGAAACGATGGTTATGCAAAATTTTGAGGGCAAAACAAGATCGTCATAGAGCGTTTTCACTCACGTGGCCAGCATCTATGCAAATGTATTGGAAAAAAAGAAAGCGTTTGCATAAGAAAAGAGTTCAAATCCCATAGAATTGTCTTGGTACACCAACATGGCCGCCGTTTTATTGTTTTGGGACACCAATATGGCCGCCGTGACGTCATGTGAAAACACTCTATAGTCTATGTGAATAAGACGGCCTTAAACAATAAAGTAAAAACTAGGTTTTGCCCCTTTTAAACAAGAAAATGGGATTGTGAGTAATTGGATCAGTTTTGTTAATGATATATGAAATAAATCATATATGAACGGCGGAAATGAAATGGAAATGAAGAAATGATCGTCGTAGTGAACGCAATTTATGCAATTGCGTAAAGAAGCCTGAAAAAGAAAATTTCCGGACTTAAAGGGGTTTGAACCCGTGACCTCGCGATTACCGGTGCGATGCTCTACCAACTGAGCTATGAAGCCACTGACGTTGGGAGCAGGTCAATTGTGGGTTCATATGTTCCCGTGAAAGAAATGAGTGTTAATGATATATGAAATAAATCATATATGAACTGCGGAAATGAAATGAAAATGAAGAAATGATCGTCGCAGTGAACGCAAGTTATGCAATTGCGAAAAGAAGCCTGAAAAAAAGTCGGTTTTGATGCCAATCATCCAGGTCACCAAATGTAATTTTGGTTTTGGAATGCACAATTCAGCTCAAAGAATCCTCCAGAAAATCGCGAACGATTGAAATTCGGAATCCACGGCGTAGAATCCAGAATCCAAGCCTGTCTTGAATTACCATATATAGGGCGAACCGTGATACATTGAAACTGGACACAAAAAAGCTAAGAAAACAGGATTTGGACCTCGCAATTTCCTGCTATCAAGCCTTTGAGTTCCATTTATAACGCAAGATGTGATGAAGGGAGAGACTGCAGATTTTGGCTCACAGAATGACGCAAGACCATCATGTTTAGCATATCGACCAATAAGAATCCTCGGTAGACTATCTACAATTCTTGGTGCGTGGAAGGCACTAAAAAAAATGCTCTTTTTGGGTGTTAATGTATTTAGCACTACAGTACTAGTTAAGGACACCATTCTTACGTCCCCAACTGGAGACGGGACCGCTATTTTATGTGGTTAACCGAGCCACGCGAAGGTCCAGCCGCTTGCATGGCGAAGACAGTAGTACCTTCATTTCTCAGTTATTTTAAGACCCTGAGAATTGGTCCGACCCCAGCAATCGAACCCGTGACCTCCCGCTCTGTAGTCAAGCGCTCTACCGACGGAGCTAATCCTGCCGCTTAGTTATTTCTGTAAGAGAGTGTAGTCTTTAGTCATTTTTGGGGTTGGGGGAAATTCATTTCCACCAGAATGATTTTTTTTGTTGCTGAAACAAAGAAGTAATTGGGAAACTAATCTAACTAAATTGTTAAATACTCTGTAATTATGCTTATGATTGTGAAAATGATTGTGATTGTGATTGTGATTGTGATTGTGATCGTGATCGCGAGATTGCGATCGTGATCATAATCGTAATCGTGATCGTGATTGTGATCATGAATGTGATCGCGATCTTGGAAGTCATCGTAATCGTGATTGTAATTGTGATCGTGATAGTGATTGCGATTGCGATTGTGATTGTGATTGTGAATGTGATTCCGATTATGATTATTTCTGTTCAAATTCAGGTCGTTGCGGAGATGGTTAATCCTGAAAAGGGAGAGAAGATTCGCCAACTTATTGACGATAAATCTCACTCAGATGACTACGACTACTACGGGCCGATAAACTATCACATTGACGTCACAGATGGCACTACTCATTTGTCCGTCCTGGATAAAGAAGGAAACGCTGTTTCCTTGACAACATCAATAAACAAATAGTAATTACAAATTAATAAACTAGTAATAAGCAAATGTTACGGAGAGAGGGCGACAACGAAAGAAGGTCAGAACGCTTTTGCCCCAGCGCGCGCTGCTGTGCTTTGCGCAAGTTTCACGTCATCATCAGATGGTCAAAACACGCGTGATCAAATAGCGTTCTGTGCATTTCATTCATTCTTAATGGGAGTCAAACGAATGCTGACTACATACATGCGACGCATGCGTAATAACAACCTTGAGATTAGGATTGCGGGCTCCCCTGATCGCCCGCAATAATGATAAGAAGAAGAAGAAGAAAAAGAAGAATAACGGTTTAGTTCCATTCTATTCCTTTCAACATCAGATTTAAACAAAAAAATGCATGTTTTAAACCAAACTTGTTGGTATTCTCACAGGCGGCGAAGGATCTGTGGGAGTTCGGGGCAGCTCTCAGAGCCTGGGCTACCGGTGGTATTCTAGGGCCCATCAATTCCTTGTAACGGAAATTTGACAACAACGTTGTCCCAGTTATCTAAAACACTCCCCATGTTTTTTATATGTGGCGGCTACTACTTTCTGCGCTGACATTCTTTTTATTTCTCACTTTTTCTTGCAGTTTCGGTGCTAAAATAAGAAGTAAGAAACTAGGGATTGTTTACAATGACCAACTCTGGGATGCGGTTAATTTGTGGGTAAATGAATTTCATCTGGAACCTGATACTATGAAGCCTCGGAAGAGACCCATGTCTCTTGCTTCGCCATCCATCATCGTAGATGAAAAAGGAAATGTAAGAATGGTGATTGGTGCGGCCGGAGGAAAATACATCGCCACAGCTTTGGCGCAGGTACATAAACTCATCTATCAATGTCTGAAAACACCTTTCTCCCAAGTCACATGAGCAAGGACTTAAAATCAAAATTGCCAGAAATCAGTCGCAAGTCTGCATACATGTCAGCAAATTTGTGGGATAGTTTAATCATTGTGGCCGGGCAGAAGGTTAAACCGCGGAGCAAAACCGGAGTTCTTAAATGGCCAACAGGGAAAACGTATGCGATATCTGAATAAAAGAAAAGCTTGTTATGTGACAAAAATATCAATGTATTTGAGTGATCTCTCAGTTTACCCTTTGAAAGTTATTGCGAAGTATTTACATCACTGTAGGCATAGACTCTTTTCATGTATTCAGAACGAGATTAACGAAGTTTAAACACGCAGTCACAATGGCATCTGCACGCCGTTTTTGACACTGTCCGTGAATGTTTGAGCAATATAGTCTGCGAAAAGTGGATGTAATTTAAGCCGCAACAGTTATTTAATCATCAAAGTTTAACCACGTATAACATGTTTGAGGAGCGTATAAACTAAAAGTGAGTCACGAATTTCACTGTCTTTAAGACTAATTTTATTTTTTTTGCTAATATAGCCATTTTGGATACTCTATTAAATTGCAGGTTTTGATGAATTATTATTGGTTTGGAGACAGTCTGAAGGACGCGGTATCGAAACCACGCCTACACAGTCAGCTTTTCCCTAATATGGTATTAGTCGAACCAAATTTCCCTCAAGATATCATCAGGGGACTGAGGAAATATGGACACAAGCGCATCACAAATGATACCACGTTATTTACCGGTAAATAATTCCTTTGCCTACCTTTTGCGTACTTTGGACTTTTTTTGTGCACTTGCACTCTTGTGAGCCAATTTCACGAGTGCTTTTAGCTTTTTTAGAAGTTAAAAGTCTTAAAAGACTTTTCTGGTGGATTCCAGGTAGGATTTGGGCAATCACGTAATTTACTACACTATGCAAATAAAATAGCTAAAATAGATTCAATATAACAAATAGTGGTAAGGAAACCTTTATGAAACCACGGGGCTTTTATAACATTAAGGGCTCCCCACAAAAGAGACAAAAAGGGTAAGGATCAGACAAAAAAGCACTGCGCGGTTGGTCTAAATCCGAATTTAAGCTCTGAAAGTTGCTTATTTTAAGGTAAGGAACTTTTTTAGTCTATTATACTTTTTTTAACTTGTATTCGCCTTACGTCATCCCAGATTATTGAATTTTTTACGTTGAAGGGAGTGGCTCTTGCTTGGAGACGTTGTGTCTCTAAAGGTCTCTAAAGGAAAATTTCTATGATATCTCATTCTTTGCAGCTTATAACTGGCTAAAAAAGTAATGATAAATTGAGCATAACAACTCAAACCACGGTTCGGTGTCCTTTAATTGTAACTTTATTTTGGAAAACTCTTACGATCTCTATCGCATTTAGGAACACCGCTACAAATAATGGGCGTTGTTCAGCTTGTTGTTCGAGAGGACAACGGAGAGCTACTGGCACTAGCTGACTATCGCAAAGGAGGAGTCGCGGCAGGTTACCGCTGACCGAACACAAATCTTAGTGGGTAGGTAGGGTTACCATGGTTACAGAACAATATGATCATATAAAGATTCTCTTTGTCAATTATACGGAATTCTGGCCGAAGAAACGTTACTATTGTACTTGAATCGCCATGGAGTATTGCTCACTGACTGACATTTTTCACGAGTGAAAAATTTAAGAGGGTCACAACACAAGCTGAAGATTAACAAATAAACGTTTAGCTTTTTGAAAGTTGACAGGGTAACCTTTTAAGCTGTTTGAAAAAGTCCAACCCTATTGCAGCGTTCTGTTCTAGCTATTCATAAACTTCTTCTGGCATAACTTCAAAACGAGTGTTTATAACCATCTCCAACAAAAAACATATCACTCATGTCTTAAATAGACTCACATCAGTGTTTTTCTTTTATCCGCAGATCTTTTATATTCCAGTAAAGCTTTTGAGAAGAAGACAAACAAAAAGAACTCTCCCTTTTGGAAGGAGATTCACCGTGATTCAAAGAACCATGGTTCTACTTGTTGTTAATGACTTTTCCATGTTATAATGAACGCTGAAATGACCAAGGGAATACACTGTTACAACCGCGGAAAGTGTTCACTTATTACTTAGGAAATACTTTCTTCTAGAAAAGTATTTGGCCTTTGTATTGTTAAAAATCCGACCGTCCAAACACGCAAATAAAGGGAAAACCTAGCCCATTATCAAATTGAGATAATATCTTGTTATACTTTTACTATTTTTAGACCCTGTCGATTAAAGACTATTTTGATTTATTTTCGGTCAATAATTTTGGTGTATTCATATTGTTTAACCCTGACCCTTGATGTATCCATTTCGGTTCTTCAAAGGGATTCTTTCGTTTCGTTTCTCAATTTAGTAACATGAAAAGAATCCTGTTGCTTTATTGGTCGCCCTGACGGGCAATTAAGATGCATAGGGCTTTCATGTTCCGATCCACTTGGCTCCCCCACAAAGGAAAAAAATACTTCCACGGAAGCCAGCTAAGTAATTCGTTTAACTCTTTTTTGTTGCGGAAAGGGGAGATTTCCTGCACTGTCTTCAGCAACAGAGCCCCAAGTAGAACATCTACCCAATACTGAGCGACCGTAAATAAATCTTGCAGGCAGTTATAGAGACAATCAAAATTAAGACGAGTTTCGTAAATCTGAATTCGATTACAATAAAAACTGGAATTGTAAATGGTGGCCATATAATAAATCCCTACATTGACCAGGATTTATTATTGTCTGGGACAATATACATAAAAGCGCAATGACAAAAGAAACTAGCTTGGCCGATATCCAGTCATCAACTTGACCTCGCACCAAGTCAAAAAACATATGTATCATTTACAACTGTCTAGGTTGCTTCCGTTTTTTCATAGGGGCGGAATTCTGACACGTTTCAGTTCACGCCGCAGCTCCTGCCAAACGAAAGGCTGAGATTTCTTTGGCAGAGAAGTTATCGCTTCACGTCTTCCCCGCTCATTTAGCTCTCAAAACTGATTTAAAAATGAAAAGAGAGGAAGACAAGAAGAAAAACAGAAGAAAAACACTCCACAGCTTGTGTTCTGTGTCAGCTTTGCTGTTGTCTGTTGCGTGTTGCATGGCTCTAATTCACGTGGAACTCCGAATGCAAGAACATCATCGACTGATGTCACACTCAGTAACAGTCTGTGATCAAATGGAAACGCAGATTCTTCGGAAAGTTCAGCAGAATTATGAGAGAAAGCAAGCAACGAAAGCTGAAAGCTTAAAAGGTAAGATGTCTGGCCCCCGATGAGCCGGATGATATGAGTTTTATTACTGATAAATCCGCTATTCAGTGCAATGATTAATACTGTCCGTTTGGTTATTTGTACGATGCAAATTTCTCATTTTCACTTTTACCTCTCACCATCACGCTGGGGCTAAACACGTTTAACGATGATGGGACTTTAACTAAAATTTGAGTGCAAAACCATACTTTTCCTCATAAAAAACCACTACCTATGTGTATGTGGTTTTTGTTGTTGTTGTTGTTTAGTTTTCGTTATTTTCTTTCATTTTATTTTATTTTTTTTGAAGATTCTAATAACGGAGGTTTTAGAACATTGAGAATAAAAATTAGCGATAGCAATGAATGACGTTGACTCGTTTGTCACGTTTGACTCCATGCCATCATTTTCAAATTCGTGTAGTTCTTAATTCCGTGAGTTCATTATATACTGCGTGCGAAAGCTTAGTTGCATATGATTGAAAGAGAAAAATACAAATGAAGAGTAAAAGGTGCTAATTACCAGGTAAATAGTTTCGCTTTGATAGAGTCAGATTGGGTGTTTAGTTTACGTTTCTTTTCTTTGATAGAGAGCATTTCGTAATTATATATATATAAATTTAGCAATCCTGATGACGTCCATGATGTTCAATTATTTACGGCAGGACAAATTTGGTAAAGAAATGAGAAAATGAGTTTTCGAGTAGTCTATTCCCTCCAGTGTGATGTGCTCAGAAATGTTTTTATCTATATATTTGAAAGGTCTTGGCTTGTATGAAAAGGTCGATTCAAGGCAGAAGCGAGATGATTCACAAATAAAACGTCTGATCAGAGAAGAGTTTGGTCTGCTGCAAAATCACTTCTGTGCTAAAAACGAAACGCTTTGCCGCTCAGGACCGAAAGGTAATGCAGGAAAACGGGGAAGACCTGGAACCCGTGGGAGACGAGGTCCCCCAGGGAAACCTGGGTCAGAAGGACCACCAGGACCTGTAGGTCCCATGGGTCCGCAAGGACCAACAGGACCCGTAGGTGTAAAAGGGGATCTCGGCGTACCGGGGGACCCTGGTCCCATTGGTCCCCAAGGACCAACAGGACCCGTAGGTGTAAAAGGCGATCTAGGAGTACCGGGGAATCCGGGCCCCACGGGTCCCCGAGGACCAGCTGGACCCCTAGGTGTAAAAGGCGATCTCGGAGTACCGGGAAATCCTGGTCCTATGGGTCCCCAAGGACCAACAGGACCCTTAGGTATAAAAGGTGATCTCGGAATACCGGGGGTTCCTGGGCCCATGGGTCCTAGAGGCCCACCAGGTCAAAAGGGAACCAAGGGTGAGCCGGGCCAGTCCATCACGGCTCCTTCTCTGCTGCAGAGTCCTGTTAAAACAACTGTCAATCAAAGTCAGACGGCCATCTTGAAATGTTCAGCAGATGGTTACCCAACCCCGCAAGTCACATGGTCTAAGATAAATTCGCAGCTACCTGTGGGACGTCAGGTGGTAGAGGCCAGTGGTGCTCTAATTTTGAAGGACGTACGGCCTGGGGATGAGGGAGTCTACAGCTGCAAAGCTAAAAATCTACTGGGAAGTGTGGACGCTTCAGCGAAACTCACTGTTCAGTGTAAGTACACTATAACTGGGCATAATATTCTGAAACGAATAGAATTACAATTTCATATATCGGCAATTAATAGCAACGCTTTGTTTAGTTATTGCAGCAATAGATGTATACAGCGTTCAACTTAATTCGTTTAGGTGCGATGTAAACAACAAAATCCACTGAAGAACAAGTTATTTCATAAAAAGCTTACTTGAGATTTTACGAAGCTCCAATCAACTTATTTTCGAAATGGGCTGATTCTTTTCAGTTGACGATCACTTTCCTTTTATTTTCTAATACTCCTAAGTTAGACTGTCAATTAAACAAGTTTCATTCTCTTTTTTTGTGCCAGTTGGTCCGCAACTTTCATTGTCATCCAATCGAGTGATGGCTGAAGAGAATCAAAAAGTCACCATCTCATGCACTGTTACTGGTCAGCCGCCACCTAAGATCACGTGGTCCAAGGCAGGTGGAAGTGTAACTGTAGGCAGAATCCATGTGCAAGATGGAACCCTAAAAATCTTCAAAGTCACAAGAAAAGATGGTGGAATATACATTTGTAAAGCAGAGAATATTCTGGGTTCGGTAACAGACAGTGCTCAGCTTATTGTATACTCTCCTTTGCGGTTCACGGTCCTTCCTCCACAAGAAGTGACTCCTTACACTGGTTCCACTCTCCGTTTGCCGTGTGTGGCCGAGAGTGAGCTGAGTACTAGGATTATTTGGTTAAAGAATGGCGTTGGTGTACTTCCAGCAAACACACATGTTCTTCAAAGCGGCACTCTAGTTATTGAGAACATCAAGAATTCCCCTGAAGGCTCTTATACCTGTCGAGCGAGTAATGCACTAGCAACAATAGAAGCTAAAGTTAAAATCAATGCTGCGATTCCCGCTTCCTGTTCTGAAGTTAAAAAATACATCAGCAGTGTAAGCGGAAATTACGTCATTGATCCTGATGGCGAGGGAGGTCTGGCACCATTCACGGTGTTCTGTGACATGACTGATAAAAGTGGAGTTGGCGTGACAGTCATTAGTCACGACAGTGAGAGTAGAGCACATGTTTCTGGATGTGAACCTAGTGGGTGTTACTCACGTGACATTCATTACACAGGAGCGAGTCTGTCTCAGCTGGCAAGTCTCACCAAAGTCTCCTCACAATGTGAGCAGTTTATCAAGTACGAGTGTTATGGCTCTGTTTTGTGGTTTGACAGTCCAACTGGGTGGTGGGTGTCACCTGATTCTTCTAGCATGACGTACTGGGGTGGAGCGTCACCTGGCAGTAGAAAGTGCGCATGCGGGATGACCAACTCATGTGCAGACTCCAGTTATAGTTGTAATTGTGATATGAATGACTATGTATGGCGTGAGGACAGCGGTCTCCTGACTGATAAGACAAAGCTTCCAGTAAAGCAACTCAGGTTTGGTGATGTGAGTAGTCGCGAGGAAGGTTACCACACTCTGGGGAAACTGAGATGCTTTGGCATTGCATGACGATGCACTACCTTGTACCAGGAAAACTATATCATTCATCAGTTTAACACAGCCTCAAACAATTTATCTTAAATTGTTAAGTTGTATCATTAAGTAGTAAATTAACAGAGCGAAAGGTTCTATTCTGCAAGTGGGATATTAACGTTATCTGTGACAGCGGCCGATAAAACTGATAGTTTAATGGATGAGAGCGTGAAAATCTTTCCTTCTAGCAGGCAATTTGGCAAATAATGCCCTTGATTAAAGTTCTCCCAAATCACTAGTTGAACTGTTAAGATGTAGATTAAAGTTTTGAAAAGACAGCCTCTTCCTTGCTTATTCCGGTATGCAGACTGCTTTTAAAATATCTACTGTTTGGAAGATGGCCATATTTCAAGTGGTCTAAGGAAAACAGGTAGTTTGAAATTTGCAAAACCTTAACGAAGAGAAGAATGACAGAACTCGAAGAACTGGAGGAAGTGTTTTTCTATCCCCCCCCCCCACCCCTCCCACCTTTCATACCCAGAAGAGCTTGTTCATTTGTTTTACACCCCTACCCGGACCCCCGAAAGCTTTTTCACCAAAGAAGATGAGTACCCTGACAGCAAGAGGTAAGCCTCGCGGATGTAATCAATAAATTTTCTTCAAACGAAACAAAAAAGCAAAATTAGCTATAAAGCTATAGCCTGTAAGTATATTGGTTTCGTTTCACGATTCCCTGAAATAATCAGTCTAAAAAGAGAAATCGCTTTCAACGAGCAAGTGCGGTGACAAAGTGAGGCTCGTTCCTCGCGGTATTTATCGAGTTTGGTTCACTCGCGTTAACAGCCACATTATTACCAAACTACAAAAAACCGCAATCAATATTAAGCAATTTACCGTGCTCGTGCATGGTTCATGAACTGACTCGCATAAAATGGCTAACAGATTACCGTAGATTATTCGAGGGAAGGCGATTATTTCAAATGCATGTATTGCTCACTGGAAGTCGTGCATTAAGTCTTTTTTTTTATAATCCGGTTACTTATCAAAAATAATCACATCAAATAAACTGAACATGGTCTTTTTAAGGGTTCCAAATTTGTTTCCCTGTTTAATTTTCAATTTTCATATCATCGGTGTCAGAGCTTGAGCAGTCACTGATCAGTTTTGTAACTTTTCAGTTGTAAACAATAAGTAAATAAAAATTTGTTTGTTGTGAAAGGTGTCAATTTTATCTTGACAGGGAGGGAAGAAAAAAGCGAAAGGGGTGGGGGGGGGGTGTTATTATTTGAGGGAAGAGATTAATAGGGGGACGGCTATTATTCGAGGAAATACAGTAAGTGGATTAAAATACCCTCAACTCTCTCTTAACTAACACCTCCATAACTGACAGACATCTCTCTAAGACAGACACATGGTGTTGGTCCCTGCCGCTTTTCAGTCATTTTACACTCTCCATAAGACGGACACCTCTCTAAAACGGACAACGGACCCTTGCGAAACCGTCAATGGAATATTGAGAAGTGCTTAATGCGGTGAAAAATACCTCAAAACCGAAATGTAAGTGCTCTACATCAAGAGAGAACTTTAATATTTCAGTAGTCTTTCTCTTTCTCCAGTTCATATAGAGTCCGCTGTAGAGTGCATATTGTTGTGCTTTTAGACCGCTAAGCCGTGAACTTTGGCTTGTATTATGAACGTTTGATTTTATAATAAGAAAATGATTTCACATTTGTGTGCAATATTCTAGTTTTAGCTGTTTTGCACAAGTTAAACGGACGTGTATTCATTGCGAATGGGTTCAGCCTATATATGTTTATACTGGTGTCAAGTTACCTCAACACTCTGTAAGCCGGACATCCCTCTAAGACGGACAGTAGCGGCCGGTCCCGAAGGTCTCCATCAAAGAGAAAGTTGACTGTAAGTTCAGTGTTTTTAGGGCAACAAAAGTGTCATTTGAAAAATACAATGTTTCCAGACTTTTCGGACTTGAGCCCTTCCTCAGTCACAAATTTAAGTGGTTTCTCAACCATGGTATCTTTCACTGGCTAGCCTGTTCAAGGCGTTCGGATGGTGGGGAGCGGGCGAAAACGCCTCAGTCTCCCCTCGTTTTTTTGCCCCTCGTGTTTCTTTTTGCGCTCGCCGCGTACGATTTCACTCGCTCCCCACAATCTAAACGCCTGAAACAGGCTTTTCACTGGGGGGTTCCATTTGTTCTGTTAAAGTGGCGGATTACCATATAGAAATATATAATCCTGCAAGCCGGGACTTAAAAGCACTGACTGAAAGGCTCCTTTAAGCATTTAACTTGGTCTATTGTTACCGCCACCCCAGTTTGAAGTAACTGAGCTAAATTGTTGGCACGGTGAAAGCACGACAGCCCGGGCTGTATTTAAAGATGAAACGTTTTCATGGAACAAGCCACAGGCACCAGATAGTCAGATATTAGGAAAAAATTGGCCTCGTGACAGCACATAAGTCCAATTCGAGGGACTCACTAATACGGTTCCTCAATCCCGTAATCTCGACCCAAAATTTCGCGTTATCCCCTAATCCCAAGGGTTAGTTTTGGCATCTCACCTCCCGCGTATACTTTCAATCCCGAAACCTACCCCAATTTTGCTTTCAAATCCCGAATCCCGAGCTTCAAAGAAGGGAAATCCCGGGTCCCGAAAAACTTATTCGGCACCCTTCAATTCGGGATCCAACGCTAACTCGAGCTCTGCATTTCATATGAAATCCCAAATCCTGCGGGTAAATAAGTTAAATACCAAATCTCAAAAAAAAACCTTTTGTGGAGACCCTCAACAATTCTGAACAGGAAGTCCCAGAAGATCCCTCACTTTGAATTTCCGCCAATTTTTTAACCTATAATGTATTACTCTGGCTCCCAGGGGGGGTACATGGGATTTCAAGTGACGGGGATGATCGAAGGATTTTTTTGGGTTTGAAATGTTCGATTCCGGGATTTTTTTGGGTTCGAAAATTTGGCAAGAATTTTTTGGGGTAGCGTGATTTGAGTAGGGATTTTTTGGGGGGTATTAAAAAGAATTGGTAGTGCCCTGGCTGCGAAGTTCTCCGAATAAAGTCAAAACAAACGTGTTTTGCTGTTGTGTAATAGTTAACTATGGTGTCGCTTTACATCGCACGTGTTATACAATAGTCTGCATTGTCCCGTAGTGCCCGGCGGTGTCCAGGGATTTTTTTGGGTTTTGCTAGAAGCCCTAGGGATTTTTTTGGGTCTTGACTTTTGGCTCCATTCGATCATCCCCGTCACTTGAAATCACGAGTACCCCCCCCCCCCCCCTGGGCTCTGGCTACAATAGGTCAAGGGATTATTTTCTCGTATTAGTTACAACTCATGATGGGTTGTATCCATTTCAGGGACAAAATTTGATAAGTCACGTTTCAGCTTCCGCTTTTCGTTTTGCTTAACATATAAAACGCTCTGAGTTTTCGTCGCCAAAGAAGATTCACTCCACGCCTTCAATTTGTTATCTCGAAATTGACGCTGTGTATCTCTGAAAACTGTTTTAAACATGAAACAGCCGACTAGTATGGAAGACAAGAAGAACAGCAGAGAAACACTGAACAGCTTGTGTTCTGTGTCAGCTTTGCTGTTGTCTGTTGCGTGTTGTATGGCTCTAATTCACGTGGAACTTCGAATACAAGAACATCACCGACTGATATCACACTCGGTAACAGTCTGTGATCAGATGGAAACGCAGATTCTGAGGAAAGTTCAGCAGAATTACGAACGATGGCAAGTTACGAAAGTTGATGGCATAAAAGGTCATTTGCAGGGGACAAATGGTAAGGAAAAGTTTTATAAAATTTTCTGGTTTGATGTTAACATCAGCTTGTTTCAGATCCTGGCGATTATGAAAATTATCCTTGTTTAACATAATGTATCGGTCAAATCGAAGCTTCAACATCCCCCCCCCCCGGGTATACCCCGGGCATTTGACACCTTTTCCGTCCCGGGCAGGAGGGAATTTGATTATCCGTGCCTTCCAGGGGGTGGGGAATTTGATCCCTATGCGTTAGGGGTGGGGAATTTGAACTGCACCCTCGATTTCATGTGAAATCTCTGGCGTGGCGAGCTGCATGGGGGACACGGTGTTAGAGAATTTTCGTGGAAAAGATTGTGCCTTTGTGGCCAATTGGTTACGATGTTTGTGCCATATTTGAAGGTATTTAAATTTTAATATTTTTAATATTAGATTCAGGCTTTGAATACATGAATGTTTTAAGTTGTGTTTATAATGAATTACAATACCTATACCGGGTTCAATACAGCAATAAAGAGCTCAACAGAGGTCAATTATTTTGACCTGCGGCATGTATGTTAATTAATAAGGTGAGCGATGGTGCATGTCAGTGAATTTCTCATGATGTAGTAATCTCAATAGGTCGGATTATTTTATAAAGGACCACCGGGAGGGGTACTCCCATACATTACCTATACGGGTATGTGCCGCCCAACGGGGTCGTGATTTTGAAGCTCCTGATTTAGGGGTATCCGTTTCAGAGGCGTTTTCTAGAACGGGGTATAAAGAATTGTGGATCACGGCTTAAAATTGTTGCTGATTATGAAGAAGCATTTATTTGATGTGTAAGTCGAACAAATAAAGAAATATCTTTTTAAAAAAAAACAGGGCTATTTCAATTTACAAACTTTCTAGAACGGAATATAAAAAATTGGCCCATTTCTAGAACGGGCTGTCAGTTTTAGGGCGAATTCTAGAACGGGGTATCAATTTGGAGTCCCGGGCGGCACATACCCACCCAAAAAATACCCAAGTGTCCCCTCCCCCCCGGGAAAGAACCCTTTTTATTATATGGAGGAGAGTGTTTTACTGGGAACTAAACCACTCGTAGATTCCATACGCCACTTCATCCGGGACCCGAGTGGCGTATTTTCCGTATGTCACCTTTGTGAGTGTCGTATCGTTCAATGACGTCACGATTCCCGCCTTTTGCTTTTGTTGAATTGGTTTCTCCATATAATAAAAAGAACATTACACGTTGGCGAGAAGATATGAATTTTATGTTCTCGTGGCAAGAACAATATCTCACGAGTGAGCGAAGCGAACGAGTGAGATATTGTTCTTGCCACGAGAACATAAAATTCATATCTTCTCGCCACCGTATAATATCCTCTATGTATGTTGCATAACCTTGTAGCAGCGATTTCCGCCACTTTGTACGAGACTTTTGTTCATAGTAAATACGCTAACAGTGCTTCTCAGTTTTTGTAATATTGAATGTGAATTATTTGCTGTATTTATAAAGATTTTGTCCGACAACTAAAGGCGTTTCTGCTGTCCTTCTGTCATTTATGTGCCTGTGAAATGTCCCTCGGGTGGGGGTATTTGATCACCTGAATGGACCCTAGTGTGGGGCATTTGAACAGCATTTTGGCCCGGGTAGAGGGGAATTTGAACAATAATTTTCAAAAAAGTCAAATGCCCGGGGGGTTGCCCGGGGGGTGGATGTTGAAGCTTCGATTTGACCGATACATAAGAGGAGCTTCATCTTCAAAATTTGTTCCGACTACTCGCTTTCAATCCGCAATAAGAGCACAGGCTTATAATCGGTGGGGCTGTCAAGAATAGGAGAATACAACAAGAGCCAACAACCAACCGCAAAAGGAGTGAAAACAACTCGTCCTGAGTTAGTTTAAACGTAGCACTGCTCATTTCGAACGAACGATATTATAACAACCTTCAGCTACACTGATACAGTAAATAAAAATAAAAATTATAATTATTCGGCTCTATCAAACACAAAATGAGTCCGTATTTCCTTTGGGCAACATACGAGGAATTGGCTATTTAGCAAATGGACATGACTTGAAATGAATTGGGTGTACATTGTTAGATTAGCTCGGTAAGAATTTAAAAAGACTATTTTTTCATGCTAACTCAGAGGATGCGTGTCGGGAAGAAACAGCGTCAAGGCAGCGGTCGTTTTTTTAGATTGTTTTCACTTTCGGGCGTTTGTTTGTTTTTTCTTTGATACGATATACAGTTCCATTTTTATTTAATGCTCAGAAAAGGGGTTTATTTAATGTTTTGAAAGGTCTTGGCGAGTATGAAACAGATGAAAACGTCAATTCAAGACAGAAGAGAGCGTCTCCCGCTAACTCACGAACAAATTCGGTCCAAACAGAATCGCAAGTAAAACTACTCATCAAAGAAGAGCTTCGAGTGCTGCAAAACCAATTCTGTGCAAAAGATGAAAAGCTTTGCCGCTCAGGAGCAAAAGGTAATGCAGGGCGACGGGGAAGACCCGGATTCCGAGGGAGACCAGGTCCCCCAGGGAAGCCCGGGCCAGAAGGACCTCCTGGTAAACATGGTCCTGTAGGACCTCCAGGACCCGTCGGCATTAAAGGTGATCTCGGAGTACCGGGGGTTCCTGGTCCCATGGGTCCTAGAGGCCCACCAGGTCAAAAGGGAACCAAGGGTGAGCCGGGCCAGTCCATTACGGCTCCTTCTCTGCTGCAGAGTCCTGTTGAAACAACTGTCAATCAAAGTCAAACGGCCATCTTGAAATGTTCAGCAGATGGAAATCCAACTCCACAGATCACGTGGTCTAAGATGAACTCACGGCTTCCTGTGGGACGTCACAAGGTAGAGTCCAGTGGTGCTCTGATTTTGAAGGACGTGAGGCCTGGGGATGAGGGAGTCTACAGCTGTGAAGCTAAAAATTTACTGGGAAGCGTTAACGCTTCAGCGAAACTCACTGTACAGTATAAGTAGACCTGATCAATTTAATTAAATATCAAAGTGGACTAAGAATTTTATTAATCGACAATTACCAGGGGAGTCTAGAAACTTAACTTCAAAAAGACAAGTTGGATAGACTGGGATTAAAAAGCTCCTTAAACAGAACATTAGAAAAAAATTCGTACATTATCTCACCGGTTACAATTGGATATTAAACTTCAAATCATGGTATTATGGTATAGTTCAGACAGTGTTTAACCGAAAACATGTATTTTGTCGTTCTCAATTATCTGTATCGGGATACTGCTTAGTGTGAATAGTATCAAGAAGGGCAACAACGCAGCCGGGCTACCAATCCATTTATCTCCTTAAAATAAGCCACTTGTAAACACATTTTGGGGGCCACTAGCCTGTTTCAGGCTCCGAGATAGTCGGGTCCGCTGAATTGAGAAAGTGCGAACACGAAAATAAAGCGGGAGGAAACGTGCCTTTTACTTTCGCGTCTTCCCCACTATCTGAGAGCCTAGAACAGACTAGGGGACCACTTATTTGTTTGAACTGCACTTTAAGTCAGACTTTCTTTAAGAACCAGCCCCGATTTTCTATTTTTCGCCAGTTGGTCCGCAACTTTCATTGTCATCCAATCGACTGATGGCTGAAGAGAAACAAAACGTCACCATCGCCTGCACTGCTACTGGTCAGCCGTCTCCTAAGATCACGTGGTCCAAGTCAGTGGGAAGTTTACCAGGAGGCAGAATCAAGATACAAGGTGGAACCATGAAAATCTTCAGTGTCATAAAAAAAGATGGTGGAATATACATTTGTAAAGCAGAGAATATTCTGGGTTCTGTGACAGACACTGTTCAGCTTATGGTATACTCTCCTTTGCGGTTCAAAGTCCGTCCTCCACAAGAAGTGACTCCTAAGTATGATTCCCCTGTCCGTCTGCCGTGTGTGGCCGAGAGTGAGCTGAGTACTACCATTTCTTGGTTAAAGAATGGTGTTGGTGTACTTCCAGCAAACACACATGTTCTTCAAAGCGGCATTCTAGTTATTGAGAACATCAAGAAGTCTCATGAAGGTTCTTACACTTGTCGAGCGAGCAATACTCTGGCAACAATAGAAGCCAAAGTTAAAATCAATTCTCCTGTCATGGCTACTTCCTGTTCTGTGATTAAAAAATACGCTAGCAGTGTAAGCGGAAATTACGTCATTGATCCTGATGGTAAGGGAGGTTTGGCACCATTCCCGGTTTTCTGTGACATGACCGATAAAAGTGGAGTTGGCGTGACAGTCATTAGTCACCACAGCGAGAGTAGAACACATGTTAGAGGATGTGAAAATCAGGGATGTTACTCACGTGACATTCATTACAAAGGAGCGAGTCTGTCTCAACTGGCGAGTCTCACCAGAGTCTCTTCACAATGTGAGCAGTTTATCAAGTACGAGTGTTATAATTCGGTTTTGCGACTATACAGAGCTAGACCATTCGGATGGTGGGTGTCACGCGATTCTGCGAAGATGAAGTACTGGGGCGGAGCGTCACCTGGCAGTGGTAAGTGCGCATGCGGGATGACCAACTCATGTGCAGACTCCAGTGATCACTGTAACTGTGATAAGAATGACAATGTATGGCGTGAGGACAGCGGTCTCCTCACTGATAAGACAAAGCTTCCAGTCAAACAACTCAGGTTTGGGGATAATGGCGATAGCGGTGAACAAGGTTACCACACCCTGGGGAAACTGAGATGCTTTGGCATTGCGTGACGATGCATTACCTTGTACCAGGGAAACTACATCATTCATCAGTTTAACACAGCTTCTATAGCAATTTATATTATATTGTTAAGTTGTATCATTGAGTTAACAGAGCGAAAGGTTCTATTTTGCAAGTGGGATATTAACGTAACCTGTGAAAGTGGCCGATAAAACTGATAGTTTAATGGATGAGAGCGTGAAGATCTTTCTGTTTAGCTGGCAATTTGGCAAATAATGCCCTTGATTAAAGTTCTCCCAAATCACTAGTTGAACTGTTAAGATGTAGATTAAAGCTTTGAAAAGACAGCCTCTTCCTTGCTTATTCCGGTATGCAAACTGCTTTTAAAATATCCCCTGTTTGGCCATATTTGAAGTGGTCTAGGAAAACAAGCAGTTTGAAATGTGCAAAACCGTAACAAAGAGAAGAATGACAGAACTCGAGGAACTGGAGGAAGAGTTCTTCTATCAAGTCCCCCCTCCCACCTTCCACACCCAGAAAGAGCTTGTTCGTTTCTTTTGCGCATGCACCCGTACCCCGATCCTCGAGAGCTTTTTGCAGCTGTTTTTTACCAAAGAAGATGAGTACTCTAACCGCAAAAGGTAAACCTCGCGGATGAAATCAATAAATTTTCAGTCAAACGAAACAAAAAAGCAAACTTACCTGTAAAGCTGAGATAGCCTGACAAGCTTATTGGCTTCACGATTCTCTGAAATAATCAGTCTAAGAAGACAAATGGCTTCCCTCGAGCAAGTGCGGTGACAAAGTGAGGCTCGTTCCTCGCGGTATTTATCGAGTTTGGTTCACTCGCGTTAGCACCCCCATTATTACCAAACTGCAAAAATCGCAATCAATGTTAAGTTGACTGTGATTTTGGATTGTTCATGAACTGACTTGCATATAATGGTTAACAGGTTAATTAAAATACAGTCAACTCTCCCGTTTTTCAGTCATTCTACTGTAGCTATACTCTCTATAAGACGGACACCTCTTCAAAACAGACAACTCGAGACAACGGACACTTTGAGAAGTGCTTTATGCAGTGAAAAATACCTCAAAACGGAAACGTAAGTGTTCTATATGACAGTACTGAATTGCAGTCTTTCTCCAGTTCATAGAGTGCATACTGTTACGCTTTTAGACCGCTAAGTCGTCAACGTTTGCTTGTAATGAACGTTTGATTGTATAATAAGAAAATAATTCTACTTTTGCGTTACAATGTTCTAGTTTCAGCTGTTTTGAACAAGTTAAGCACACGTGTATTCATTGCGAAAGGGTTCAAAAAAAGTTTTTACTGGAGTCAAGTTACCTCGACCCTCTGTAAGCATGACATCTCTCTAAGACGGACAGTCTCGGCCGGTCCCGAAGGTCTCCATTAAGAGAAAGTTAACTGTGAGTTCAGTGTTTTTAGGGAAACATAAGTGTCATTTGAAAAGTGCAATGTCTCCAGACTTTTCGAGTTTGAGCCCTTCCTCAGTCACAAATTTAAGTGGTTTCTGTACGATAGTATCTTTCACTGGCTAGCCTGTTCCAGGCGTTCGGATGGTGGGGAGCGGGCGAATGAACGCCTCAGTCTCCCCTCGTTTTTTTCCCCTCGTGTTTCTTTCTGCGCTCGCCGCGTACGATTTCACTCGCTTCCCACAATCTAAACGCCTGAAACAGGCTATTCATTAGCTGGATCCATTTGTTCTGTTAAAGTGGCGGATTACCATTTAGAAATATATAATCCTGCAAGCCGGGACTTAAAAGCACTGACTGAAAGGTTCCTTTAAGCATTTAACTTGGTCTATTGTTACCGCCACCCCAGTTTGAAGTAACTGAGCTAAATTGTTGGCACGGTGAAAGCACGACAGCCCGGGCTGTATTTAAAGATGAAACGTTTTCATCGAACGAGCCACAGGCACCAGATAGTTAGATATTACGAAAATTGGCCTCGTGACAGGGTGGACATAAAAGGTTTTTCTCGATCGATATCATTTTAAAAAAAGTACAGTTCACTGTGTTAACGGGAAACAGCATTTTATGAATTCCGCATCACAGAATCGGGAAAATCACGTTTCCCGCGCAGAAGTCCAATTCGAGGGACTCGCTAATACGGTTCTTCAATCCCGTAATTTTGACCCAAAATTTCGTGATATCCCCTAATCCCAAGGGTTATTTTTAGCATTTTACCTCCCGCGTATACATTCAATCCCGAAACTCGCCCCGATTTTGCTTTCAAATCCCGAATCCCAAGCTTCTGAATGAGGGAAATCCCGGGGATCCCGAAAAACCTATTAGGCACCCTTCAATTCGGGATCCCACGCTAAATTGAGTTCTGCATTTCATATGAAATCCCGAATCCTGTGGGTAAATAAGTTAAATACCAAATCTCAAAAAAAAATCTTTTCGGGGGACCCAAAACAATTCTGCCAAGAAAGTCCCAAAAGTTTCCTCACTTTGAATTTCAACCATTTTTTAACCTATCATGCATTACTCTACCTGGGCCAAGGGATTATTTTCTCGTCAGTATCAGTTACAACTCATGGTGGGTTGTATCCGTTTCAGGGACGAAATTTGATAAGTCACGTTTCAGCTTCCGCTTTTCGTTTTGCTTAACATAAAACGCTCAGCTACGCTCCGAGTTTTCGTCGCCAAAGAAGATTCACTTCATGCCTTTAATTTGTTATCTCGAGATTGACGCTGTGTATCTCTGAAAACTGTTTTAAACATGAAACAGCCGACTAGTAAGGAAGACAAAAAGAAAGACAGCAGAAAAACACTGACCAGCTTGTGTTCTGTGTCAGCTTTGCTGTTGTCTGTTGCGTGTTGTATGGTACTAATTCACGTGGAACTCCGAATACAAGAACATCATGGACTGATATCACACTCAGTAACAGTCTGTGATCAAATGCAAACGCAGATTCTGAGGAAAGTTCAGCAGAATTATAAACGATGGCAAGTTACAAAAGCTGATGGCATAAAAGGTCATTTGCAGGGGACAAGTGGTAAGGAAATTTTTTTTATAAATTCTGGTTTTTGTTGTTAACATCAGCTTGTTTCAGATGCTGGCGATTATGAAAATTATCCTTGTTTAACATACTGCGGAGCTTTATCTTCAAAATTCGTTCCGACTACCCTCTTAGAATCCACAATAAGAGCACAGGCTTATAATCGGAGAGGCTGTCAAGAATAGAAGAATACAACAAGAGCCAACTAACCGCAAAGGAGTGAAAACAGCCCGTCCTAAGTTAGTTTAAAAGCATCACTGCTCATTTCGAAAGACAATGTTATAACAACCTTCAGCTTCACTGATACTGACAGTAATGAAAATCAAAATTAAAATTATTCGGCTCTATCGAACATAAAATGAGTCCGTATTTCCTTTGGGCTACATACGAGGAGTTGGCTATATAGCAAATGGACATGACTTGAACTGAATCGAGTGTACATTGTTGGATTAGCTCGGTAAGAATTTAAAAAAGACTATTTTTAAATGCTAACTCAGAGGATGCGTGACGGGAAGAAAAACCATCAAGGCAGCGGTCGTTTTTTTAGATTGTTTTCACTTTGGGCGTTTGTTTGTTGTTTTTTCATTGGTACGATGTATATTTTTATTTTTACTTAATCCTCAGAAAGGGCTTTATTTAATATTTTGAAAGGTCTTGGCGAGTATGAAAACGTCAATTCAAGACAGAAGAGAGTGTCACACGCTAACTCACGAACAAAATCGGTCCAAACAGAATCGCAAGTAAAACTACTCATCAAAGAAGAGCTTCGTCTGCTGCAAAACCAATTCTGTGCAAAAGATGAAAAGCTTTGCCGCACAGGACCAAAAGGTAATGCAGGGCGACGGGGAAGACCCGGATTCCGAGGGAGACCAAGTCCCCCAGGGAAGCCCGGGCCAGAAGGACCTCCTGGTAAACATGGGCCAGTGGGACCTCCAGGATCCGTCGGCATTAAAGGGGATCTCGGAGTACCGGGGGTTCCTGGTCCCATGGGTCCTAGAGGCCCACCAGGTCAAAAGGGAACCAAGGGTGAGCCGGGCCAGTCCATCACGGCTCCTTCTCTGCTGCAGAGTCCTGTCGAAACAACTGTCAATCAAAGTCAGACGGCCATTTTGAAATGTTCAGCAGATGGTAATCCGACTCCACAGATCACGTGGTCTAAGATGAACTCGCGGCTTCCTGTGGGACGTCAAAAGGTAGAGTCCAGTGATGCTCTGGTTTTGAAGGACGTGAGGCCTGGGGATGAGGGAGTCTACAGCTGTGAAGCTAAAAATTTACTGGGGAGCGTTAACGCTTCAGCGAAACTCACTGTACAGTGTAAGTTTATTTGGTCAATTTAATTAAATATCAAAGTGGACTAAGAATTTTATTAATCGACAATTACCAGGGGAGTCTAGAAATTAAACTTCAAAAAGACAAGTTGGAAAGACCGGGATTAAAAAGGCTCCTTAAACAGAACATTACAAAAAAAATTCGCACATTATGTCACTGGTTGCATTTGGATATTAAACTTCATGAAACTTCAAATCATGGTATTATGGTATAGTTCAGACAGTGTTTAACCAAAAACATGTATTTTGTCGTTCTCAATTTTGCTAAATCTGATTTGTATCTGGATATTGCTTAGTGTGAGTAGTATCAAGAAAGGCAACAACGCAGGCTACCAAACCATTTATCTCATTGAAATAAGCCACTTGTAAACACATTTTGGGGGCCACTAGCCTGTTTCAGGCTCCGAGACAGTCGGGTCCGCTGAATTGAGAAAGCGCGAACACGAAAATAAAGCGGGAGGAGACTTGTCTTTTACTTTCACGTGTTCCCCACTATCTGAGAGCAAAGAACAGACTAGGGAACCACTGATTTGTTTGAACTGCACTTTAACTCAGACTTCCTTTAAGAACCGGTCCCGATTTTCTATTTTTCGCCAGTTGGTCCGCAACTTTCATTGTCATCCAATCGACTGATGGCTGAAGAGAAACAAAACGTCACCATCGCCTGCACTGCTACTGGTCAGCCGTCACCTAAGATCACGTGGTCCAAGTCAGTGGGAAGTTTACCTGGAGGCAGAATCAAGATGCAAGGTGGAACCCTGAAAATCTACAGTGTCACAAAAAAGGATGGTGGAACATACATTTGTAAGGCCAAGAATATTCTGGGTTCTTCAATAGCCACTGCTCAACTTATTGTGTACACTCCTTTGCGGTTTAAAGTCCGTCCTCCACAAGAAGTGACTCCTGTCGTTGGTTCAACTGTCCGTCTGCCGTGTGTGGCCGCGAGTGAACTGAGTACTACACTTGCGTGGACAATGGATGACGTTAGGGTACTTCCTGTAAATGCCCGTGTTCTCCGAAATGACACTCTAGTTATTGAGAAGATCAAGAAAACTCATAGAGGATCTTACACTTGTCGAGCGAGTAATGCCCTGGCAACAATAGAAGCTAAAGTTAAAATCAATTCTCCTGTTATGGCTACTTCCTGTTCTGTGATTAAAAAATACGTCAGCAGTGTAAGCGGAAATTACGTCATTGATCCTGATGGCGAGGGAGGTCTGGCACCATTCACGGTGTTCTGTGACATGAATGATAAAAGTGGAGTTGGCGTGACAGTCATTAGTCACGACAGTGAGAGTAGAACACATGTTTATGGATGTAATCCATCAGGGTGTTACTCACGTGACATTCATTACACAGGAGCGAGGCTGTCTCAGCTGGCAAGTCTCACCAGAGTCTCTTCACAATGTGAGCAGTTTATCAAGTACCAGTGTTATGATTCTATGATATTCTATGGATTAGCCTGGTGGGTGTCACGTGATTCCGCAAAGATGACATACTGGGGTGGAGCATCACCTGGCAGTGGTAAGTGCGCATGCGGGATGACCAACTCATGTGCAGACTCCAGTGATCATTGTAACTGTGATAAGAATGACCCTGTATGGCGTGAGGACAGCGGTCTTCTCACTGACAAGACAAAGCTTCCAGTCAAACAACTCAGGTTTGGTGATGTGAGCTTTGGCGAGGAAGGCTACCACACCCTGGGGAAACTGAAATGCTTTGGCATTGCATGACAATGCACTACCTTGTACCAGGAAAACTATATCATTCATCAGTTTAACACAGCCTCAAACAATTTATCTTAAATTGTTAAGTTGTATCATTAAGTAGTAAATTAACAGAGCGAAAGGTTCTATTCTGCAAGTGGGATATTAACGTTACCTGCGAAAGTGGCCAATAAAACTGATAGTTTAATGGATGAGAGCGCGTAAATCTTTCTGTCTAGCTGGCACGAATTTGGCAAATAATGCCTTTGAATAAAGTTTTCCTGATTCACTAGTTTAACTGTTAAGATGTAGATTAAAGCTTTGAAAAGACAGCCTCTTCAATGCTTATTACGGTATACACACTGCTTTCAAAATATCCTCTGTTTGGAAGATGACCATATTTCAAGTGGTCTAGGAAAGCAGGCCGTTTGAAATTTGCAAAACCTTAACAAAGAGAAGAATAACAGAACTCGAAGAACTGGAGGAAATGTTCTTCTACCCTTCCCCCTCCCACCTCCCACACTTAGAAAGAGCTTGTTCGTTTCTTTTGCACCCCTACCCCGACCAACGAGAGCTTTTTGCAGCTTATTTTCTCCAAAGAAGATGAGTACTCTGACAGCAAGAGGTAAGCCTCGCAAATGTAATCAATAAATTTTCGTGAAAGGAAACAAAAAAGCATTAGCTATAAAGCTAAGATAGTCTGACAAGTATATTGATGTCGTTTCACGATTCCCTGAAAGAATCAGTCTAAGAAGACAAATGGCTTCCCTCGAGCAAGTGCGGAGACAAAGTGAGGCTCGTTCCTCGCGGTATTTATCGAGTTTGGTTCACTCGCGTTAACAGCCACATTATAACCGAACTAGAAAAAAAATCACAATCAGTATTACGTATTCTACTGTGCTTGTGCATGGTTCATGAACTGACTCGCATATAATGGCTAACAGATTACCGTAGATTATTCGAGGGAAGGCGATTATTTCAAATACATGTATTGCTCACTGTTGGTCCCTGCCGTTTCTCAGTCATTTTACACTCTCCATAAGACGGACACCTCTCTAAAACGGACAACGGACCCTTGCGAAACCGTCAATGGACAATTGAGAAGTGCTTAATGCGGTGAAAAATACCTCAAAACCGAAATGTAAGTGCTCTACATCAAGAGAGAATTTTAATATTTCAGTAGTCTTTCTCCAGTTCATATACAGTCCGCTGTAGGGTGCATATTGTTGTACTTTTAGACCGCTAAGCCGTGAACTTTGGCTTGTATTATGAACGTTTGATTTTATAATAAGAAAATGATTTCACATTTGTGTGCAATATTCTAGTTTTAGCTGTTTTTCACAAGTTAAACGAACGTGTACTCATTGCGAATGAGTTCAGCCTATATATGTTTATACTGGTGTCAAGTTACCTCAACCCTCTGTAAGCCGGACATCCCTCTAAGACGGACAGTAGCGGCCGGTCCCAAAGGTCTCCATCAAAGAGAAAGTTGACTGTAAGTTCAGTGTTTTTAGTGAAACAAAAGTGTGGTCTGAAAACTGCAATGTTTCCAGACTTATCGGGCTTGAGCCCTTCCTCAGTCACAAATTTAAGTGGTTTCTGAACCATAGTATCTTTCACTGGCTAGCCTGTTCAAGGCGTTCAGATGGTGGGGAGCGGGCGAAAACGCCTCAGTCTCCCCTCGTTTCTTTTTTTCCCTCGTGTTTCTTTTTGCGCTCGCCGCCTACAATTTCACTTGCTCCCCACTATCTATTGTAAATTCCTGAAACAGGCTATTCACTGACGAGTTCCATTTGCTCTGTTAAAGTGGCGGATTACCATTTAGAAATATAAAATCCTGCAAGCCGGGACTTAAAAGCACTGACTGAAAGGCTCCTTTAAGCATTTAACTTGGTCTATTGTTACCGCCACCCCAGTTTGAAGTAACTGAGCTAAATTGTTGGCACGGTGAAAGCACGACAGCCCGGGCTGTATTTAAAGATGAAACGTTTTCATCGAACAATCCACAGGCACCAGATAGTTAGATATTACGAAAATTGGCCTCGTGACAGGGTGAACATAAAAGGTTTCTGTCGATCGATATCATTTTAAGAAAGTACAGTTCACTGTTTTAACGGGAAACAACATTTCTTGAATTCCGCATCACAGAATCAGTAAATCACGTATCCCGCGCATAATTCAAATTCGAGGGACTCACTAATACGGTTCTTCAATCCCGTAATCTCGACCCAAAATTTCGTGTTATCCCCTCATCCCAAGGGTTAGTTTTGTCATCTCACCTCCCGCGTATACTTTCAATCCCGAAACCTACCCCAATTTTGCTTTCAAATCCCAAATCCCGAGCTTCAAAGAAGGGAAATCCTGGGTCCCGAAAAACCTACTCGGCAGCCTTCATTTCGGGATCCAACGCTAAATCGAGCTCTGCATTTCATATGAATCCCGAATCCTGTGGGTAAATAAGTTAAATACCAAATCTCAAAAAAAAATCTTCTTTTTTCCAGCTTTTGTTTTTCCCGTCCTCTAGTTTTTCTTTGAATTCTTCCAGCGTAAACGTGTCCTCTAATTCGTCTGCAGAAAAAGCAAATTGTGATTTTAAAAGTATTGTCTATTTTGCTTGGTTAAAAGTAAAACTTACCAAAGACCTTCGCTTTTCTTTTTTAGAGAAGTAAAAGCCGAAAAAAGCGAAAGGCAATGAGATAGCCAATAAGATTATCAAGAGCGGCTATACTCGGGTATGTGTTTATTTGGAACAAATAAATCTGCTGGTGTTCCACTCAAAGCATCTTGGAGCTGTTTTCAAACCATGAGTCGACAGTTACTTTTTTAAATTAATTTGGTTATGAGTTGGTACGGTTCGTGATCGCCTGAAAAACTCGCACCATTTTTTTTCCAATCAAAAGTAAACCAGAATCAGTCGTGTCTTACTGAGATGTGTTTTTCCTCGCTTGTCACCCGCCTTTACGTTTGCTAAGACTGGTCCTTTTCATTATCATTATAAGTGTGTAATGTCAAGAGTAAATATGTTGTTATTTTTTATTAATACTAACGAGTTTAAACCGATTTAGCCGATTTTGCATTTTTTTTCTTCACGTTAGAGGATGCGAATGCCCTTCCTTTATTAGGTGCAAACTTTTAAGCCTAACTATCCATACAGCCTTAAACCAGAAGTAGTAAATGTTCAAGGCGTTCAGATGGTGGGGAGCGGGCGAAAACGCCTCAGTCTCCCCTCGTTTCTTTTTTTCCCTCGTGTTTCTTTTTGCGCTCGCCGCCTACAATTTCACTTGCTCCCCACTATCTATTGTAAATTCCTGAAACAGGCTATTCACTGACGAGTTCCATTTGCTCTGTTAAAGTGGCGGATTACCATTTAGAAATATAAAATCCTGCAAGCCGGGACTTAAAAGCACTGACTGAAAGGCTCCTTTAAGCATTTAACTTGGTCTATTGTTACCGCCACCCCAGTTTGAAGTAACTGAGCTAAATTGTTGGCACGGTGAAAGCACGACAGCCCGGGCTGTATTTAAAGATGAAACGTTTTCATCGAACAATCCACAGGCACCAGATAGTTAGATATTACGAAAATTGGCCTCGTGACAGGGTGAACATAAAAGGTTTCTGTCGATCGATATCATTTTAAGAAAGTACAGTTCACTGTTTTAACGGGAAACAACATTTCTTGAATTCCGCATCACAGAATCAGTAAATCACGTATCCCGCGCATAATTCAAATTCGAGGGACTCACTAATACGGTTCTTCAATCCCGTAATCTCGACCCAAAATTTCGTGTTATCCCCTCATCCCAAGGGTTAGTTTTGTCATCTCACCTCCCGCGTATACTTTCAATCCCGAAACCTACCCCAATTTTGCTTTCAAATCCCAAATCCCGAGCTTCAAAGAAGGGAAATCCTGGGTCCCGAAAAACCTACTCGGCAGCCTTCATTTCGGGATCCAACGCTAAATCGAGCTCTGCATTTCATATGAATCCCGAATCCTGTGGGTAAATAAGTTAAATACCAAATCTAAAAAAAAAAAACCTTTTCGGGGGACCCAAAACAATTCTGCCAAGAAAGTCCCAGAAGTTTCCTCACTTTGAATTTCCGCCATTTTTTTAACCTATAATGCATTACTCTAGCTGGGTCAAGAGATTATTTTCTCGTATCAGTTAGAATTCATGGTGGGTTGTATCCGTTTCAGGGACGAAATTTTATAAGTCACGTTTCAGCTTCCGCTTTTCGTTTTGCTTAACACAAAACGCTCAGCTACGCTCTGACTTTTCGTCGCCAAAGAAGATTCACTTCATGCCTTTAATTTGTTATCTCGAGATTGACGCTGTGTATCTCTGAAAACTGTTTTAAACATGAAACAGCCGACTAGTAAGGAAGACAAGAAGACAAACAGAAGAAAAACACTGAACAGCTTGTGTTCTGTGTCAGCTTTGCTGTTGTCTGTTGCGTGTTGTATGGTACTAATTCACGTGGAACTCCGAATACAAGAACATCATGGACTGATATCACACTCAGTAACAGTCTGTGATCAAATGCAAACGCAGATTCTGAGGAAAGTTCAGCAGAATTACGAACGATGGCAAGTTACGAAAGCTGATGGCATAAAAGGTCATTTGCAGGGGACAAATGGTAAGGAACATTTTTTATAAATTCTGGTTTTTGTTGTTAACATCAGCTTGTTTCAGATGCTGGCGATTATGAAAATTATCCTTGTTTAACATACTGCGGAGCTTTATCTTCAAAATTCGTTCCGAATACCCGCTTAGAAACTACAATAAGAGCACAGGCTTATAATCGGTTAGGCTGTCAAGAATAGAAGAATACAACAAGAGCCAACTAACCGCAAAGGAGTGAAAACAGCCCGACCTAAGTTACTTTAAAAGTATCACTGCTCATTTCGAAAGAACGATGTTATAACAACCTTCAGCTACACTGATACTGACAGTAATGAAAATCAAAATTAAAATTATTCGGCTCTATCGAACATAGAATGAGTCCGTATTTCCTTTGAGCTACATACGAGGAGTTGGCTATATAGCGAATGGACATGACTTGAACTGAATTGAGTGTACATTGTTGGATTAGCTCGGTAAGAATTTAAAAAAGACTATTTTTTTATGCTAACTCAGAGGATGCGTGACGGGAAGAAAAACCATCAAGGCAGCTCACTTTTTTTAGATTGTTTTCACTTTGGGCGTTTGTTTGTTGTTTTTTCTTTGGTACGATGTATATTTCTATTTTTACTTAATCCTCAGAAAGGGCTTTATTTAATATTTTGAAAGGTCTTGGCGAGTATGAAAACGTCAATTCAAGACAGAAGAGAATGTCACACGCTAACTCACGAACAAAATCGGTCCAAACAGAATCGCAAGTAAAACTACTCATCAAAGAAGAGCTTCGTCTGCTGCAAAACCAATTCTGTGCAAAAGATGAAAAGCTTTGCCGCACAGGACCAAAAGGTAATGCAGGGCGACGGGGAAGACCCGGATTCCGAGGGAGACCAAGTCCCCCAGGGAAGCCCGGGCCAGAAGGACCTCCTGGTAAACATGGGCCAGTGGGACCTCCAGGACCCGTCGGCATTAAAGGGGATCTCGGAGTACCGGGGGTTCCTGGTCCCATGGGTCCTAGAGGCCCACCAGGCCAAAAGGGAACCAAGGGTGAGCCGGGCCAGTCCATCACGGCTCCTTCTCTGCTGCAGAGTCCTGTTGAAACAACTGTCAATCAAAGTCAAACGGCCATTTTGAAATGTTCAGCAGATGGTAATCCAATTCCACAAATCAGGTGGTCTAGGATGAACTCGCGGCTTCCTGTGGGACGTCAAAAGGTAGAGTCCAGTGGTGCTCTGGTTTTGAAGGACGTGAGGCCTGGGGATGAGGGAGTCTACAGCTGTGAAGCTAAAAATTTACTGGGGAGCGTTAACGCTTCAGCGAAACTCACTGTACAGTGTAAGTTTATTTGGTCAATTTAATTAAGTATCAAAGCGGACTAAGAATTTTATTAATCGACAATTACCAGGGGAGTCTAGAAATTAAACTTCAAAAAGACAAGTTGGAAAGACCGGGATTAAAAAGCTCCTTAAACAGAACATTACAAAAAAAATCGTACATTATGTCACCGGTTACAATTGGATATTAAACTTCATGAAACTTCAAATCATGGTATTATGGTATAGTTCAGACAGTGTTTAACCAAAAACATGTATTTTGTCGTTCTCAATTTTGCTAAATCTGATTTGTATCTGGATATTGCTTAGTGTGAGTAGTATCAAGAAAGGCAACAACGCAGGCTACCAAACCATTTATCTCCTTGAAATAAGCCACTTGTAAACACATTTTGGGGGCCACTAGCCTGTTTCAGGCTCCGAGATAGTCGGGTCGGCTGAATTGAGAAAGCACGAACACGAAAATAAAGCGGGAGGAAACGTGTCTTTTACTTTCACGTCTTCCCCACTATCTGAGAGCCTAGAACAGACTAGGGGACCACTGATTTTTTTTAACTGCACTTTAACTCAGGCTTTCTTTAAGAACCGGCCTTGATTTTCTTTTTTTTGTCAGTTGGTCCGCAACTTTCATTGTCATCCAATCGACTGATGGCTGAAGAGAAACAAAACGTCACCATCGCCTGCACTGCTACTGGTCAGCCGTCACCTAAGATTACGTGGTCCAAGGCAGTGGGAAGTTTACCTGGAGGCAGAATCAAGGTGCAAGGAGGAACCATGAAAATCTACAGTGTCACAAAAAAAGATGGTGGAATATACATTTGTAAAGCAGAGAATATTCTCGGTTCGGTAACAGACACTGCTCAACTTATTGTATACTCTCCTTTGCGGTTCAAAGTCCTTCCTCCACAACAAGTGACTCCTTACACTGGTTCCACTCTCCGTTTGCCGTGTGTGGCCGAGAGTGAGCTGAGCACTACAATTACTTGGTTAAAAAATGGCGTTGGTGTGCTTCCAGCAAACACACATGTTCTTCAAAGCGGCACTCTAGTTATTGGGAACATCAAGAATTCCCCTGAAGGCTCTTATACCTGTCGAGCGAGTAATGCACTAGCAACAATAGAAGCTATTGTTAAAATCAATGCTCCGATTCCCGCTTCCTGTTCTGAAGTTAAAAAAAAAATTAGCAGTGTAAGCGGAAATTACTTCATTGATCCTGATGGCGAGGGAGGTCTGGCACCATTCACGGTGTTCTGCGACATGACTGATAAAAGTGGAGTTGGCGTGACAGTCATTAGTCACGACAGTGAGAGTAGAACACATGTGTCTAGATGTGATTCACGAGGGTGTTACTCACGTGACATTCATTACATAGGAGCGAGTCTGTCTCAAGTAGCAAGTCTCACCAGAGCCTCTTCACAATGTCAGCAGTTTATCAAGTACGAGTGTTATGGTTCAAGGCTCTTAATACGTGAAATTGCCTGGTGGGTGTCACGTGATTCTGCGAAGATGACGTATTGGGGTGGAGCGTCACCCGGCAGTGGTAAGTGCGCATGCGGGATGACCAACTCATGTGCAGACTCCAGTTATGGTTGTAACTGTGATAAGAATGACTTTGTATGGCGTGAGGACAGCGGTCTTCTCACTGATAAGACAAAGCTTCCAGTCAAACAACTCAGGTTTCGGGATATTGGCGATAGCGGTGAACAAGGTTACCACACGCTGGGGAAACTAAGATGCTTTGGTATTGCATGACGATGCACTACCTTGTACTAGGGAAACTATAAGATTCATCAGTATAACTTCTAGCAATTTATCTTAAATTGTTAAGTTGTATCATTGAGTAGTAACTTAACAGAGCGAAAGGTTCTATTATGCAAGTGGGATATTAACGTTACCTGTGAAAGTGGCCGATAAAACTGATAGTTTAATGGATTAGAGCGTGTAAATCTTTCTGTCTAGCTGGCACGAATTTGGCAAATAATGCCCTTGACTAAAGTTTTCCCGAATTACTAGTTTAACTGTTAAGGTGTAGATTAAAGCTTTGAAAAGACAGCCTCCTCAATGCTTATTATGGTATGCACACTGCTTTTAAAATTTCCTCTGTTTGGAAGATGGCCATATTTCAAGAGGTCTAGGAAAGCAGGCAGTTTGAAATTTGCAAAACGTTAACAAAGAGAAGAATGACAGAACTATAAGAACTGGAGGAAATGTTCTTCTATCCTCCCCCACGCCCAGAAGAGCTTGTTCGTTTCTTTTGCGCCCCTTCCCCGACCCCCGAGAGCTTTTTGTAGCTGTTTTTCACCAAAGAAGATGAGTACTCTGACAGCAAAAGGTAAACCTCGCGGGTGAAATCAGTAAATTTTCGTCAAAAAAAGCAAACTTAGCTATAAAGCGAAGATAGTCTTACATAATCAGTCTAAGAAGAGAAATGGCTTCCCTCGAGCAAGTGCGGAGGCAAAATGAGGTTCGTTCCTCGCGGTATTTATCGAGTTTGGTTCACTCGCCTTACCAGCCACATTATTACCGAACTCGAAACTGAAAATCGCAATCAATAATAAGTATTCTCAGTATTCTACTGTGCTTGTGCATCATTGTTCATGAACTGACTCGCATAATTATTAACAGATTACCGTATTTCCCGAATAATAGCCGGGGGCGATTATTCGGGTCAATTCGGGGGACGACGATTATTTCAAATGCATGTATTGCTCACTGGAAGTCGTGCACTAAATATTTTGGTTTATAATTAATCCCGTTACTTATCAAAAATAATCACATCAAATAACCTGAACATGGGCTTTTTAAATGTTCCAAATTTGTTTCCCTGTTTAATTTTCAATTTCAATATAATCGGTGCATGTCAGAGCTTGAGTAGACTGATTGCAGTCCGCCTTTTCTCTTAAAATTCGCTCGCCGCCCGCGTGCTTGCATTTGGGTTTCTCGTGCAGTAACTTTGCAAAGAAAAATAAGAGACTGCTCGCAGTCTAGAACTTGAGTCGTCAATACCAGTTTTGTAAGTATTGAGTTGTAAACAATCAGTAAATAAAAGCTTGTTTGTTGTCATAGGTGTCAACTTTACTCGACAGGGAGGGAGGAAGGTAGCGAAAGGGGTGGGTGGGGGTGATTATACCGACAAGTCTCTGTTGACGAACACCTCCATAAGACACACACCTCTCTAAGAAGGTCACGTGGTGTTGGTCCCTGCCGTTTTTCAGTCATTTCGCTGTAACCATACTCTCTAATATATAGATTTACCAAGGGCTCAAAGCGAAGCTCGGGTTAATATTAATACTCATAAACAAAGAATTAAATCGTGTAATGTTAAACGGAGACGGCAATGAAAATGGCATCAAGATCAATCGATCCGTTAGCAAAAAAAACATTGCTATGCTGCACACTTTTTTTTCTTATCAGCAAAAAAGCAAATTTGCACTTGCAGCACGCGTTCTTGTCTTTCTTTGCCGTTGTTTTGCATGACCACAACGCTGTTTTGTAAGACTAAAACGTCAAACTTCCTAGGTACACATTATTTTTATGGAGGGAGGAATTGTCGTATGTGCTTACCCAATATTTTGTTTCCCGTCTTCATGTTCGCTTTTATTTTTCACTAGCCCTCATTTACACCTTGCTGGCCGCTCTCACCGCCGCTTTGAATTTTCATGTTTCTCTTCCTACGGAATTCGTCTCCTTTGTTTTCAATCACTCGCCCGAGCTCTTTCTTTGTTATCCACTTGAGTGTAAAGATCAAAAATAACGTCGAAGAAGACACGGCTTAGTTGTTGTTTTTTCTTTCTAAAAGTCCGGGCGACCATGCAGTTTCCTTCCAAATAAACCCTTGAGTTGCATTTGAGTTGCTATACCTGTCGATTGAGTTATTTTACATTGGTATGCCTGTGGTGCGGATGGACGGTCGGTCAAGAGGGGGGGCGGGCGTACGGTCACGTGACTATCAAAATTTCTCGGATGCATAGGTCACTAAATTTTCTTCGCCATGGTGCTCTGCTTCGCGCCCTTTACGCGCAAGAGAGCTCCGCTAAGACGGACACTTCTCTAAAACGGACAACGGACTCTTGTGAAACCGTCAACTGACACTTGAGAAGTGCTTTGTGCAGTAAACATACCTCAAAACGCAAATGTAGGTGCTCTACATGATAGTAAATTGCTAGATTTTCATATTTTGTAGTCTTTCTCCAGTTCATAGAGTCAGCTGTTGACTGCATACTGTTGCGCTTTTAGACGTCTAAGCCGTGAACTTTGGCTTGTATTATGAACGTTTGATTTGATAATAAGAAAATGATTTCATATTTGTGTGCAATATTCTAGTTTTAGCTGTTTTTCACAAGTTAAGTGCAATGTTTCCAGACTTTTCGGGCTTGAGTCCTTCCTCAGTCACAAATTTAAGTGGTTTCTCAACCATAGTATCTTTCACTGGCTAGCCTGTTCAAGGCGTTCGGATGGTGAGGAGCGGGCGAAAACGCCTCAGTCTCCCCTCGTTTTTTTCCCCTCGTGTTTCTTTTTACGCTCGCCGCGTAGGATTTCACTCGCTTCCCACTATCTAAACGCCTGAAACAGGCTAAAGCCTATTCATTAGCGGGTTCCATTATTTTGTTCTGTTAAAGTGACGGATTACCATTTAGAAATATAAAGTCCTGCAAGCCGGGACTTCAAAGGACTGACTGAAAGGTTCCTTTAAGCATTTAACTTGGTCTATTGTTACCGCCACCCCAGTTTGAAGTAACTGAGCTAAATTGTTGGCACGGTGAAAGCACGACAGCCCGGGCTGTATTTAAAGATGAAACGTTTTTCATCGAACGAGCCACAGGCACCAGATAGTTAGATATTACGAAAATTGGCCTCGTGACAGGGTGGACATACAAGGTTTTTGTCGATCGATAACATTTTAAGAAAGTACAGTTCACTGTTTTAACGGGAAACAACATTTCATGAATTCCGTATCGCAGAATCAGTAAATCACGTGTTCCCGCGCACAAAGTCCAATTCGAGGGACTCACCACTAGGATTCTTCAAATGCTTAATCTCGACCCGGAATTTCGTGTTATCCCCTAATCCCAAGGGTTAGTTTTGGCATCCCACTTCCCGTGTATACTTTCAATCCCGAAACTCGCCCCGATTTGCTTTTAAATCCCGAATCCCGAGCTTCAAAGAAGAGAAATCCCGGGTCCCGAAAAACCTATTCGGTCCCTTTCAATACGGGATCCAACGCTAACTCGAGCTCTGCATTTCATATGAAATCCCGAATCCTGCGGGTAAATAAGTTAAATACCAAATCTCAAAAAAATATATATATATTTTGTGGGGACCCTCAACAATTCTGAACAGAAAGTCCCAGAAGTTCCCTCACTTTGAATTTCCACCAATTTTTAACCTATAATGTATTACTCTGGCTAGGTCAAGGGATTATTTTCTCGTATCAGTTACAACTCATGGTGGGTTATATCCATTTCAGGGACGAAATTTAATAAGTCACGTTTCAGCTTCCGCTTTTCGTTTTTAAAACGCTCTGAGTTTTCGTCGCCAAAGAAGATTCACTCCACGCCTTCAGTTTGTTATCTCGAAATTGACGCTGTGTATCTCTGAAAACTGTTTTAAACATGAAACAGCCGACTAGTAAGGAAGACAAGAAGAACAGCAGAGAAACACTGAACAGCTTGTGTTCCGTTTCAGCTTTGCTGTTGTCTGTTGCGTGTTGTATCGCTGTAATTCACGTGGAACTGCGAATACAAGAACATCATCGACTGATATCACACTCGGTAACATTCTGTGATCAGGTGGAAACGCAGATTCTTCAGAAAGTTCAGCAGAATTACGAACGATGGCAAGTTACGAAAGCTGATGGCTTAAAAGGTCATTTGCAGGGGACAAATGGTAGGGAAAGGTTTTAAAAAACCTTTTTTGGTTTTTGATGTTAACATGAAAATTATCCTTGTTTAACATAAGCGGAGCTTTATCTTCAAAATTCGTTCCCACTACCCGCTTAGAATCCGCAATAAGAGCACAGGCTTATAATCGGTGAGGCTGTCAAGAACAGGGTAGACCTTGTCACGGTTTTCGACTGGCCATCTTGACGAGTAGGCAAATGTGTGAGAAATTGCAGTGTTTGTATGAGAATCTAATGTCGAATAATTTCCACAAAACGGCTGTTCTGAATAAAATATCAATTGTAAACTAAAGCTACAAAGCAAAGGATTGTCCTAAACAATTTTGGGGGCGTACCTGTTCTTAAATTTCTCTAGAGGCTTGCTTTAGACTTTCCATATATTTGTCTGTAATTTTCCCGGGACTTTCTCATGAAAATTTTAAAAAGTGGTTCTAGGTCTTCTAGTGCATGTAACGCCCTTAAATTTTTTCAGTAGAATCCTTAGGAGCGAAGCTTTAGTTTACAAATCATATTTTTTCAGAAGTGCCGTTCTACGGAAATTATTCGACATAAGATTCTCATACAAACACTGTTATTTCTCACGCGTTTGCCTTCTCGTGAAGATGGCCTCGAAAACCGCGCCGTGACAAGGTCTATACAACAAGAACCAACAACCACCCGCAAAATAAGTGAAAACAACTCGTCCTGAGTTAGCTTAAAAGTATCACTTCACATTTCGAACGAACGATATTATAACAACCTTCAGCTACACTGATACAGTAAATGAAATCAAAATTAGAGTTGTTCGGTTCTATCGAACACAAAATGAGTCCGTATTTCCTTTGGGCTACATACGAGGAGTTGGCTATTTAGCAAATGGACATGACTTGAACTGAAGTGGGTGTACAATGTTGGCTTAGCTCGGTAAGAATTTAAAAAGACTGTTTTTTTTTTTTGGGCTAACTCAGAGGATGCATGTCGGGAAGAAACACCATTGAGGCAGCGGTCGTTTTTTTAGATTGTTTTCACTTTTGGGCGTTTGTTTGTTTTTTCTTTGGTACGATATATAATTCCATTTTTACTTAATCCTCAGAAAGGGCTTTATTTAATGTTTTGAAAGGTCTTGGCGAGTATGAAAACGTCAATTCAAGACAGAAGAGAGTGTCACCCGCTAACTCACGAACAAAATCGGTCCAAACAGAATCGCAAGTAAAACTACTCATCAAAGAAGAGCTTCGTCTGCTGCAAAACCAGTTCTGTACAAAAGATGAAAAGCTTTGCCGCTCAGGACCAAAAGGTAATGTAGGGCGACGGGGAAGACCCGGATTCCGAGGGAGACCAGGTCCCACAGGGAAGCCCGGGCCAGAAGGACCTCCTGGTAAACATGGGCCTGTAGGACCTCCAGGACCCGTCGGCATTAAAGGTGATCTCGGAGTACCGGGGGTCCCTGGTCCCATGGGTCCTCGAGGCCCACCAGGTCAAAATGGAACCAAGGGTGAGCCGGGCCAGTCCATCACGGCTCCTTCTCTGCTGCAGAGTCCTCTTGAAACAACTGTCAATCAAAGTCAGACGGCCATCTTGAAATGTTCAGCAGATGGTAATCCAGCTCCACAGATCACGTGGTCTAAGATGAACTCGCGACTTCCTCTGGGACGTCACAAGGTAGAGTCCAGTGGTGCTCTGATTTTGAAGGACGTGAGGCTTGGGGATGAGGGAGTCTACAGCTGTGAAGTTAAAAGTTTACTGGGGAGCGTTAACGCTTCAGCTACACTCACTGTACAGTGTAAGTAGACTTGGTCGTTTTCATAAAGAGATAAAACAAGAATCTTACTTATCGACAATTACCTCCGCTGCTCTGGTGATTAATTTTAGAAAATATAAGGTCAAAGTGTACAGAACAGGGTTTTAAGAAAAGCTTGTTAAATACAACAGCAGAAATATTTCACTTCAAAACATGATATTAAACACCATTCACAAATAAGTATTTAAGAAAAAACCCATTTACAGTCTTGCCAACTTAACTCGGATACCCAGACATTTTTAACTAATGGAACAAGAATTTTATTAATCGGCATGCAATTACCAGCGAAGTCTAAAACTTTTAAAACAAAAAGACAGCGTGGACGGAGCGGGGTTAAAGAGCTCGGAAAAAATTTACTGCGTTACCGGCCACAATCGGATAACTTTAAATTATGACATTAATACACAACTCAGACAGTAATAAACAAACTGAATTAAGATTTAGATTTACCATTGGACCTTAAATTGCAATTATACCTGGCCGGGATACGTGATTTGCAGATTGTTTGATACGGAATAGTACATTTCCGAATTGCAAAATTTCTTACTTTCAAGACAAGGGTAAGTGCAAAACCTTTCTTGTGGAAATGAGTGTTACTTGTAAGAGAATAAAAGAAGTGTGATGAGAGATTCTACAGTTGGGAAGGTAAAAATTCTATGAAGCTTAACGAAACTCATTGTACATTGTAAGTAGCCTTGGTCATTTTTAAAACACAAATGGAATGAGAATTTTATTAATCGACAAATACCAGCAGCAGCAGGCGTCCAGAAATTAAACTTCAAAACGACAGAGTGGTTAAACAGAACTTCCGAAAAAAATTACTATATCTTGACACAGTTTTGCCAACTTTGAAATCTAGATATTGTTCTTTATTAATAGTATGAAAAAGGCTGGCAGCCCAGACCGGAAAACCATTTATATACTTAAAATGAGCCACTCGTAAACATGTTGGAGCGAATGATTTTCTAAAAGCCGTACTCCAAGTTAGAATAAATTTAATAACCGGCCCTGATGTTCTATTTTTCGCCAGTTGGTCCGAAACTTTCATTGTCATCCAATCGACTGATGGCTGAAGAAAAACAAAACGTCACCATCGCCTGCACTGCTACTGGTAAGCCGTCACCTAAGATCACGTGGTCCAAGGCAGTGGAAAGTTTACCTGGAGACAGAATCAAGGTGCAAGGTGGAACCCTGCAAATCTACAGTGTGACAAAGAAAGATGGTGGAATATACATTTGTAAATCAAAGAATATTCTGGGCTCAGCAACAGACACTGCTCAACTCACGGTGTATTCCCCGTTGCGGTTCAAAGTCCTACCACCTAAACAGGTGAATCCGATTATGTTTGGTTCCATTCTCCGCCTGCCGTGTGTGGCCGAGAGTGACTTAAGTATTGCAATTGCTTGGACAATGGATGGCGTTGGTTTTCTTCCTGCAGAAACGCACATTCTGCAATGCGGCACTTTGGTAATTGAGAACATCGGGAAATCTCACAAGGGATATTACACCTGTACAGCGAGTAATGCCCTCGCAACAATAACGACTAAAGTTAAAATCAATTCTCCAGTGAAAGCTGCTTCCTGTTCTTTGATTAAAAAATACGTCAGCAGTGTAAGCGGAGATTACGTCATTGATCCTGATGGCGAGGGAGGTCTGGCACCATTCACGGTGTTCTGTGACATGACTGATAAAAGTGGAGTTGGCGTGACAGTCATTAGCCACGACAGTGAGTGTAGAACACATGTTTCTGGATGTGATCCATCAGGATGTTACTCACGTGACATTCATTACACAGGAGCGAGTCTGTCTCAACTGGCGAGTCTTACCAGAGTCTCTTCACAATGTGAGCAGTTTATCAAGTACGAGTGTTATAAGTCAGTGATATTCGCTTGGGAAAGTGCTTGGTGGGTGTCACGTGATTCAGCAAAGATGAAGTACTGGGGTGGAGCTTCACCTGGCAGTAGTAAGTGCGCATGCGGGATGACCAACTCATGTGCAGACACCAGTTAACTTTGTAACTGTGATAAGAATGACCATGTATGGCGTGAGGACAGCGGTCTTCTCACTGACAAAGCTTCCAGTCAAACAACTCAGGTTTGGGGATATTGGCGATAGCGGTGAACGAGGTTACCACACTCTGGGAAAACTGAGATGCTTTGGCATTGCATGATGATACATTACCTTGTACCAGGGAAACTATATCATTCATCAGTTTAACACACCTTCTAGCAATTTAGAGCGAAAGGTTCTATTCTGCAAGTGGGATATTAACGTTACCTGTGATAGTGGCCGATAAAACTTATAGCTTAATAATGGACGAGAGCGTGAAAATCTTTCTTTCCAGCTAGAAATTTGGCAAATAATGCCCTTGACTAAAGTTTACCCGAATAAGTAGTTAAACTGTTAAGATGTAGATTAAAGCTTTGAAAAGACAGCCTCTTCCTTGCTCCTACCGGTATGCACACTGCTTTTAAAATATCCTCTGTTTGGAAGATGGCCATATTTCAAGTGGTCTAGGAAAACAACTAGTTTGAAATTTGCAAAACCGTAACAAAGAGAACAATGACAGAACTCAAAGAACTGGCGGAAGTTTTCTTCTTTCCTCCCCTCTCCCACCTTCCACACCTAGAAAGAGCTTGTTCCTTTCTTTTGCACCCCTAACCCGACCCCGAGATCTTTTTGCAGCTGTTTTTCACCAAAGAAGATGAGTACTATGACAGCAAGAGGTAAGCCTCGCGGATGTAATCCGTGATAAATTTTCGTGAAACGAAACAAAAACGCCCAATTAGCTATAAAGCTAAGATAGTCTGACAAGTATATTGGTGTCGTCTCACGATTCCCTGAAATAATCAGTCTAAGAAGAGGAATTGCTTCCCACGAGCAAGTGCGGAGACAAAGTGAGGCTCGTTCCTCGCGGAATTTATCGAGTTTGGTTCACTCGCGTTAGCAGCCATATTATAACCGAACTAGAAAAAAAACCGCAATCAATATTAAGTATTCTATTGTGCTTGTGCATGGTTCATGAACTGACTCGCATAACGATTAACAGATTACCGTAGATTATTCGAGGGAAGGCGATTATTTCAAATACATGTATTGATCACTGGAAGTCGTGCACTAAGTCTTTTGCTTTATAATCCCGTTACTTATCAAAAATAATCACATCAAATAAACTGTACTGAACATGGTCTTTTTAAGTGTTCCAAATTTGTTTCCCTGTTTAATTTTCAATTTTAATATCATCGGTGTCAGAGCTTGAGCAGTCACTAATCAGTTTTGTAACTTTTCAGTTGTAAACAATAAGTAAATAAAAACTTGTTTGTTGTCAAAGGTGTCAATTTTATCTTGACAGGGAGGGAAGAAAAAAGCGAAAGGGGTGGGGGGGGGTGTTATTATTTGAGGGAAGAGATTAATAGGGGGACGGCTATTATTCGAGGAAATACAGTAAGTGGATTAAAATACCCTCAACTCTCTCTTAACTAACACCTCCATAACTGACAGACACCTATCTAAGACAGACACATGGTGTTGGTCCCTGCCGTTTTTCTGTCATTTTACACTCTCTATAAGACGGACACCTCTCTAAAACGGACAACGGACCCTTGCGAAACCGTCAATGGACACTTGAGAAGTGCTTAATGCGGTGAAAAATACCTCAAAACCGAAATGTAAGTGCTCTACTTGACAGTAAATTGCAAACTTTTAATATTTCAGTAGTCTTTCTCCAGTTCATAGAGTCAGCTGAAGAGTGCATATTGTTGTGCTTTTAGACCGCTAAGCCGTGAACTTTGGCTTGTATTATGAACGTTTGATTTTATAAAAAGAAAATGATTTCACATTTGTGTGCAATATTCTAGTTTTTGCTGTTTTGCACAAGTTAAACGGACGTGTATTCATTGCGAATGGGTTCAGCCTATATATGTTTATACTGGTGTCAAGTTACCTCAACCCACTGTAAGCCGGACATCCCTCTAAGACGGACAGTAGCGGCCGGTCCCGAAGGTCTCCATCAAAGAGAAAGTTGACTGTAAGTTCAGTGTTTTTAGTGAAACAAAAGTGTGGTCTGAAAACTGCAAGCACGACAGCCCGGGCTGCATTTAAAGATGAAACGTTTTCATCGAACGAGCCACAAGCACCAGATAGTTAGATATTACGAAAATTGGCCTCGTGACAGGGTGGACATAAAAGGTTTTTATCGATCGATATCATTTTAAGAAAGTACAGTTCACTGTTTTAACGGGAAACAACATTTCTTGAATTCCGCATCACAGAATCAGTAAATCACGTATCCCGCACATAAGTCCAATTCGAGGGACTCACTACTAGGATTCTTCAATCCCGTAATCTCCACTCAAAATTTCGTGTTATCCCCTAATCCCAAGGGTTAGTTTTGGCATCTCACCTCCCGCGTATACTTTCAATCCCGAAACCTACCCCAATTTTGCTTTCAAATCCCGAATCCCGAGCTTCAAAGAAGGGAAATCCCGAATCCCGAAAAACTTATTGGGCACCCTTCAATTCGGGATCCAACGCTAACTCGAGCTCTGCATTTCATATGAAATCCCGAATCCTGCGGGTAAATAAGTTAAATACCAAATCTCAAAAAAAACCTTTTGTGGAGACCCTCAACAATTCTGAACAGGAAGTCCCAGAAGTTCCCTCACTTTGAATTTCCGCCAATTTTTTAACCTATAATGTATTACTCTGGCTCCCAGGGGGGGTACTTGGGATTTCAAGTGACGGGGATGATCGAAGGATTTTTTTGGGTTTGAAATGTTCGATTCCGGGATTTTTTTGGGTTCGAAAATATGGCAAGAATTTTTTGGGGTAGCGTGATTTGAGTAGGGATTTTTTGGGGGGTATTAAAAAGAATTGGTAGTGCCCTGGCTGCGTAGTTCTGCGAATAAAGTACAAACAAACGTGTTTTGCTGTTGCGTAATAGTTAACTATGGTGTCGCTATACATCGCACGTGTTATACAATAGTCTGCATTGTCCCGTAGTGCCCGGCCGTGTCCAGGGATTTTTTGGGGTTTTGCTAGAAGCCCTAAGGATTTTTTTGGGTCTTGACTTTTGGCTCCATTCGATCATCCCCGTCACTTGAAATCCCGAGTACCCCCCCCCCCCCCTCCCTGGGCTCTGGCTACAATAGGTCAAGGGATTATTTTCTGGTATCAGTTACAACTCATGGTGGGTTGTATCCATTTCAGGGACAAAATTTGATAAGTCACGTTTCAGCTTCCGCTTTTCGTTTTGCTTAACATATAAAACGCTCTGAGTTTTCGTCGCCAAAGAAGATTCACTTCACGCCTTCAATTTGTTATCCCGAAATTGAAGCTGTGTATCTCTGAAATCTGTTTTAAACATGAAACAGCCGACTAGTAAGGAAGACAAGAAGAACAGCAGAGAAACACTGAACAGCTTGTGTTCTGTGTCAGCTTTGCTGTTGTCTGTTGCGTGTTGTATAGCACTAATTCACGTTGAACTCCGAATACAAGAACATCACCGACTGATATCACACTCGGTAACATTCTGTGATCAGATGGAAACGCAGATTCTGAAGAAAGTTCAGCAGAATTACGAACGATGGCAAGTTACGAAAGTTGATGGCTTAAAAGGTCATTTGCAGGGGACAAATGGTAAGGAAAAGTTTTATAGAATTTTCTGGTTTTTGATGTTAACATCAGCTTGTTTCAGATCCTGGTGATTAAGAAAATTATCCTTGTTTAACATACTGAGGAGCTTTATCTTCAAAATTTGTTCCGACTACTCGCTTAGAATCTGCAATAAGAGTACAGGCTTGTAACCGGTGAGGCTGTCAAGAACAGAATAGACCTTGTCACGGTTTTCGACGCCATCTTGACGTGTTTGTATGAGAATCTAATGTCGAATATATAATTTCCACAAAACGGCTGTTCTGAAAAAAATATCGATTGTAAACTAAAGCTACAAAGCAAAGGATTGTCCTAAACAATTTTGGGGGCGTACCTGTTCTTACATTTCTCTAGAGGCTTGCCTTAGATTTTCCATATATTAATTTGTCTGTAATAAATTTTCCCGGACCTTCTCATGAAAATTTTAAAAAGTGGTTCTAGGTCTTGTAGTGCATTCAACGCCCTTGAATTTTTTCAGTGGAATCCTTAGGAGTGAACCTTTAGTTTACAAAACATATTTTTTTCAGGAGAGCCGTTTTTCGGAAATTATTCGACATAAGATTCTCATACAAACACTGTAATTTCTCACGCGTTTGCCTACTCGTGAAGATGGCGTCGAAAACCGTGACAAGGTCCATACAACAAGAGCCAACAACCAACCGCAAAAGGAGTGAAAACAACCCTTCTTGAGTAACTTTAAAAGTATCACAGCTCATTTCGAACGAACGATATTATAACAACCTTCAGCTACACTGATACAGTAAATGAAAATCAAAATTATAATTATTCGGTTCTATCGAGCACAAAATGAGTCCGTATTTCCTTGGGCTACATACGAGGAGTTGGCGAATGGACATGATTTGAACTGGATTGGGTGTACAATGCTGGACTAGCTCGGTAAGAATTTAAAAAGACTATTTTTTTACGCTAACTCAGAGGATGCATGTCGGGAAGAAAAACCGTCAAGGCAGCGGTCGTTTTTTAGATTGTTTTCACGTTTGGGGGTTTGTTTGTTTTTTCTTTGGTACGATGTATATTTAAGCTGCTCAGAAAGGGCTTTATTTAATGTTTTGAAAGGTCTTGGCGACTATGAAAACGTCAATTCAAGACGGAAGAGAGCGTCTCCCGCTATCTCACAAGCAAAATCTGTCCAAACAGAATCGCAAGTAAAACTACTCATCAAAGAAGAGCTTCGAGTGCTGCAACACCAATTCTGTGCAAAAGATGAAAAGCTTTGCCGCTCAGGACCAAAAGGTAATGCAGGGAGACGGGGAAGACCCGGATTCCGGGGGAGACCAGGTCCCCCAGGGAAGCCCGGGCCAGAAGGACCTCCTGGTAAACATGGGCCTGTAGGACCTCCAGGACCCGTCGGCATTAAAGGTGATCTCGGAGTACCGGGGGTCCCTGGTCCCATGGGTCCTAGAGGCCCACAAGGTCAAAAGGGAACCAAGGGTGAGCCGGGCCAGTCCATCATGGCTCCATCTCTGCTGCAGAGTCCCGTTGAAACAACTGTCAATCAAAGTCAGACGGCCATCTTGAAATGTTCAGCGGATGGTAATCCAACTCCACAATCTCGTGGTCTAAGATGAACTCGCGGCTTCCGATGGGACGTAATAAGGTAGAGTCCAGTGGTGCTCTGATTTTGAGGGACGCGAGGCCTGGAGACGAGGGAGTTTACAGCTGTGAAGCTAGAAATTTACTTGGGAGCGTTAACGCTTCAGCTAAACTCACTGTACAGTGTAAGTCGACGTGGTTACTTTGTTTAAAGATTAAAGTGGACTAAGAATTCTATGAATCGACAATTACCAGCGGAGTCGTGAAATTTAACTTCAAAAAGACAGGTTGGATAGACCGTGATTAAAAAAGCTCCTTAAACAAAACATTATAAAAAAATTCCTATATTATGTCACCGGTTACGAATGGATATTAAACTTTGAATCATGTGGTATAAAACATAATTTAGACAGTGCTTAACTGAAAAACATGCTTTTTGTCGAATTCAATTTTGCTAAATCAGATCTGTATCTGGATATCGTTTAGTGTGGATAGTATCAAGAAGGGCAACAACGTAACGCAGGCTACAAAACCATTTGTCTACTTAAAATAAGCTACAGTTGACTCCCGCTAACTCGAACCTCGCGCTAACTCAAACCAAAGTCGAATTCCCCTGGATTTCCTTCTTACATTTACTGCAATTTTACCCTCGGTAACTCGAACCTCCCGCTAACTCGAAGTAATTTTTGTTTCCCTTCAGCTCATTTCTATACAACTTTACCCTCGATAACTCGTACCATGTTATAAGCGCGTGACAAGTCCGGAAAAAAACTGTGTACTGAAGTCCGAAACATTGAATTTATTTCAAAACAACCGAGTAAATTCTTTGTCTTTACTTTTTTGTCACTCCAGTTCAAATTCAGTGTCCATTCCTGTATACTTATACTTCCTTCCCATCCATTTGCTTATTTCCTTATTTCCGGTTATTTGATTCAAACTTCCGAAAACTCGAACTTTTTTGATTTCCTTTGAAGGTTCGAGTTATCGGGAGTCCACTGTACTTGCAGACACATTTTGAGGGGTCACTGATTTTCTGCGTTCTAACTCAGACTTTCTTTAACAACTGGCCCTGATTTTCTATTTTTTGCCAGTTGGACCGCAACTTTCATTGTCATCCAATCGACTGATGGCTGAAGAGAAAAAAAACGTCACCATCGCCTGCACTGCTACTGGTCAGCCGTCACCTAAGATCACGTGGTCCAAGGCAGTGGGAAGTTTACCTGGAGGCAGAATCAAGGTGCAAGATGGAACCATGAAAATCTACAGTGTCACAAAAAAAGATGGTGGAGTATACATTTGTAAAGCAGAGAATATTCTGGGAACAGCAACAGCCACAACCCTTGTTATGGTATTCTCTCCATTGCAGTTTAAAGTCCGTCCTCTACAAGAGGTGACTTTTGCGATTGGTTCCACTCTCCGTCTGCCGTGTGCGGCCGAGAGTGAGCTGAGTACCACACTTGCTTGGACAATGAATGGCGCTAGTGTACTTCCTGTAAACGCTCGTGTTCTTCAAAATGACACTCTAGTTATTGAAAATATCAAGAAAACTCAAAAAGGATCTTACATTTGTCGAGCCAGCAATACCCTGACAACAATAGAAGCTAAAGTCAAAATCACTCCAATTGTTGCTTCCTGTTCTGAAGTTAAAAAATACATCAGCAGTGTAAGTGGAAATTAGGTCATTGATCCTGATGGTGAGGGAGGTCTGGCACCATTCACGGTCTTCTGTGACATGACCGATAAAAGTGGAGTTGGCGTGACAGTCATTAGTCACGACAGTGAGAGTAGAACACACGTTGATGGATGTGAAGTTAGGGGGTGTTACTCACGTGACATTCATTACTCAGGAGCGAGTCTGTCTCAGCTGGCGAGTCTCACCCGAGTATCTTCCCAATGTGAGCAGTTTATTAAGTATGAGTGCTATGACTCGGCTTTCTGGTTTAACAGTCCATACGGATGGTGGGTGTCACGTGATTCTGCTAAGATGACGTACTGGGGTGGAGCGTCACCCGGCAGTGGTAAGTGCGCATGCGGGATGACCAACTCATGTGCAGACTCCAGTCATCGTTGTAACTGTGATAATAATGACAATGTATGGCGTGAGGACAGCGGTCTCCTCACTGACAAGACAAAGCTACCAGTAAAACAACTCAGGTTTGGTGATACTGGCGGAAGCAGCGAACAAGGTTATCACACTCTGGGAAAACTGAGATGCTTTGGCATTGCATGATGATGCATTATTTGCTTCTAAAATATCCTCTGTTTGGAAGATGGCCATATTTCAAGTGGTCTAGGAAAACAACTAGTTTGAAATTTGCAAAACCGTAACAAAGAGAACAATGACAGAACTCAAAGAACTGGCGGAAGTTTTCTCCTTTCCTCCCCTCTCCCACCTTCCACACCTAGAAAGAGCTTGTTCCTTTCTTTTGCACCCCTAACCCGACCCCGAGATCTTTTTGCAGCTGTTTTTCACCAAAGAAGATGAGTACTATGACAGCAAGAGGTAAGCCTCGCGGATGTAATCCGTGATAAATTTTCGTGAAACGAAACAAAAACGCCCAATTAGCTATAAAGCTAAGATAGTCTGACAAGTATATTGGTGTCGTCTCACGATTCCCTGAAATAATCAGTCTAAGAAGAGGAATTGCTTCCCACGAGCAAGTGCGGAGACAAAGTGAGGCTCGTTCCTCGCGGAATTTATCGAGTTTGGTTCACTCGCGTTAGCAGCCATATTATAACCGAACTAGAAAAAAAACCGCAATCAATATTAAGTATTCTATTGTGCTTGTGCATGGTTCATGAACTGACTCGCATAACGATTAACAGATTACCGTAGATTATTCGAGGGAAGGCGATTATTTCAAATACAAGTATTGCTCACTGGAAGTCGTGCACTAAGTCTTTTGCTTTATAATCCCGTTACTTATCAAAAATAATCACATCAAATAAACTGAACATGGTCTTTTTAAGGGTTCCAAATTTGTTTTCCTGTTTAATTTTCAATTTTAATATCATCGGTGTCAGAGCTTGAGCAGTCACTAATCAGTTTTGTAACTTTTCAGTTGTAAACAATAAGTAAATAAAAACCTGTTTGTTGTCAAAGGCCGTCAATTTTATCTTGACAAGGAGGGAAGAAAAAAGCGAAAGGGGTGGGGGGGGGGGTGTTATTATTTGAGGGAAGAGATTAATAGGGGGACGGCTATTATTCGAGGAAATACAGTAAGTGGATTAAAATACCCTCAACTCTCTCTTAACTAACACCTCCATAACTGACAGACACCTCTCTAAGACAGACACATGGTGTTGGTCCCTGCCGTTTTTCCGTCATTTTACACTCTCCATAAGACGGACACCTCTCTAAAACGGACAACGGACCCTTGCGAAACCGTCAATGGACACTTGAGAAGTGCTTAATGCGGTGAAAAATACCTCAAAACCGAAATGTAAGTGCTCTACTTGACAGTAAATTGCAAACTTTTAATATTTCAGTAGTCACTTTCTCCAGTTCATAGAGTCAGCTGTTGAGGGCATATTGTTGTGCTTTTAGACCGCTAAGCCGTGAACTTTAGCTTGTATTATGAACGTTTGATTTTATAATAAGAAAATGATTTCACATTTGTGTACAATATTCTAGTTTTAGCTGTTTTGCACAAGTTAAACAGACGTGTATTCATTGCGAATGGGTTCAGCCTATATATGTTTATACTGGTGTCAAGTTACCTCAACCCTCTGTAAGCCGAACATCCCTCTAAGACGGACAGTAGCGGCCGGTCCCGAAGGTCTCCATCAAAGAGAAAGTTGACTGTAAGTTCAGTGTTTTTAGTGAAACAAAAGTTTGGTCTGAAAACTCCAATGTTTCCAGACTTATCGGGCTTGAGCCCTTCCTCAGTCACAAATTTGAGTGGTTTCTGAACCATAGTATCTTTCACTGGCTAGCCTGTTCCAGGCGTTCGGATGGTGGGGAGCGGGCGAAAACGCCTCACTCTCCCCTCGTTTTTTTTTTTCCCTCGTGTTTCTTTTTGCGCTCGCCGCGTACGATTTCACTCGCTCCTCATTATCTAAACGCCTGAAACAGGCTATTCACTGGGGGGTTCCATTTGTTCTGTTAAAGTGGCGGATTACCATATAGAAATATATAATCCTGCAAGTCGGGACTTAAAAGCACTGACTGAAAGGCTCCTTTAAGCATTTAACTTGGTCTATTGTTACCGCCACCCCAGTTTGAAGTAACTGAGCTAAATTGTTGGCACGGTGAAAGCACGACAGCCCGGGCTGTATTTAAAGATGAAACGTTTTCATCGAACGAGCCACAGGCACCAGATAGTTAGATATTACGAAAATTGGCCTCGTGACAGGGTGGACATAAAAGGTTTCTGTCGATCGATATCATTTTAAGAAAGTACAGTTCACTGTTTTAACGGGAAACAACATTTCTTGAATTCCGCATCACAGAATCAGTAAATCACGTATCCCGCGCATAATTCAAATTCGAGGGACTCACTAATACGGTTCTTCAATCCCGTAATCTCGACCCAAAATTTCGTGTTATCTCCTAATCCCAAGGGTTAGTTTTGGCATCTCACCTCCCGCGTATACTTTCAATCCCGAAACCTACCCCAATTTTGCTTTCAAATCCCGAATCCCGAGCTTCAAAGAAGGGAAATCCGGGGTCCCGAAAAACTTATTGGGCACCCTTCAATTCGGGATCCAACGCTAACTCGAGCTCTGCATTTCATATGAAATCCCGAATCCTGCGGGTAAATAAGTTAAATGACAAATCTCAAAAATAAAACCTTTTCTGGGGACCCTCAACAATTCTGAACAGAAAGTCCCAGAAGTTCCCTCACTTTGAATTTCCGCCAATTTTTTAACCTATAATGTATTACGCTGGCTAGGTCAAGGGATTATTTTCTCGTATCAGTTACAACTCATGGTGGGTTGTATCCATTTCAGAGACGAAATTTAATAAGTCACGTTTCAGCTTCCGCTTTTCGTTTTGCTTAACATATAAAACGCTCTGAGTTTTCGTCGCCAAAGAAGATTCACTCCACGCCTTCAATTTGTTATCTCGAAATTGACGCTGAGTATCTCTGAAATCTGTTTTAAATATGAAACAGCCGACTAGTGAGGAAGACAAGAAGAACAGCAGAGAAACACTGAACAGCTTGTGTTCTGTGTCAGCTTTGCTGTTGTCTGTTGCGTGTTGTATGGCGATAATTCACATGGAGCTTCGAATACAAGAACATCATCGACTGATATCACACTCGGTAACAGTCTGTGATCAGATGGAAACGCAGATTCTGAGGAAAGTTCAGCAGAATTACGAACGATGGCAAGTTACGAAAGTTGATGGCATAAAAGGTCATTTGCAGGGGACAAATGGTAAGGAAAAGTTTTATAAAATTTTCTGGTTTTTGATGTTAACATCAGCTTGTTTCAGATCCTGGCGATTATGAAAATTATCCTTGTTTAACATAATGTATCGGTCAAATCGAAGCTTCAACATCCCCCCCCGGGTATACCCCGGGCGTTTGACACCTTTTCCGTCCCGGGCAGGAGGGAATTTGATTATCAGTGTCTTCCAGGGGGTGGGGAATTTGATCCCTATGCGTTAGGGGTGGGGAATTTGAACTGCACCCTCGATTTCATGTGAAATCTCTGGCGTGGCGAGCTGCATGGGGGACACGGTGTTAGAGAATTTTCGTGGAAAAGATTGTGCCTTTGTGGCCAATTGGTTACGATCTTTGTGCCGTATTTGAAGGTATTTAAATTTTAATATTTTTAATATTGGATTCTGGCTTTGAATATATGAATGTATTAAGTTGTGTTTATAATGAATTACAATACCTATACCGGGTTCAATACAGCAATAAAGAGCTCAACAGAGGTCAATTATTTTGACCTGCGGCATGTATGTTAATTAATAAGGTGAGCGATGGTGCATGTCAGTGAATTTTTCATGATGTAGTAATCTCAATGGGTCGGATTATTTTATAAAGGACCACCGGGAGGGGTACTCCCATACATTACCTATACGGGTATGTGCCGCCCAACGGGGTCGTGATTTTGAAGCTCTTGATTTAGAACGGGGTATCCATTTCAGAGGCGTTTTCTAGAACGGGGTATAAAGAATTGTGGATCACGGCTTAAAATTGTTGCTGATTATGAGAAGCATTTATTTGATGTGTAAGTCGAACAAATAAAGAAATATCTTTTAAAAAAAAAAACAGGGCAATTTCAATTTACAAACTTTCTAGAACGGAATATAAAAAATTGGCCCATTTCTAGAACGGGGTGTCAGTTTTAGGGCGAATTCTAGAACGGGGTATCAATTTGGAGCCCGGGGCGGCACATACCCACCCAAAAAATACCTAAGTGTCCCCCCCCCCCCCGGGAAAGAACCCTTTGTATGTTGCATAACACACGAAGAAACTCTGAGCCTTCAGTGACCTTGTAGCAGCGATTTCGCCACTTTGTACGAGACTTTTGTTCATAGTAAATACGCTAACAGTGCTTCTCAGTTTTTGTAATATTGAATGCGAATTATTTGCTGTATTTATAAAGATTTTGTCGACAACTGAAGGCGTTTCTGCTGTCCTTCTGTCATTTATGTGCCTGTGAAATGTCCCTGGGGTGGGGACATTTGATCACCTGAATGGACCCTAGTGTGGGGCATTTGAACAGCATTTTGGCCCGGGTAGAAGGGAATTTGAACAATAATTTTCAAAAAAGTCAAATGCCCGGGGGGTTGCCCGGGGGGTGGATGTTGAAGCTTCGATTTGACCGATACATAAGAGGAGCTTCATCTTCAAAATTTCTTCCGACTACTCGCTTACAATCCGCAATAAGAGCACAGGCTTATAATCGGTGGGGCTGTCAAGAATAGGAGAATACAACAAGAGCCAACAACCAACCGCAAAAGGAGTGAAAACAACTCGTCCTGAGTTAGTTTAAACGTAGCACTGCTCATTTCGAACGAACGATATTATAACAACCTTCAGCTACACTGATACAGTAAGTAAAAATCAAAATTATAATTATTCGGCTCTATCAAACACAGAATGAGTCCGTGTTTCCTTTGGGCTACATACGAGGAATTGGCTATTTAGCAAATGGACATGACTTGAACTGAATTGAGTGTACATTGTTAGATTAGCTCGGTAAGAATTTAAAAAGACTATTTTTTATGCTAACTCAGAGGATGCGTGTCGGGAAGAAACAGCGTCAAGGCAGGGGTCGTTTTTTTAGATTGTTTTCATTTTTGGGCGTTTGTTTGTTTTTTCTTTGGTACGATATACAGTTCCATTTTTATTTAATGCTTAGAAAAGGCTTTATTTAATGTTTTGAAAGGTCTTGGCGAGTATGAAACAGATGAAAACGTCAATTCAAGACAGAAGAGAGCGTCTCCCGCTAACTCACGAACAAAATCGGTCCAAACAGAATCGCAAGTAAAACTACTCATCAAAGAAGAGCTTCGAGTGCTGCAAAACCAATTCTGTGCAAAAGATGACAAGCTTTGCCGCTCAGGAGCAAAAGGTAATGCAGGGCGACGGGGAAGACCCGGATTCCGGGGGAGACCAGGTCCCCCAGGGAAGCCCGGGCCAGAAGGACCTCCTGGTAAACATGGTCCTGTAGGACCTCCAGGACCCGTCGGCATTAAAGGTGATCTCGGAGTACCGGGGGTTCCTGGTCCCATGGGTCTTAGAGGCCCACCAGGTCAAAAGGGAACCAAGGGTGAGCCGGGCCAGTCCATCACGGCTCCTTCTCTGCTGCAGAGTCCTGTTGAAACAACTGTCAATCAAAGTCAAACGGCCATCTTGAAATGTTCAGCAGATGGAAATCCAACTCCACAGATCACTTGGTCTAAGATGAACTCACGGCTTCCTGTGGGACGTCACAAGGTAGAGTCCAGTGGTGCTCTGATTTTGAAGGACGTGAGGCCTGAGGATGAGGGAGTCTACAGCTGTGAAGCTCATAATTTACTGGGGAGCGTTAACGCTTCAGCTAAACTCATTGTACAGTGTAAGTCGACCTGGTCAATTTAATTAAATATCAAAGTGGACTAAGGATTTTATTAATCGACAATTACCAGGGGAGTCTAGAAACTAAACTTCAAAAAGACAAGTTGGATAGACGGGGATTAAAAAGCTCCTTAAACAGAACATTAGAAAAAAAATTCGTACATTATGTGACCGGTTAAAATTGGATATTAAACTTCAAATCATGGTATTATGGTATAGCTCAGACAGTGTTTAAGCGAAAACATGTATTTTTTTTCGTTCTCAATTTTGCTAAATCTGATCTGTATGTGGATATTGCTTAGTGTGAGTAGTATCAAGAAAGGCAACAACGCAGGCTACCAAACCATTTATCTCCTTGAAATAAGCCACTTGTAAACACATTTTGGGGGCCACTAGCCTGTTTCAGGCTCCGAGAGAGTAGGGTCCGCTGAATTGAGAAAGCGCGAACACGAAAATAAAGCGGGAGGACACAAGCCTTTTACTTTCGCGTCTTCCCCACTCTCTGAGAACCTAGAACAGACTAGGGGACCACTGATTTTTTTTAACTGCACTTTAACTCAGACTTTCTTTAAGAACCGGCCCTGATTTTCTATTTTTTGCCAGTTGGTCCGCAACTTTCATTGTCATCCAATCGACTGATGGCTGAAGAGAAACAAAACGTCACCATCGCCTGCACTGCTACTGGTCAGCCGTCTCCTAAGATCACGTGGTCCAAGTCAGTGGGAAGTTTACCTGGAGGCAGAATCAAGATGCAAGATGGAACCATGAAAATCTACAGTGTCACAAAAAAAGATGGTGGAACATACATTTGTAAGGCGAAGAATATTCTGGGTTCTTCAATTGCCACTTCTCAACTTATTGTGTACACTCCTTTGCGGTTCAAAGTCCGTCCTCCACAAGAAGTGACTCCTGTCGTTGGTTCAACTGTCCGTCTGCCGTGTGTGGCCGCGAGTGAGCTGAGTACTACACTTGCGTGGACAATGGATGGCGTTAGGGTACTTCCTGTAAATGCCCGTGTTCTCCAAAATGACACTCTAGTTATTGAGAAGATCAAGAAAACTCATAGAGGATCTTACACTTGTCGAGCGAGTAATGCCCTGGCAACAATAGAAGCTAAAGTTAAAATCAGTTCTCCAATTGTTGTTACTTCCTGTTCTGTGATTAAAAAATACGCCAGCAGTGTAAGCGGAAATTACGTCATTGATCCTGATGGCGAGGGAGGTTTGGCGCCGTTCAAGGTTTTCTGTGACATGACTGATAAAAGTGGAGTTGGCGTGACAGTCATTAGTCACGACAGCGAGAGTAGAACACATGTTAGAGGATGTGAAAATCAGGGAACTTACTCACGTAACATTCATTACAAAGGCGCTAGTCTGTCTCAACTGGCGAGTCTCACCAGAGTCTCTTCACACTGTGAGCAGTTTGTCAAGTACGAGTGTTATGGTTCAATAATATTCAGGAAAGAAGGATTTGCCTGGTGGGTGTCACGTGATTCTACTAGGATGAACTACTGGGGTGGAGCGTCACCCAGCAGTGGTAAGTGCGCATGTGGGATGACCAACTCATGTGCAGATTCCAGTAAGGTTTGTAACTGTGATAAGAATGACAATGTATGGCGTGAGGACAGCGGTCTTCTCACTGATAAGACAAAGCTTCCAGTAAAACAACTCAGGTTTGGTGATACTGGCGACAGCGGTGAACAAGGTTACCACACTCTGGGGAAACTGAGATGCTTTGGCATTGCATGACGATGCATTACCTTGTACCAGGGAAACTATATCATTCATCAGTTTAACACTAGCTTCTAGCAATTTATCTTATATTGTTAAGTTGTATCATGATTGAGTTAACAGAGCGAAAGGTTCTATTCTGCAATTGGGATATTAACGTTACCTGTGAAAGTGGCCGCTAAATGGATGAAAGCGTAAAAATCTTCTGTCTAGCTGGTAATTTGGTAAATAACATATTGCCCTTGACTTAAGTTTTTCCCGAATCACTAGTTAAACTGTTAAGATGTAGATTAAAGCTTTGAAAAGACAGCCCCTTCCTTGCTCATCCCGGTATGCACACTGCTTTTAAAATATCCCCTGTCTGGAAGGTGGCCATTGATTCGCTTCTGTGATTGAAGGGCTACTTTATGTTGAAGATTTCACCACTAACTGTTTTTCGCGTACATGACCGTACATGGAATTTATTTGCACTTGTAGTTGTGAACAAGAAGCAGTAGTCAACTGAAAAATTAAATTAATATGACAAAGAAGGTTATTACACATGTCAATTTCGGTTGAAGCGACGGGCAAATATTATACTTACAATTTGTGTTCCATATGCGGCTAGTAAGTTTCGATGTGCGATCTGTTGTGACACTTTTGAAATGTAAGTTGCGTAACGAACTTCTAGGTTTTTAAATAACTAGTCACATGATCTATTTTGCCACGTTGTGCTAAGATAATTAAATATTCACAAAAAAATTGACAAACGGCTTGAAAAATGCAAATCAGCCATATTTGAAGTGGTCTAGGAAAACAAGCAGTTTGAAATTTGCAAAACCGTAACAAAGAGAACAATTACAGAACTCAAAGAACTGGCGGAAGTGTTCTTCTTTCCTCCCCTCTCCCACCTTCCACACATAGAAAGAGCTTGTTCCTTTCTTCTGCACCCCTGCCCCAACCGCCGAGAGCTTTTTGCAGCGTTTTTCACCAAAGAAGATGAGTAGTCTGAGAGGAAGACGTAAACCTCGCTGATGTAATCAATATATAAATTTTCGTCAAACGAAACAGGAAAGCAAAATTAGCTATAAATTAAAGATAGCCTGACAAGTATATTGGTGTCGTTTCACGATTCCCTGAAATAATCAGTATAAGAAGAGAAATGGCTTCCCTCGAGCAAGTGCGGGGACAAAGTGAGGCTCGTTCCTCGCGGTATTTATCGAATTTGGTTCACTTGCGTTAGCAGCCACATTATTACCAAACTACAAAAAACCGCAATCAATATTAAGTAGTCTACTGTACTCGTGAATGGTTCATGAACTGACTCGCATAACGATTAACAGATTACCGCAGATTATTCGAGGGAAGGCGATTATTTCAAATACATGTATTGATCACTGGAAGTCGTGCACTAAGTCTTTTGCTTTATAATCCCGTTACTTATCAAAAATAATCACATCAAATAAACTGAACATGGTCTTTTTAAGGGTTCCAAATTTGTTTCCCTGTTTACTTTTCAATTTTAATATCATCGGTGTCAGAGCTTGAGCAGTCACTGATCAGTTTTGTAACTTTTCAGTTGTAAACAATAAGTAAATAAAAACTTGTTTGCCGTCAAAGGTGTCAATTTTATCTTGACAGGGAGGGAAGAAAAAAGCTAAAGGGGCCGGGGGGGGGGTGTTATTATTTGAGGGAAGAGATTAATAGGGGGACGGCTATTATTCGAGGAAATACAGTAAGTGGATTAAAATACCCTCAACTCTCTCTTAACTAACACCTCCATAACTGACAGACACCTCTCTAAGACAGACACATGGTGTTGGTCCCTGCCGTTTTTTAGTCATTTTACACTCTCTCTTGCGAAACCGTCAATGGACAATTGAGAAGTGCTTAATGCGGTGAAAAATACCTCAAAACCGAAATGTAAGTGCTCTACATCAAGAGAGAATTTTAACATTTCAGTAGTCTTTCTCCAGTTCATATAGAGTCCGCTGTAGAGTGCATATTGTTGTGCTTTTAGACCGCTAAGCCGTGAACTTTGGCTTGTATTATGAACGTTTGATTTTATAATAAGAGAATGATTTCACATTTGTGTACAATATTCTAGTTTTAGCTGTTTTGCACAAGTTAAACGGACGTGTATTCATTGCGAATGGGTTCAGCCTATATATGTTTATGTGTCAAGTTACCTCAACCCTCTCTAAGCCGGACATCACTCTAAGACGGACAGTAGCGGCCGGTCCCGAAGGTCTCCATCAAAGAGAAAGTTGACTGTAAGTTCAGTGTTTTTAGTGAAACAAAAGTGTGGTCTGAAAAGTGCAATGTTTCCAGACTTTTCGAGCTTGAGCCCTTCCTCAGTAACAATTTAAGTGGTTTCTGTACGATAGTATCTTTTACTGGCTAGCCTGTTCCAGGAGTTCGGATGGTGGGGAGCGGGCGAAAACGCCTCAGTCTCCCCTCGTTTTTTTTTCCCTCGTGTTTCTTTTTGCGCTCCCTGCGTACGATTTCACTCGCTCCCCACAATCTAAACGCCTGAAACAGGCTATTCACTGGGGGGTTCCATTTGTTCTGTTAAAGTGGCGGATTACCATATAGAAATATATAATCCTGCAAGCCGGGACTTAAAAGCACTGACTGAAAGGCTCCTTTAAGCATTTAACTTGGTCTATTGTTACCGCCACCCCAGTTTGAAGTAACTGAGCTAAATTGTTGGCACGGTGAAAGCACGACAGCCCGGGCTGTATTTAAAGATGAAACGTTTTCATCGAACGAGCCACAGGCACCAGATAGTTAGATATTACGAAAATTGGCCTCGTGACAGGGTGGACATAAAAGGTTTTTATCGATCGATATTATTTTAAGAAAGTACAGTTCACTGTTTTAATGGGAAACAACATTTCATGAATTCCGCATCACAGAATCAGTCAATCACGTATCCCGCGCATAAGTCCAATTCGTGGGACTCACTAATACGGTTCTTCAATCCCGTAATCTCGACCCAAAATTTCGTGTTATCCCCTAATTGCAAGGGTTAGTTTTGGCATCCCACCTCCCGCGTATACTTTCAATCCCGAAACTCGCCCTAATCAAATCCCGAATCCCGAGCTTCAAATAAGGGAATTCCCGGGTCCCGAAAAACCTATTTGGCAGCCTTCATTTCGGGATCCAACGCTAAATCAAGCTCTGCATTTCATACGAATCCCGAATCCTGTGGGTAAATAAGTTAAATACCAAATCTCAAAAAAAACCTTTTCGGGGGACCCAAAACAATTCTGCCAAGAAAGTCCCAGAAGTTTCCTCACTTTGAATTTCCGCCATTTTTTTTAACCTATCATGCATTACTCTAGCTGGGTCAAGGGATTATTTTCTGGTATCACTTACAACTCATGGTGGGTTGTATCCGTTTCAGGGACGAAATTTGATAAGTCACGTTTCAGCTTCCGCTTTTCGTTTTGCTTAACATAAAACGCTCAGCTACGCTCTGAGTTTTCGTCGCCAAAGAAGATTCACTTCATGCCTTTAATTTGTTATCTCGAGATTGGCGCTGTGTATCTCTGAAAACTGTTTTAAACATGAAACAGCCGACTCGTAAGGAAGACAAGAAGACAAACAGAAGAAAAACACTGAACAGCTTATGTTCTGTGTCAGCTTTGCTGTTGTCTGTTGCGTGTTGTATGGCACTAATTCACGTGGAACTCCGAATACAAGAACATCATGGACTGATATCACACTCAGTAACAGTCTGTGATCAAATGCAAACGCAGATTCTGAGGAAAGTTCAGCAGAATTACGAACGATGGCAAGTTACGAAAGCTGATGGCTTAAAAGGTCATTTGCAGGGGACAAATGGTAAGGTAGCCTGCGTAGCATGGCGGTTTTGGTTGCTAAGTAATAAAGGCGGGCGAGGGCAGAAAAACCGCGAAGAGATTGGGGCGGGAGCAACTGAAAAACCGCCTGCACGGATGGGGGGCTTTTTTGAGTCGGTCCGTATGCCAGCGTACGGATCGTTCCGATTGGTTCAGAATGCTCGCCCGTCAATCAAATAGTTTGGTAAATTCCCTTGGGAGAGTTTCGAGAGACTGAACAAATCTTCGCGTCGAAACAAAATCAAAATATGGCAGAAGCGTCGGCAGAAGCATTTACTAGAGCGTTGTCGCTCTTGAATATTCGTCGGGAAAATGGTGCAGTTGTCTTGAAGCCAGAGCAGGAAACGGCCATTAACAATCTTCTTAACGGGAGAGACGTCATGGCAATTTTGCCAACAGGTTTTGGCAAGAGCATGATCTATACTGTCTTCGCTCTTGCCAAAGAACAAATCTCTTCATCGAAAACGTGTGTGATTGTCATTGCCCCTTTGAAAAGTATTATAGACGACCAGATATCCGAAATGTTGTCGCTGAACTGCACGGCAATGGAACTTACGACGGAGGCACTGAATGTGGTTCGAGAGAGTCCACCTCAATTTCTCTACTGCTCCGCTGAGACGGTGTTAGAAAAGGCATTCCTTGCCGCTTTAAAAGAAAACAGTGCTCTACATCGAGCCGTGTCGGCGATTGTGGTCGACGAATCGCACACAGTTGAAGCTTGGACAGGAAAAAGGTGAGATTCTTGTTTACGTCGGCGTCCTTGTGAGTCTCATGTTTGTTTGCAATATAGTTCGTGGTCTCTCATAAGCTTATATTTTGTCAATCCTTTCATTTTTTGGCTAGAAAGCAAAGCAAAGGTGCGAAACCTGTTCAAGTGTTCCGTGGAGCGTATGGAAAGTTAGCCATTCTTCGGTCAATGTGCAAAGACGGTAAGAAAATAATTTAAGTTACATGGTGTCGTTCGCATCTTTTACACTACGTCAAACAATCAGAAACAATACAGCAGATATGCAAGAAAACTATTATGAAAACCTACACAACCTCATCATCATGTTAGCCGGTATTTTATGAACCTGCTTTATAATTTTACCCTCGATCGGTCGTATTTTTAAATTCTGGTATCAGATGTTTAAAGTTTGTCCTTGTGTAATGGTATTCATTCACATGCATGCGGCCAAAACAGAAAAAGAATAATACAGTGTAACATATAAATGAAAACCTGCTACACTTAAGGGCTTCATAAGGGCAATGATTTAAGTGTAAGAAAGTTGTAGACTTATTCGTGCGATCATTTCATGTACAACAACCAATTGCTTATTTAAATGATGAAATAAATTATTGCAACAGAAAACCTACTTGAAAATTTGACCAATTTCATATGTACCCTGTAAACCTTAAGCTTCTCGAACTCGCCACAAGACTTCAGTCCTTTGTCCTGTAGTTAGTATTGTAATATATTAATTATTATTCTGTTTTATTGTAGGAATTCCCTTGCTGGCTCTCACTGGGACTGCAGATAAGGAAACTGAGAAGACAGTTATCAAAGAGCTTGCCATGAAGGATCCTGTCAAATTGTTTGTCAGCCCAAACAGATGCAATCTGCGACTATCCATCAACAAAGTGGGAAGACTTGATATGCTAAAGCAACTGGATTGGATTGTTGAAATGATAAAGACAAATGGCAAGGAAACTCCCAAAATCATTGTGTTCTGTGACACCATGTACTCCATTGCGAGTGTTTTCAACTACCTGATGATGTCACTTGGAGAAAAAGCTTTCCATCCAAGCTCATCACGGCAGCCCAAAAATTGTTTGATTGCCATATTTCAGTCACTTTCTCATAAAGAGTACAAAGACAGGTTATTGAATTCATTTAAAAACAATGGACTAAAGCGTATTGCCATTGCTACTACAGCCCTGAGTATGGGAGTAAATTTTCCTGATGTTCGTTATGTTGTAATGTATGGTCCTGCGAGAAGCCTTCTTGATTTTCATCAAGAAGCAGGTAGGGCTGGAAGAGATGGCCTGTCTTCAGACATCGTATTATATTTTTATGGTCAGCAGTTGGCACACTGTGAGGAAGATGTGCGTGACTTTTTGAAAACAAGTGGTTGCTACCGTATAGCAAGCTACAAGACATTTGATCCAAAGATTGCAAGTTTGTCTCCATATCATGACTGCTGTAACTTTTGTGCAGTTTCCTGTGTTTGTGGTGGTTCAAATGGTTGCACCGAATCAGTCAAGCCATTTGAGAGGAAATCAGCTTTATCCACAATAGTACAGACCAAATGCAGAAATGTAAGTGATGAGGAGAGGAGTACTTTGAATGCTGCTCTCTGTGAGTTGCAGGAGAGTCATTCCTGCAGTGCATTTGGGTATTGCCATGGCTTTTCAAAGGAGCTAGTTTCTGACTGTGTGGCAAACTGTCACAAATTGTTTACTCTCGAGGACATAACTACCACTGTGCCTGTTTTTTCAAAAAAACATGCTCTTAAAATTCTGGAAATCTTAAATGAAATATTCAATGACATTGATGAGTCAAGCTTAACTGATCCAACAAACAGTTTCTGTGAAGAGTTCATTACTGGACTGGAAGAATTGCTTTTGTGTGATTATACTGATTTTGAAGATCATTTACCAGATCCAGATGCTTTGTTAGACTGAATCTACACCTGAGTTAATGTAGACACTTGTTATACTAAATGTATTAACATCTCCAATCGGAAGGACAAGGACAACTTGTTGTTTACCCTGTAAAAGTGGTCTTGGATCAATGTTTCATTCCCTTCCCTTTTGTTTGCAAAATTCTCATATTTAGTATCCAGTAAGAAAGTGACAAGTGTAACTTTCATGACTGTTACTTGAAGAAATGACAGTTTATTAATATTTGCAATATTTATATATTGAAGTATTTATCTTCGAACTGAAAACTGTGGCTGCTTCTAATGCAGTTATAAGCTCCTTGGCCTCAGTTGTTCAAACGTAGAATAGCGCTATCCACCGGATAAACCACAACCCAGCAGATGAGTGTTAAGGAAACTTAATTGCACTATTCACTGGATTGAGTGTTATCCAGTGGATACCATTATCCACCTTTCAAACATCTGGAGCCTGGTATTCAAGCCCTCCTAAAACCCCTTGCAAAGATGGGTATGGGTGATTAAAAAAAAATTGGGTAGACAGATTTTGAGGCCAAAAACTGTTTGCAATGAAATACACAAGGAAATTCTTACACTGAAAAATATCTTTCATTGCTTGTAATGCTGAAAAACAAATCTTACACTGTTGTACATGTCAGAAAATAATCTTTCACCAGAGGAATCCACATCACCCATACCCCCCCACTAAAAGTCAAATAGTTGACCCTTTATAAGAGGCAGTTTACTACTGTACATTATTTTTTGTTATTATTATATGGCTGCAGAGGTTGGCAAGAAGACAATTGTGTATTCCTATTAGTCACCCAACCTGGCTAGTTTAGATGTGCCTGCCTGTTTGGGATTTCCTATTGGTCTCACAAGATACAGTTCCTTTAGTCCTTGTATCTAAAACCTGTACAATGTTTTTTTTGGTGATGGCTGGCTGGTGGCGTTTTTATTGACCTTGACTTCCTCTTGACCCATAAAAAAAGAAAAAATTCGCAACAAAAACATAGATCAACAACCAGTTGTCTTAACCTCATGCATGGGAAATAACACATTTCTTGTCAATTAAACTGCCATTCAAAATACCCTGCACAAATTTTATGGCTATTTTTCATGTTATTTTAAAAAGTCACTGTTTAAATGAAAAAACATGTAAAGTATGTTTAAATGAATAAGTAAAACTACACTAATTATAGAAGGCTAATGTACTTGATTTATAAACCCACTTGGTAAATAAATTCATACTGTACAGGTAAAAGAAATCATCACTTCTTGTGGTATGTCGAGTTTAGCTGGGATTCAATTTGAATTCAATTAAACTCTATTTAATTCGTAGATAGGCTCCCACGTCTTAATAAGCCCATTCATCCATGTGTGTAGATCACGGTAATCAAGATTCTGCAATAAATTAGATGAGAATTCAGGAAAGGATGGGTGCCCTCCCCTGCCTGGATTATGTTTGAATGCAGAAATTTGCATTAAATCGCAGATCAATTGGTGTACAGCAACTTCAGGATTTCCTCCAGACCTGTAACCTCGGATTTCTGGGAGTCCACAGTCAATCCTTATTGAATCATAAATGTTTTCCATTGGCTCAACAGTGTTAGCTACTCTTGCTGCTGAATCTTCATTGATATTGGCACCAAGTGCCTTCCACATTCCCTTTACATCACGATTGTACTGCTCGGTTCGCAAGTCCAGTGGAATGTTCATTCCTGGCAAGCCATGTTTGTTAAATGTTCTGTTCCATTTAAGATCATGTGCATCTGATTCTGACAATATCGCCTTAATTTTGGCCAAGTAAAGCAAGATTACGTAAGCATATTTGGTCTTGCCATATGCTTTGAACAAAAGCAAGCCAAACCTGTAAAAATCATGGAGCCTATCACCATCCCCTTCTTTAATGGCATCATCAAACTCAAATAAGATAAGTCCAAAGGTAAGCTTTGCCTGATGATAGTTAAATAGGAAATCTTCCTTTGCTCCCTCTTTCCCTGCCCCATCTTGCTGATCTTGCTCTGTCTGGACAGTGGTGCCTGAATGTGCTGTGCTTTCATGTCTAGATAAGGAAAAAAGAGCTTTTTTAATAATTGCTCTTAACAATATGTTGCTTCTATTAACCAGGCTTTTAATTGTCATCTTCCATGACAACTAATTTTGCGACAATTATATAAGACACTTACATTTTCATTTGTCAACTGAAATGAACGGAGGATAAGAGGGCAAAACAATATTAAGAGTCAAATTTATAGTTTTTTCATACCTGTTTCTGGTGGATTTTGTTGAGAACACCAGGCCACATGACATTCTACAGTGGTAAAATCCCATAATATCCCTCTCTTTCCCTGCCTCATACTGTTCCCAAACAATGCCATGCTGCGTAACTTCATGCCTTTTACAAACAAATAGAAATATCAACATTGAATCTGGAAGGAGAAATCCAAATTGACAACTGGCCCCTTTGGAACAACAACAAAACATCCTACTGTTTGATAATACTCCCATATAGTGGAGTTAACCCAACAGGGTTACACTAAAGCTGTCAGCAAAAATTACAAGGAGTGTAGGCAGGGATTCAAACAGATATGATAATTGATGTCTTTGGGTCCTATAGTTTTCCTTTATTTTAGTATGAAAGTAGCCAGGATCATGTTTTTAGTTATAGCCAGGGGAAACCCCTGCATGACCCTGGCATGTTATGACAGTCCAGAGTTATCATAGAAATTGAAAAGTCATATAAGCTTGGAATAACAGCTGCTCCCCAGTCGCACTTACTTGACTCTACTTGAGTGTTGACTGTAATTTTTGTCACACCCATCAACCCGGCACAAGAAACCTGCTGCGGCAACTGCACTCTCCAACTCTCTCACTTGCTGGACCAAAGGTTCAACTTCACTGGCTGTCATAATGTATGTTTCTACATGTTTAAGGCAGAGTTCAAGTAGCCATTTCCTACGACTTTCTCTACTCAAGTCCTGTTTGGTTGGTACATCATAATCTGGATTATCTGTTTAGAAAAACAATGACATAAAAGAGCATTTACAGCATCCAACATCAAAAGGCTAACATGGCACATTCACATGACACAAAATATTTTGAGATTTGTTTTTTTATCATTATTATTTTCCAAAAGAAAACGACAAACACACAGTAACTTTGATAAGGGGCCAACCTAATTTAACTTCGCTGCAAGCCTCTTGTCAGAAGAAAAAAAATTGAATGCAGCACAACTGAAAAAAATATTTCTCACACTCCTCAAGAAAGAAAGAAAAAACATGTTACAAAGCTGTTTTTGTTCATCATTCAGAGAGTTTTACAAAATGCCAGCGAAACTGCAATTGTGCCATTTCACTTGCAATGTTAGGATTGAAGAATTGAACACCCAGACTGCACTGCAATGGAAAAAAAAATCAGAGGAACCACTAGTTAAGGCTCTTAAGGACTGGGCTAAAAGATCCACATTTCAAGAGATTGAAAGAGTTTGAATGCCAAATGCCCAATTTTTGTTTATTTTTAAGTAATATTTAATTTAAAAATTGCTTTTTGTTGTTGTCATGTACTGTAGTTTGCAAGAAAGGGAGGGTTTTTAAAGATTTCACAGGTCTACAGGCAGTGGATACTAAATGTTTGAAAATATCCTCTTGGGAGACAACAAAATCAGTACATACACCAGAAATTTACTTCATAAAAAAGGAGTTTGACTTTATAAATTTTTTCAAACATAAGCTTTCAGTTCCTTGGTAACAGTGGATATAGATAAAAGTATATATCTATATATATATATCTCTACAAGTTGATACCTCCCTTATAACCTTATACATTGTGTATGCCATACTTATATTGCTAGCAGGTTTACTACAGGTTATATTGCCCAGTAGGTTTTTTAATTGATTGTATGTAAGTTAAACTCACGGTTTGTGATTTTGTCTTCATTTCCTTGGAGTAGTGATGTGGAATGTGACGAATGACTACATCCCTGAATGGATGGAACTTTGTGAGGTACTTGCTTATAATCCTGCTCACCAATACTGCCCATCTGTGTTTGAGGCGTTCCAAACTTGCTTGGTCAGGAAGCAGATCAAGTAACTGCAATTCTTTAAGGGATTTTCTTGGTCTTTTTGTGTCCAATGCCACCTCGTTGACACGGTTCAGAACAGCATACTGCTGGGTCCAATGAATAGAGCGGTTGCTGCTCTCAACACTCTGGATCCTGGCATTGACCATTAAATCTATATTGTCGCCAACCAACCTAGAGTTTTGAAAAAAAAAAATTAAATTTTACTTGTTTCTTTAAAGATTACAAATTTTGTCTGCCAAGATGATTAATTATTATTATTTTTTTGGATAATTCCAAGAGAAAAAAAAAAATATTAAAAGAGGACTAAGTACACCTACCGTTCTGTGCGTCTCTGAAATTTAGTTATTAAAACCTCTAAAAACCTATTTTATAAATAATCATTTAATGTTTCAGGGTAACCAACGACGGTTTCATCCTAAATGTATTGAAAAACATTTTTTTAGGCTATAGATCTAAAAGCAGCGCTAAAAAAATTTGTGTCTGTTTGGTCTTCCCGTGGCAACTTAATTCTTTTCGAAATTACATGGGCTTCAATGTATTTTCCCGAAAATTTTAGATGTTATTAAACGTAAGTTTAAGTTTCACGACATTATGATGTCTTTTTTCTACGAACAATAGCGTAACCCGTGGAATTAAACTGCGAAAAGAAAAAACAGAAAATTATGTGTTCAAAAATTATCGGTGAATGGAACGGTCATCAAGTTAATTTTAGCCTTCCACATCATGAGCTAAAAATAATTCTAAGGCAGGCCATTTTTGGTCCTCCGAAAACATATTTTACCAAAAAAATCGTTTGCAGTTTATAAAATAATATACCTGTAGTAAGGAAGCTGAATTTTGGCAATTTCTGCTGCTGCTGCTCCTAACTCCTGGTCTGTGATGATATCTTGTTCATCCGAGAAGCGGTTAATGTGCTGCTGGCAGAATTGGAAAGCGGCCGGCTCGAAGAAATCATATTTCCTGATGGTTTCCTCTGAAAAATCGATGTCGACACGCATCACATCGTCCTCGTGATTGCCAACCTGCTTTTCTCGAACTTCATTCAGCAACAGGCTAGCAACTTTCGCCTTTTCAATCTCCCTCTTCCAATGACCTACTTTTGATTCACAGCACTCGCCCATCTTCCTTTGGAATTGTACAATCATATCTGGAGACATGCATACTCCAAGTTTATTTAGAATTCGCAGATCTTCACGCTTGACTCCACTGTGAAAGAGAACTGCAGAAATACGGTAAGCCACTGCTGACATGGTCTCGTTTCTTCCTCTAGCAGCAACTGATGTTATCAAGGCCATTGCATTGATTTTCTTGACATCCAGTTGTGAAGAATCTCGCACATAACACGCTCCTCTGACACAATTCATCCAGAATGGACACCACACATCTGCCTCATGAACCAAAACTTTATTCGAAAAAGCGGCCAGATCGTCGGGTCTTGACTTTTTCAGAACTGAATCTGTCGCATTGTTACAATATTCCTGGAATTCTTTGCTGACGGTTCTTCTCAGAGGATCCGGCAACTCTTCCCGAATATTCGGGTGCTCGAATGTCAAATTCGCAACCGTTTTCCATTTTTTTCTGCACAGATTTACTATGATCGATTTCGTCTTATCATGAAACGAGATGAACGTTTCAACGCGACCACCCGGGTTAACAATTACCACTTTAGCTTCGGTGGTTGAACTTTCAAGTAAGTCTTCCACGTTTAGATATGAGAGGAAAACTTCGCCAGCTTCCTGAGGTGAGTCATCCGCTGTGTTTGAAGTAGAGAGTTCGTTGTGATCGCTGTCAGTGTTAACCACAGAGCTCGAAACATCTTTAAAACTTAAGGATTTTTTCGCTGATGAGTTTTGTCCAGTTGCTTTTTTTCCTTTTCTGGCCTGAGGACTTCTATCCGGCGATGAAATGGTTGTTGGCAAAAGCCGCTTGAATCTGCCAGAATGGTCATCAACTTCCATCACAGCCGAGTTATCCTTCCCCCTTTTCAAGTTTGAGGCGATGAAGGTATAGAAATCAAATGCGTTCCGTATTTTCCTACCACAGGCATGACATACTCGATCAGAGAACGTGTCTGATTTTTCAATTTCCAGTCCAATATGTGAACAGAGTTCTGCCAAAGTCAGACCTTGTATGCATCCTTCGCGCTTCGAGACCTTGAAAAGGTTTTGCGTTGAAATATACGAATTTTTTTTAAATTCTCCGTATTTAATCTTTAGCGGACAACAACACAATCTACAATTATCATTGACGCTTGAAATAGCCCGTTGAACATTGGCAGGCTTTTTCGGCGTATCGCCCTTCGTAGCCATCGAAAAAGACGAAAGAGCATCAGGATTTGTTTTGATTTCTTGCCAAACGCGCCACACTTTCGCGCGAAGTTTCATATTACTATCAAGCCTATGATTGGCTGGGGAAATTGAAACCAGACAAGTTGTCACCCCGGGTGTCAAAATGAGGTGAAGGGGGCGGCAGTCAAAAACCCCTCGAATCCGGGCAGGCGGTTTTTATTTTTCTCGCGGCTTCGCCGCTCGTTCTCGCGCGCTTCGCGCGCGAATTTCGCGGCTTCGCCGCTCGTGCGCCCGGCTCGACAAAACCGCCATGCTACGCAGGCTAATGGTAAGGAAAATTGTTTTTATAAATTCTGGTTTTTGTTGTTAACATCAGCTTGTTTCAGATGCTGGCGATTATGAAAATTATCCTTGTTTAACATACTGCGGAGCTTTATCTTCAAAATTCGTTCCGACTACCCGCTTAGAATCCACAATAAGAGCACAGGCTTATAATCAGTGAGGCTGTCAAGAATAGAAGAATACAACAAGAGCCAACTAACCGCAAAGGAGTGAAAACACCCGTCCTAAGTTAGTTTAAAAGCATCACTCCTCATTTCGAAAGAACGATGTTATAACAACCTTCAGCTACACTGATACTGACAGCAATGAAAATCAAAATTAAAATTATTCGGCTCTATCGAACATAGAATGAGTCCGTATTTCCTTTGGGCTACATACGAGGAGTTGGCTATATAGCAAATGGACATGACTTGAACTGAATTGAGTGTACATTGTTGGATTAGCTCGGTAAGAATTTAAAAAGACTATTTTTTTGTGCTAACTCAGAGGATGCGTTTCGGGAAGAAAAACCATCAAGGCAGCGGTCGTTTTTTAGATTGTTTTCACTTTGGTCGTTTGTTTGTTTTTATTTCTTTGGTACGATGTATATTTCTATTTTTACTTAATGCTTAGGAGGGGCTTTATTTAATGTTTTGAAAGGTCTTGGCGAGTATGAAAACGTCAATTCAAGACAGAAGAGAGCGTCACCCGCTAACTCACGAACCAAATCGGTCCAAACAGAATCGCAAGTAAAACTACTCATCAAAGAAGAGCTTCGAGTGCTGCAACACCAATTCTGTGCAAAAGGTGAAAAGCTTTGCCGCTCAGGACCAAAAGGTAATGCAGGGCGACGGGGAAGACCCGGATTCCGGGGGAGACCAGGTCCCCCAGGGAAGCCCGGGCCAGAAGGACCTCCTGGTAAACATGGGCCTGTAGGACCTCCAGGACCCGTCGGCATTAAAGGTGATCTCGGAGTACCGGGGGTCCCTGGTCCCATGGGTCCTAGAGGCCCACAAGGTCAAAAGGGAACCAAGGGTGAGCCGGGCCAGTCCATCATGGCTCCATCTCTGCTGCAGAGTCCCGTTGAAACAACTGTCAATCAAAGTCAGACGGCCATTTTGAAATGTTCAGCAGATGGTAATCCAACTCCACAAATCACGTGGTCTAAGATGAACTCGCGGCTTCCGATGGGACGTAATAAGGTAGAGTCCAGTGGTGCTCTGATTTTGAGGGACGCGAGGCCTGGAGACGAGGGAGTTTACAGCTGTGAAGCTAAAAATTTACTTGGGAGCGTTAACGCTTCAGCTAAACTCACTGTACAGTGTAAGTAGACGTGGATACTTTGTTTAAAGATTAAAGTGGACTAAGAATTCTATGAATCGACAATTACCAGCGGAGTCGTGAAATTTAACTTGGAAAAGACAGGTTGGATAGACCGTGATTAAAAAAGCTCCTTAAACAAAACATTATAAAAAAATTCCTATATTATGTCACCGGTTACGATTGGATATTAAACTTTGAATCATGTGGTATAAAACATAATTTAGACAGTGCTTAACTGAAAAACATGCTTTTTGTCGAATTCAATTTTGCTAAATCAGATCTGTATCTGGATATCGTTTAGTGTGGATAGTATCAAGAAGGGCAACAACGTAACGCAGGCTACAAAACCATTTGTCTACTTAAAATAAGCTACAGTTGACTCCCGCTAACTCGAACCTCGCGCTAACTCAAACCAAAGTCGATTTCCCCTGGATGTCCTTCTTACATTTACTGCAATTTTACCCTCGGTAACTCGAACCTCCCGCTAACTCGAAGTAATTTTTGTTTCCCTTCAGCTCATTTCTATACAACTTTACCCTCGATAACTCGTACCATGTTATAAGCGCGTGACAAGTCCGGAAAAAAACTGTGTACTGAAGTCCGAAACATTGAATTTATTTCAAAACAACCGAGTAAATTCTTTGTCTTTACTTTTTTGTCACTCCAGTTCAAATTCTGTGTCCATTCCTGTATACTTATACTTTCTTCCCATCCATTTGCTTATTTCCTTATTTCCGGTTATTTGATTCAAACTTCCGAAAACTCGAACTTTTTCGATTTCCTTTGAAGGTTCGAGTTATCGGGAGTCCACTGTACTTGCAAACACATTTTGAGGGGTCACTGATTTTCTGCGTTCTAACTCAGACTTTCTTTAACAACTGGCCCTGATTTTCTATTTTTTGCCAGTTGGACCGCAACTTTCATTGTCATCCAATCGACTGATGGCTGAAGAGAAACAAAACGTCACCATCGCCTGCACTGCTACTAGTCAGCCGTCACCTAAGATCACGTGGTCCAAGGCAGTGGGAAGTTTACCTGGAGGCAGAATCAAGGTGCAAGATGGAACCATGAAAATCTACAGTGTCACAAAAAAAGATGGTGGAGTATACATTTGTAAAGCAGAGAATATTCTGGGAACAGCAACAGCCACAACCCTTGTTATGGTATTCTCTCCATTGCAGTTTAAAGTCCGTCCTCCACAAGAGGTGACTTTTGTGATTGGTTCCACTCTCCGTCTGCCGTGTGCGGCCGAGAGTGAGCTGAGTACCACACTTGCTTGGACAATGAATGGCGCTAGTGTACTTCCTGTAAACGCTCGTGTTCTTCAAAATGACACTCTACTTATTGAAAATATCAAGAAAACTCAAAAAGGATCTTACATTTGTCGAGCCAGCAATACCCTGACAACAATAGAAGCTAAAGTCAAAATCACTCCAATTGTTGCTTCCTGTTCTGAAGTTAAAAAATACATCAGCAGTGTAAGTGGAAATTACGTCATTGATCCTGATGGTGAGGGAGGTCTGGCACCATTCACGGTCTTCTGTGACATGACCGATAAAAGTGGAGTTGGCGTGACAGTCATTAGTCACGACAGTGAGAGTAGAACACACGTTGATGGATGTGAAAATCAAGGGTGTTACTCACGTGACATTCATTACACAGAAGCGAGTCTGTCTCAACTGGCGAGTCTCACCAGAGTATCTTCGCAATGTGAGCAGTTTATTAAGTATGAGTGCTATGGCTCGGGTTTGTGGTTTAACAATCCATACGGATGGTGGGTGTCACGTGATTCTGCGAAGATGACATACTGGGGTGGAGCGTCACCAGGCAGTGGTAAGTGCGCATGCGGGATGACCAACTCATGTGCAGACTCCAGTGATGGTTGTAACTGTGATAAGAATGACAATGTATGGCGTGAGGACAGCGGTCTCCTGACTGATAAGACAAAGCTTCCAGTCAAACAACTCAGGTTTGGGGATAATGGCGATAGCGGTGAACAAGGTTACCACACCCTGGGGAAACTGAAATGCTTTGGTATTGCATGACGATGCATTACCTTGTACCAAGGAAACTATATCATTCATCAGTTTAACACAGCTTCTAGCAATTTATATTACATTGTTAAGTTGTATCATTGAGTTAACAGTGCGAAAGGTTCTATTTTGCAAGTGGGATATTAACGTAACCTGTGAAAGTGGCCGATAAAACTGATAGTTTAATGGATGAGAGCGTGAAGATCTTTCTGTCTAGCTGGCAATTTGGCAAATAATGCCCTTGATTAAAGTTCTCCCAAATCACTAGTTGAACTGTTAAGATGTAGATTAAAGCTTTGAAAAAACAGCCTATTCCTTGCTCATCCCGCTATGCACACTGCTTTTAAAATATCCCCTGTTTGGCCATATTTGAAGTGGTCTAGGAAAACAAGCAGTTTGAAATGTGCAAAACCGTAACAAAGAGAAGAATGACAGAACTCGAGGAACTGGAGGAAGAGTTCTTCTATCAAGTCCCCCCTTCCACCTTCCACACCCAGAAAGAGCTTGTTCGTTTTTTTTGCGCATGCACCCGTACCCCGATCCTCGAGAGCTTTTTGCAGCGTTTTTCACCAAAGAAGACGAGTAATCTGAGAGGAAGACGTAAACCTCGCTGATGTAATCAATAAATTTTCGTCAAACGAAACAGGAAAGCAAAATTAGCTATAAATTAAAGATAGCCTGACAAGTATATTGGTGTCGTTTCACGATTCCCTGAAATAATCAGTCTAAGAAGAGAAATGGCTTCCCACGAGCAAGTGCGGGGACAAATTGAGGCTCGTTCCTCGCGGTATTTATCAAGTTTGGTTCACTTACGTTAGCAGCCATATTATAACCGAACTCGAAAAAAATCGCAATCAGTATTAACTATTCTACTGTGCTTGTTCATCGTTCATGAACTGACTGGCATAATGATTAAAAGATTACCGTATTTCCTCGAATAATAGCCGGGGGCGGTTATAAATTGTTTCGCGCTAAAAGGGGGCGATTATTCGAGGGAAGGCGATTATTTCAAATGCATGTATTGCTCACTGGAAGTCGTGCACTAAATATTTTGCTTCATAATCCCGTTACTTATCAAAAATATCACATCAAATAAACTGGACATGGGCTTTTTAAGTGTTCCAGTTTGTTTCCCTGTTTAATTCTCAATGTTAATATCATCGGTGTCAGATAAGTAGACTGCTTGCAGTTAGCCTGTGAACAGGCCTTTGGTCGAGCGGGGAACTAGGGAGACGGAATTTTTTTCCCCAAACAGAGAGCCTGTTCACAGGCTAGCTTGCAGTCCGCCTTTTCTCTTAAATCCTCTCGCCGCTCACGTACGTGGGTTTTTCGTGCAGTAACTTTGCAAAGGAAAATAAGAGACTGGTCGCAGTCTAGTGCCTGAGTCGTCAAAACCAGTTTTGTAAGTATTGAGTTGTAAACAATCAGTAAATAAAAGCTTGTTTGTTGTCATAAGTGTCAATTTTACTTGACAGGGAGGGAAGAAGATAGCGAAAAGGGTGGGTGGGGGTGATTATACCGTCAACTCTCTGTTGATGAACACCTCCATAAGACACACACCTCCCTAAGACGGTCACCTGGTGTTGGTCCCTGGCTGCCGTTTTCCAGTCATTTCACTGTAACTATACTCTCTAATATATAGATTTACCCTGGGCTAAAAGCGAAGCTCTGGTTAATTATACATATAAACAAAAAAATTAAATGGTTACGGCAATGAAAATGGCAATATGATCAATAGATCTAATTATCAAAAAAAACAAATTTGCACGTGCAGCACGCTTTTTTGTCTTTCTTTGCCGTTGTTTTGCATGACTACAACGCTGTTTTGAACGACTAAAACGTCAAACTTCTTAGTTACACATTATTTTTATGGAGGGAGGAATTGTCGTATGTGCTTACCCAATATTTTGTTTCCCGTCTTCATGTTCGCTTTTATTTTTCACTAGCCCTCATTAACACCTTGCTGGCCGCTAGCATTTCACATATTCTCACCGCCGCTTTGAATTTTCATGTTTTTCTTCCTACGGAATTCGTCTCCTTTGTTGTCAATCACTCGCTCTAGCTCTTTCTTTGTTATCCACTTGAGTGTAAACATCAAAAATAACGTCGAAGAAGACACGGCTTAGTTGTTGTTTTTTCTTTTTAACAGTCCTGGCAGCCATGCGGTTTCCTTCCAAATAAACCCTTGAGTTGCATTTGAGTTGCTATACCTGTCGATTGAGTTATTTTACATTGGTATGCCTGTGGTGCGGATGGACGGTCGGTCGAAAGAGCGGGCGGGCGTACGGTCACGTGACTACCGAAATTTCTCGGATGCATAGGTCACTAAATTTTCTTCGCCATGGTGCTCTACTTCGCGCCCTTTACGCGCGAGAGAGCTCCGCTAAGACGAACAACTCTCTAAAACGGACAACAGACTCTTGTGAAACCGTCAACTGACACTTGATAAGTGCTTTATGCAGTAAACATACCCCAAAACGCAAATGTAGGTGCTCTACATGACAGTAAATTGCTAGATTTTCATATTTTGTAGTTTTTCTCCAGTTCATAGAGTCAGCTGTTCACTGCATACTGTTGCGCTTTTAGACCGCTAAGCCGTGAACTTTGGCTTGTATTATGAACGTTTGATTTTATAATAAGAAAATGATTTCACATTTGTGTGCAATATTCTAGTTTTAGCTGTTTTTCACAAGTTAAGTGCAATGTTTCCAGACTTTTCGGGCTTGAGTCCTTAATCAGTCACAAATTTAAGTGGTTTCTGAACCATAGAATCTTTCACTGGCTGGCCTGTTCCAGGCGTTCGGATGGTGGGGAGCGGGCGAAAACGCCTCAGTCTCCCCTCGTTTTTTTCCCCTCGTGTTTCTTTTTGCGCTCGCCGCGTAGGATTTCACTCGCTTCCCACTATCTAAACGCCTGAAACAGGCTCTTCACTGGGGGGTTCCACTATTTTGTTCTGTTGAAGTGATGGATTACCATTTAGAAATATCGACCCAAAATTTCGTGTTATCCCCTAATCCCAAGGGTTGGTTTTGGCATCCCACCTCGCGCGCATAGTTTCAATCCCGAAACTCGCCCCGATTTTGCTTTCAAACCGAATCCCGAGCTTCAAATAAGGGAAATCCCGGGTCCCGGAAAACCTATTAGGCACCCTTCAATTTGGGATCCAACGCTAAATCGAGCTCTGCATTTCGTATGAATCCCGAATCCCGCGGGTAAATAAGTTAAATACCAAATCTAAAAAAAAACCTTTTCGGAGGACCCACAACAATTCTGCCCAGAAAGTCATCCTCCACTGAGGCATTAGCCGTTCTCAAGTGGCTGCCTCTAGAGAAAAGGCGATTTCAAAGAAGGTGTGTACACGTATACAAATGCATCAATGGCCTAATTAATCACGATATGGACTTGATTAGGCAAGACGTACTTCATAGGCATAATACCCGTAACAAAGGCAATTTTAGATTACCACGTGTCAAAAGAAATTGGGGGAAGCAAAGAACACAATATCATGCCGTTTCCGATTTTAACTCCCTCAGTCAGGCGATCAAAGACTCAAGGAATGTAAATAGTTTTAAACGTAATGTTTTTAAGTTTTTAACATAGCTACTTACGTTTAATTTTTACTTATTCTTATTTTTAATTTTTCATGCATTTTTTGTATCTTTTTAATCCCTTGGTAATTTTATAGCTTTTTTTGTTTTTATAATATATATCTAGTTTTGAGGTCCTTTTTGAAAACCATATCTTTTATGAAAAAGTTTCCTCAATAAAGATGATTATTATTTAAAGTCCCAGAAGTTCCCTCACTTTGAATTTCCGCCAGTTTTCAAACCTGTATTACTCTGGCTGGGTCAAGGGATTATTTTTTCGTATCAGTTACAACTCATGGTTGGTTGTATCCATTTCAGTGACGAAATTTAATAAGTCACGTTTCAGCTTCCGCTTTTCGTTTTGCTTAACATAAAACGCTCAGCTACGCTCTGAGTTTTAGTCGCAAAAGAAGATTCACTCCACGCCTTCAATTTGTTATCTCGAAATTGACGCTGTGTATCTCTGAAAACGTTTTTAAATATGAAACAGCCGACTAGTAAGGAAGACAAGAAGAAAAACAGCAGAGAAACACTGACCAGCTTCTGTTCTGTGTCAGCTTTGCTGTTGTCTGTTGCGTGTTGTATGGCGATAATTCACGTGGAACTCCGAATACAAGATCATCATCGACTGATATCACACTCGGTAACAGTCTGTGATCAGATGGAAACGCAGATTCTGAGGAATGTTCGGCAGAATTACGAACGAAGGCAAGTTACGAAAGCTGATGGCTTAAAAGGTCATTTGCAGGGGACAAATGGTAAGGAAAGGTTTTACAAAATTTTCTGGTTTTTGCTATTAACATCAGCTTGTTTCAAATCTGGCGATTAAGAAAATTGTCCTTGTTTATCATAAGAGGAGCTTTATCTACAAAATTTGTTTCGACTACCCACTTAGAATCTGCAATAACAGCACAGGCTTGTAATCGGTGAGGCTGTCAAGGAACAGAATAGACCTTGTCACGGTTTTCGACGCCATCTTGACCCGGGGGGGGGGGGGTACTCCCATACATTACCTATACGGGTATGTGCCGCCCAACGGGGTCGTGATTTTGAAGCTCCTGATTTAGAACGGGGTATCCATTTCAGAGGCGTTTTCTAGAACGGGGTATAATATTTCGAACGCACGAAAGCTCCAGTTTTGTAAGCAGCCATTTGAAATTATTCAAGGACAGATTGCTTTTAAAAATACGGTTCAATGCGTTAACAAGCAAACTGTTGTACTCTTTGCACCTTAGAACGGAGTATAAAAAATGGCCCATTTCTAGAATGGGGTATCAGTTTTAGGGCGAATTCTAGAACGGGGTATCAATTTATGGCAAATTTTTTTAGAACGGGATGCCAATTTGAAGTCCCGGGCGGCACATACCCACCCAAAAAATACCCAAGTGTCCCCCCCCCCCCCCGGGCATCTTGACGACTAGGCAAATGAGTGAGAAATTACAGTGTTTGTATGAGAATCTAATGTCGAATATATAATTTCCATAAAACGGCTGTTCTGAAAAAAATATCAATTGTAAACTAAAGGTACAAAGCAAAGGATTGTCCTAAACAATTTTGGGGGCGTACCTGTTCTTAAATTTCTCTAGAGGCTTGCTTCAGATTTTCCATATATTTTTCTGTAATTTTCCCGGGACTTTCTCATGAAAATTTTTAAAAGTGGTTCTAGGTCTTCTAGTGCATGTAACGCCCTTGAATTTTTTCAGTAGAATCCTTAGGAGCGAAGCTTTAGTTTACAAAACATATTTTTTTCAGAAGAGCCGTTTTTCGGAAATTATTCGAAATAAGATTCTCATACAAACACTGTAATTTCTCACGCGTTTGCCTACTCGTGAAGATGGCGTCGAAAACCGTGACAAGGTCTATACAACAAGAGCCAACAACCAACCGCAAAAGGAGTGAAAACAGCCCGTCCAGAGTTAATTTAAAAGCATCACTGCTCATTTCGAACGAACGATATTATAACAACCTTCAGCTACACTGAAACAGTAAATGAAAATCAAAATTATATTAATTCGGTTCTATCGAACACAAAATGAGTCCGTATTTCCTTTGGGCTACATACGAGGAGTTGGCTATAGCAAATGGACATGACTTGAACTGAATTGGGTGTACAATGTTGGCTTAGCTCGGTAAGAATTGAAAAAGACTATTTCTTGATGCTAACTGAGGATGCGTGTCGAGAAGAAACACCGTCAAGGCAGTGGTCGTTTTTTTAGATTGTTTTCAGTTTTGGGCGTTTGTTTGTTTTTACTTAATCCTCAGAAAGGGCTTTATTTAATGTTTTGAAAGGTCTTGGCGAGTATGAAAACGTCAATTCAAGACAGAAGAGAGTGTCACCGGCTAATTCACGAACAAAATCGGTCCAAACAGAATCGCAAGTAAAACTACTCATCAAAGAAGAGCTTCGAGTGCTGCAAAACCAATTCTGTGCAAAAGATGAAAAGCTTTGCCGCTCAGGACAAAAAGGTAATACAGGGAGACGGGGAAGACCCGGATTCCGAGGGAGATCAGGCCCCCAAGGGAAGCCCGGGCCAGAAGGACCTCCTGGTAAACATGGGCCGGTAGGACCTACAGGACCCGCCGGCATTAAAGGTGCTCTCGGAATACCGGGGGTTCCTGGTCCCATGGGTCCTAGAGGCTCACCAGGTCAAAAGGGTGAGCCGGGCCAGTCCATCATGGCTCCTTCTCTGCTGCAGAGTCCTGTTGAAACAACTGTCAATCAAAGTCAGACGGCCATCTTGAAATGTTCAACAGATGGTAATCCAACTCCAGAGATCACGTGGTCTAAGATGAACTCGCGGCTCCCTGTAGGACGTCACAAGGTAGAGTCCAGTGGTACTCTGATTTTGAAGGACGTGAGGCCTGAGGATGAGGGAGTCTACAGCTGTGAAGCTAAAAATTTACTGGGGAACGTTAACGCTTCAGCTAAACTCATTGTACAGTGTAAGTAGACTTATTAGTCATATACAAATAGAACGAGAATTGTAGTTATCGTTAATTACTACCGAAGCTCTAATGATTAAATTTTAGAAAATGATATTTCAAAGTGTACAGAGAAAGGCTTTAAGAAAATCTAGTTCAATACAACATCGGGAATACTTCACTTCAAAACATGATACTAAAACACCGTTTAGAAATTATTTTAATAAAAATGCTTTCTAAACCCTTTTTAATTTTGCCAACACCTTTATCAAACATTGTTTGCTGTTAACGGTGTCAAGAAGGCTCAAAGCCCAGACGAGAAAACCATTTATCTACTGAAAATAAACCACTAGCAAACACATTTTGGGGCAAATGATCACGATTTCTTAAATCGCGCTCTAAACGATTCTATTTTCTATTTTTCGCAGTTCCTCCGCTGCTTTCGTTGTCATCCAATCGACTAATAGCTGAAGAGAAACAAAACGTCACCATCGCCTGCACTGCTACTGGTCAGCCGTCACCTAAGATCACGTGGTCCAAGTCAGTGGGAAGTTTACCTAGAGACAGAATCAAGATGCAAGGTGGAATCCTGAAAATCTACAGTGTGACAAAGAAAGATGGTGGAGTATACATTTGTAAAGCAGAGAATATTCTGGGATTAGCGACAGACACGGCCCAACTCACAGTGTTTTCTCCTTTGCGCTTCAAAGTCTCTCCTCCACAAGAAGTGACTCCCGTATTGGGTTATACTGTTCACCTGCCGTGTTTAGCAGAGAGCGACCTGAGCCCTTCAACTTATTGGAGAAAGGAGGGGAAGTCCTTGCTCTCGTTGGACTCTAATGTTCTTTCGAATGGAACTCTGCTTCTTCAAAACATCAGGAAATCTCACGAAGGATCTTACATCTGTAGAGCGAGTAATCCACTAACAACAATAAAAGCAAAAGTTAAAATTAATTCTCCAGTTATGGCTACTTCCTGTTCTGTAATTAAAAGATACGCCAGAAGTGTAAGCGGAAATTACGTCATTGATCCTGATGGCGAGGGAGGTCTGGCACCTTTCACGGTGTTCTGCGACATGACTGATAAAAGAGGAGTTGGCGTGACAGTCATTAGTCACGACAGTGAGAGTAGAACACATGTTTATGGATGTGAAGATCAGGGATGTTACTCACGTGACATTCATTACAAAGGAGCGAGTCTGTCTCAGCTGGCGAGTCTCACCAGAGTATCTTCGCAATGTGAGCAGTTCATTAAGTATGAGTGCTATGGCTCGGGTTTGTGGTTTAACAATCCATACGGATGGTGGGTGTCACGTGATTCTGCTAAGATGACGTACTGGGGTGGAGCGTCACCCGGCAGTGGTAAGTGCGCATGCGGGATGACCAACTCATGTGCAGACTCTAGTAAACTTTGTAACTGTGATAAGAATGACTATGTATGGCGGGAGGACAGCGGTCTCCTGACTGATAAGACAAAGCTTCCAGTCAAACAACTCAGGTTTGGTGATGTGAGTCCTGGCGAGGAAGGCTATCACACTCTGGGGAAACTGAGATGCTTTGGTATTGCGTAACGATGCATTACCTTGTGCCACGGGAAACTATATCATTCATGAGTTTAACACAGCTTCCAGCAAATTATCTTACATTGTTAAGTTGTATCAGTGAGTAGTAAATTAACAGAGCCAAAGGTTCTAGTCTGCAAGTGGGATATTAACGTTACCTGTGAAAGTGGCCGATAAAACTGATAGTTTAATAAATGGGAGCGTTAAAATCTTCTGGCTAGCTGGCAATTTGGCAAATAATGCCCTTGACTAAAGTTTTCCTGAATCACTAGTTTAACTGTTAAGGTGTAGATTAAAGCTTTGAAAAGACAGCCTCTTCAATGCTTATTATGGTATGCACACTGCTTTTAAGCATTTAACTTGGTCTTTTGTTACCGCCACCCCAGTTTGAAGTATAAAAACTGAGCTAAATTGTTGGCACGGTGAAAGCACGACAGCCCGGGCTGTATTTAAAGATGAAACGTTTTCATCGAACAAGCCACAGGCACCAGATAGTTAGATATTACGAAAATTGGCCTCGTGACAGGGTGGACATAAAAGGTTTCTGTCGATCGATATCATTTTAAGAAAGTACAGTTCACTGTTTTAACGGGAAACAACATTTCATGAATTCCGCATCACAGAATCAGTAAATCACGTATCCCGCACATAAGTCCAATTCGAGGGACTCACTAATACGGTTCTTCAATCCCGTAATCTCGACCCAAAATTTCGTGTTATCCCCTAATTGCAAGGGTTTGTTTTGGCATCCCACCTCCCGCGGATACTTTCAATCGCGAAACTCGCCCGAATCAAATCCCGAATCCCGAGCTTCAAATAAGGGAAATCCCGGTTCCCGAAAAAACCTATTTGGCAGCCTTCATTTCGCGATCCAACGCTAAATCGAGCTCTGCATTTCATATGAATCCCGAATCCTGTGGGTAAATAAGTTAAATACCAAATCTCAAAAAAAACCTTTTCGGGGGACCCAAAACAATTCTGCCAAGAAAGTCCCAGAAGTTCCCTCATTTTGAATTTCCGCCAGTTTTTTATCCTATAATGTATTACTCTGGCTGGGTCAAGGGATTATTTTCTCGTATCAGTCACAACTCATGGTGGGTTGTATCCGTTTCGGGGACGAAATGTCACGTTTCAGCTTCCGCTTTTCGTTTTGCTTAACATAAAACGTTCTGAGTTTTCGTTGGCAAAGAAGATTCACTCCACGCCTTCAATTTGTTATCTCGAAATTGACGCTGTATATCTCTGAAAACTGTTTTAAATATGGAACAGCCGACTAGTAAAGAAGACAAAAAGAAAAACAGCAGAGAAACACTAAACAGCTTGTGTTCTGTGTCAGCTTTGCTGTTGTCTGTTGCGTGTTGTATGGCACTAATTCACGTGGAACCTCCGAATACACGAACATCATCGGCTGATATCACACTCGGTAACATTCTGTGATCAGATGGAAACGCAGATTCTTCGAAAAGTTCAGCAGAATTACGAACGACGACAAGTTACGAAAGCTGATGGCTTAAAAGGTCATTTGCTTGGGACAAATGGTAAGGAAAAGTTTTATAAAATTTTCTGGTTTTTGATGTTAACATCAGCTTGTTTCAGATCCTGGCGATTAAAAAAATTATCCTTGTTTAACATAAGAGGAGCTTTATCTTCAAAATTTGTTTCGACTACCCGCTTAGAATCTGCAATAAGAGCACAAGCCCGGGGGGGGGGGGGGCACTTGGGTATTTTTTGGGCGGGTATGTGCCGCCCAGGACTCCAAATTGGCACCCCGTTCTAAAACAGATTTCCCCTAAAATTGATACCCCGTTCTAGAAATGGGCCAATTTTTTATACCCCGCTCTAGAATTCGCCCTAAAACTGATACCCCGTTCTAGAAATGGGCCAATTTTTTATACTCCGTTCTAGAAAGTTCGAAATTGAAATAGCCCTGTTTTTAAAAAAGATATTTCTTTATTTGTTCGACTTATACATCAAATAAATGTTTCTTCATAATCATCCGGAGTACGTTTCCTGTGCATGTGGATACACTCTGCGGTTAATTATGACGCAAAATCTCTCACCACGCACAGAACCACGCTCCTAAGATAACGATTTTCCTTCTCCTCCCCCATCCCTTTCTTTTGAGTCCGTCTCCATCTCCCTCGGGTACATTATGGACTTGTTCCAGACTTCCGCACCCCTATTTATCCAAGATGGCGGAGTCAGCGCTCGTGTCTCGCGCCAAAATGCCCGCCCTGCACGCTAAAACACAAGGTGCAACAAGAGTACAACTGTTTGCTTGTAAGCGCATTGAACCGTATTTTTAAAAGCATTCTGTCCTTGAATAATTTCAAATGGCTACTTACAAAACTGGAGCTTTCGTGCGTTCGAAATATTACACCCCGTTCCAGAAAACCCTTCTGAAATGGATACCCCGTTCTAAATCAGGAGCTTCAAAATCACGACCCCGTTGGGCGGCACATACCCGTATAGGTAATGTATGGGAGTACCCCCCCTGGGAGCACAAGCTTGTAATCGGTGAAGCTGTCAAGAACAGAAAAGACTTTGTCACGGTTTTCGACGCCATCTTGACGAGTAGGCAAATGTGTGAGAAATTACAGTGTTTGTATGAGAATCTAATGTCGAATAATTTCCACAAAACGGCTGTTCTGAAAAAAATATCAGTTGTAAAGTAAAGCTACAAAGCAAAGGGTTGTCCTAAACAATTTTGGGGGCGTACCTGTTCTTAAATTTCTCTAGAGGCTTGCTTTAGATTTTCCATATATTTGTCTGTAATTTTCCCGGGACTTTCGCATGAAAATTTTAAAAACGTGGTTCTAGGTCTTCTAGTGCATGTATCGCCCTTGAATTTTTTCAGTAGAATCCTTAGGAGCAAAGCTTTAGTTTACAAATCATATTTTTTCAGAGGAGCCGTTTTCGGAAATTATTCGACATAAGATTCTCATACAAACACTGTAATTTCTCACGCGTTTGCCTTAACTCGTAAAGATGGCGTCGAAAACCGTGACAAGGTCTACACTCTTTTTTTTTATAAGAATGTTGTTTTTCCGGCCCAGGCTGAATATTCTTATTTTTCTGCCGATTTTAGGCTGAAAATATTCTTGTATTATTCTTAAATTATAGCTTATCACATTTCCGTTTTAGAATTTATTGGGTATCAATTACAAGATGTCACGTCAAACGACACTTGGCCCGTTTTGGCTTTAACAGCCTTGGCTTTATTCTTAAAATATTCTTAAAATTTCGCAAATTTCAGCCTCGATATTCTTATAAAATATATATTCTTATAAAAAAAAAAGAGTGCATACAACAAGAGCAAACAACCAACCGCAAAAGGAGTGAAAACAGCCCGTCCTGAGTTAGTTTAAAAGTATCACTGCACATTTCGAAAGAATGATATTATAACAACCTTCAGCTACACTGATACTTACAGTAAATGAAAATGAAAATTATGATAGTTCGGCTCTATCGAACACAAAATGAGTCCGTATTTCCTTTGGGCTACATACGAGGAGTTGGCTACTTAGCAAATGGACATGACTTGAACTGAAGTGGGTGTACAATGTTGGCTTAGCTCGGTAAGAATTTAAAAAGAGTGCTTTCTTATGCTAACGGAGGATGCGTGTCAGGAAGAAAACCCGTCAAGGCAGCTGTCGTTTTTTAGATTGTTTTCACGTTTGGGGGTTTGCTTGTTTTTTCTTTGGTACGATGTATATTTCTGCTGCTCAGAAACGGCCTTATTTAATGTTTTGAAAGGTCTTGGCGAGTATGAAAACGTCAATTCAAGACGGAAGAGAGCGTCACCCGCTAACTCACGAACAAAATCGGTCCAAACAGAATCGCGAGTAAAACTACTCATCAAAGAAGAGCTTCAAGTGCTACAAAACCAACTCTGTGCAAAAGATGAAAAGCTTTGCCGCTCAGGACCAAAAGGTAGTGCAGGGAGACGGGGAAGACCCGGATTTCGAGGGAGACCAGGTCCCCCAGGGAAGCCCGGGCCAGAAGGACCTCCTGGTAAACATGGGCCGGTAGGACCTCCAGGACCCGTCGGCATTAAAGGTGCTCTCGGAATACCGGGGGTTCCTGGTCCCATGGGTCCTAGAGGCTCACCAGGTCAAAAGGGTGAGCCGGGACAGTCCATCTCAGCTCCTTCTCTGCTGCAGAGTCCTGTTGAAACAACTGTCAATCAAAGCCAGACGGCCATCTTGAAATGTTTAGCAGGTGGTAATCCAGCTCCACACATCACGTGGTCTAAGATGAACTCGCGGCTTCCTGTAGGACGTCACAAGGTAGAGTCCAGTGGTACTCTGATTTTGAAGGACGTGAGGCCTGAGGATGAGGGGCTTTACAGCTGTGAAGTTAAAAATTTACTGGGGAACGTTAACGCTTCAGCTAAGCTCACTGTACAGTGTAAGTAGACTTAGTCATATTTATATAGAAATGGAACAAGAATTGTAGTTATCCACAATTACTACCGAGGCTCTAGTGATTAAATTTTAGAAAATTATATTTAAAAGTGTACAGAGAAAGAACAGAAAGGCTTTAAGAAAATATCGTTCAATACAACATCGGAAAGACTTCACTTCAAAACATGATACTAAAACACCGTTTAGAAATTATTTTAATAAAAACGCTCTCTGAACCCTTTTTAATTTTGCCAACACCTTTATCAAACATTGTTTGCTGTTAACGGTGTCAAGAAGGCTCAAAGCCCAGACGAGAAAACCATTTATCTACTGAAAATAAACCACTAGCAAACACATTTTGGGGCAAATGATCACGATTTCTTAAATCGCGCTCTAAACGATTCTATTTTCTATTTTTCGCAGTTCCTCCGCTGCTTTCGTTGTCATCCAATCGACTAATAGCTGAAGAGAAACAAAACGTCACCATCGCCTGCACTGCTACTGGTCAGCCGTCACCTAAGATCACGTGGTCCAAGTCAGTGGGAAGTTTACCTAGAGACAGAATCAAGATGCAAGGTGGAATCCTGAAAATCTACAGTGTGACAAAGAAAGATGGTGGAGTATACATTTGTAAAGCAGAGAATATTCTGGGATTAGCGACAGACACGGCCCAACTCACAGTGTTTTCTCGTTTGCGGTTCAAAGTCCGTCCTCCACAAGAAGTGACTCCTGTCATTGGTTATACTGTCCATCTGCCGTGTTTGGCAGAGAGCGACCTGAGTCCTACAACTTATTGGCGAAAGGAGGGCAAGTCTTCCCTTTCGTTGGACACTAATGTTCTTTCGAATGGAACTCTGGTTCTTCAGAACATCAAGAAATCTCACGAAGGATCTTATATCTGTAGAGCGAGTAATGCCTTGGCAAGAATAGAAGCTAAAGTCAAAATCAATTCTCCTGTTATGGCTACTTCCTGTTCTGTGATTAAAAAATACGCCAGCAGTGTAAGCGGAAATTACGTCATTGATCCTGATGGCGAGGGAAGTCTGGCAAAATTCACAGTCTTCTGTGACATGACTGATAAAAGTGGAGTTGGCGTGACAGTCATTAGTCACGACAGTGAGAGTAGAACACATGTTAAGGGATGTGAAGATCCAGGGTGTTACTCACGTGACATTCATTACACAGGAGCGAGTCTGTCTCAGCTGGCAAGTCTCACCAGAGTCTCTTCACAATGTGAGCAGTTTATTAAGTATGAGTGCCATGACGCGGGTATCTGGTTTTACACTCCATACGGATGGTGGGTGTCACGTGATTCTGCGAAGATGACGTACTGGGGTGGAGCGTCACCTGGCAGTAGAAAGTGCGCATGCGGGATGACCAACTCATGTGCGCGCTCCAGTGATGGTTGTAACTGTGATAAGAATGACAACGTATGGCGTGAAGACAGCGGTCTCCTCACTGACAAGACAAAGCTTCCAGTCAAACAACTCAGGTTTGGTGATGTGATCGGGGGCAATAGAGGTGAACAAGGTTACCACACTCTGGGGAAACTGAAGTGCTTTGGTATTGCATGAAATGTATCTCAATTGTTTAAAAAAACGTTTAACTTATAGAGAGATTTAAAATCACGTTTACGGCAAACGTGGACTTCTACCACATGACCAAGTTTCCCCTTTACTTGCAACTACTCGGAAATCATTAGTTTCGTGTCTTTTGTTTTTATAAGAATTACTTGGAGCCGTTTTTATCTTCTCATTTTCTTTTTCTAGAATTTGTATACTTGAATCTGATTTGAACCGTTTAAAGTAAACGCGAGTGTTAATCTCTTAATTTTTTTGAAATACTGAGACTTGAAAGTAATCTGGAGTGTGGTTTTTGTAACCGCTTGTAATTTATGTCTGTCGGTTTTGCTCGAATGATGCCCAAACAGCTCATTTTTGTGAAAAGAATCAATAAAGCACGCCTGATTATACAGCTTAGCTAATGTTTATAATAATAATAACAATCTTTTAATAGGATGCTCCATCACAAGAGTGGTTTACATAGAGGTCCTAATTACGAGATGTATATTATATAATACAATTAAAATATAAAAAGGTTAAGCTAAAATCGATATATATGATACAAAAAAAAAAAAAAAAAAAAAAAAAAATAATTCAAGCTAAAATTGAGTTACAGAAATAATTAAAAACATACACACTACAAGTACTCAATTATAAAAAGCAGAAAAAAGACACTTCTTAAAAATTGGAAAACTTGCTGAGTTTCTTACAGTTCTCTCTAATTCATTAAAGTCTTTGAAACAGTGGTACCGCGAACGTTGTTTTCCCCAATTATATTTAATTTTGGGGAGCTTGATAGTATCGTTATTGCGCGTATTGTAGGAATGTATATCACTCTTTCTTACAATGTCCAAAGAATGATTAAGTTGGCCATTAATACACTTGTATGCATATATACATCGATGACATTTCCTACGTTCTTCAAGATTCAGCCATCTCAAGACAATCAATGCATCGGTGGATGAGGAGTGAGGTGATCTATCTAATATCAACTTAGCTGCTTTGTTTTGGAGAATTTGCAATTCCTTCATAAGTGAGACATTGTCCTTGTCACCCCAGACTAAATCAGCATAATCAAAAATAGGTAGCACTAAGCTATTATAAAAAAGTAACCGGGCATCATAAGGTAAATAATACTTAATCCTACGTAGAAGACCAAGGTTTTTATTAACCTTACATGAAATATACTCAATATGGTCGGACCATGTGAAAGTTGAAGACAACATAACTCCCAAATATTTAAAACTACTTACAGAATTTATATCAGTGTCAAAAATAGATAACGTGAAAGAGGAAATACCAACAAGTTTCCTATTACTGCCTATAATCATGGATTTCGTCTTAGTAAGATTTAAAGTTAACTTATTTCCATGTAACCACTGGGCAACTTTCAAGAGATCATCATTCAGTGCCTCTTCTAACAGGTGTGGCTCTTTAGCAAAGTAGTACAGGACCGTGTCATCAGCATACAAGGTCACTTCGCAATTCTTTATAACCAGCGGAAGGTCATTAATATAAACCAAGAAGAGAAGCGGTCCTAGAATGCTCCCCTGTGGCACCCCAAAGGTCATCGGGAGAGGGTCAGACACAGCATCGCTACAGGCAGTCCGCTGTTTACGATGATTCAGGTAAGACTTGAACCACTGTAGAGTGCTGGGCGAGACACCGATAGCCGACAATTTAGATAGCAAGATCGTATGGTCAACGGTATCGAATGCCTTGGTCAGATCTAGGAACACTGCACCGCACAGTTCTCCACTCTCCATATGCAATAGGACCTCATCTGCAAAACTGGTGAGAGCCGATGTTGTAGACAGTTTGGGACGGAAGCCAAATTGTTTGCTTGAAAGGAGATTATTTGAATTCAGAAAGTCATAGAATTGGGAATGGACGACTTTTTCCAGAATTTTACTCATTGTTGGCAAAATAGAAATTGGGCGATAATTTGACGCATCTCTCCTATCTCCAGTTTTGAAAAGTGCAGCCACTTTCGAGCATTTCCATATTTCAGGAAAATTGCCAGTGCGAATAGAGAGATTCAGTAACTTGGTGATCGAGGGACAAATAGCACGCGCGCCACACTTTAACAGTCTCGCACTGATGTTGTCCAAGCCAATAGCTTTATTTGTCTTTAGAGAAAGCAGATGCTTGAGTACTGATTTCTCATCAACTTCGTCAAGCGAGAAAGACTGTAGCATCGTGGCCGATCTGACTGGGAACATAGCAGCAGCTGATATTTTATTTGCAAGACTTCTGCCAATGGATGAGAAATAACAGTTGAGCACGGATGCAATAGAGGCTGGGGTGGTGTGTTCAACACCATCAACTACGATACATTGTGGGCTCGAGGATTTAGTCTTGCGCGAAGACACCTCATTCACCGCCTTCCAGATCTTTCCTGAATCCCCTTTAGCCTCTAAAATCAAGTCACAATAATACTTGGATTTTGCTGCCTTGACTTCACGATTGACCCTATTTCTTAACTTTCTATAGCGAGCCCAGTGAAAAGCAGAATTGGTTTTCACGGCTTTACGATGGTGAAAATCACGATCCTTCATCACCTCACTGATTGTATCATTCAACCACGGGAGCGGAACACCTCGTATTCTTCGCCTTTTCACGGGCGCATACAGGTCAGCTATTTCAGAAAACAAGTGATTCCAAATAAACACGGCGTCGTCGATGTCTTCCTCGATTTCAATGATGTGCCATGGGACGTTATTCAAGTCCGCTAGGAAGGTGTTCGCATCAAAGTTTTTATAAGAGCGGTATTCAATTGTCTTCGGTGGTGCCTTAATTACACCTGCTTTTAAAACACAATAGACGAGGTAGTGATCACTCAGCGAAACAGGAACAACACCAGAGTCATTGATGCGGTGATCATTGTTCACTAAAATCACGTCAAGCAAGGATTGACAGGTTTCCGTCACTCGGGTGGCCTCAGTAATGAGTTGTGTAAGATCGTGTGAAGTTGCAAATTTTTTAAGCTCTTGTTTTTCTTTCTTTCTTGAAAATGGCAGCATATTTGCATTTAGGTCGCCAAGAAGCACGAAATCACATTTTTCCAGGTTAACTTTCGTCATAGATATCTCCAGGTTTGAAATAAAGTTCGCAAAGTCAAAACCGGGGGCTCTATATGCACAACAAATCAATACTGGGCGACATTTAGTGCGCGATAGCTCAATCCATAGACATTCATTTGCGGCTGAGTAAAGATCATTCCTAACACGAAACGGCAAGCCTTCCTTTACATAGATTGCTACTCCACCAAAACCTTCTTTGGCTCCAGACCTATCCAGGCGAATGCAATTATATCCTGGAATAATAACATGAGAGTCTTCATAGCAGTCATCCAGCCAAGTCTCACTGAGTGTAAGAATATCGATCGTTCTGTTATCCAAACCCTCCAGGCGCAGCGAGTCTGATTTGTTCCTCAAGCTTCGAATATTTAGATGAGCAAGCCTCAATCCTCGTGAACTCCTAACATCCTCCAAACTCCTATATCCAGGGTTGAGTTCAACATCTCCGGCAAGCGCTATTAGAGCCAAGGCTAGGGAGCCATGAAGTATAAGCTTGCACGTAATAAAGCCTTTCTGGAAAGCTCCGACTGCTTGGTGTTTTGCTGGACGCCGTGCCAGAGAGTGAAAAGATTGAATTTTAATCCTGCAAGCTTCTTGGGAAGCAAAATATAGGTTGCTACAATTGCTTAGTGGCTTCGTTGATGATTTGTTTTGTTTTATGCCATTCAAGATAAGAAACAGGCAGAGCAGGAGGCCAAAATTAACGGACAACGTGGTAATGCATCCAGCCATCTTGATATGCAAATGAGTTTTGCATACTTTGTTTACTTGTTTTCCTTTTCAACAATCTGACTTTTGCTGCATTACTGGCTATATCATCAAATTCCATTTATTATATCACTTACCGTCAATGAATTAGCTTTTGTATCCCTATCAATTCATGCACGATCGTATGACACGTTTTAACTTCCGCTCATCCTTGAGCTTAAGAAACATTCCGCCGGATAAACCGATCTCTTTCTTTTCACTTACAACTAGTGAGCATTGGGACCGAAATTCCAACACGTTTCAGCGCTTTAGCATCCGCTATTGCTATTTCTAAAAAACCTTAGTCCTAAGTCCTCAGTCTAGTTTTCTTAGACGTTTTCCTTAACGCCACCAGAGCTAAAGTGAGCTACAGTTCAACGTTGTCTCTTCAACTGATCAAAAATGAAACAACCGAGTGAGGACAAAAGCAGAAAAAGAGAAGAAAAACACTCCACAGCTTGTGTTCCGTTTCAGCTTTGTTGTTGTCTGTTGTGTGCTGTATGGCACTAATTAGAAAACAACCTAAAATTTTCATTAGTTCCGATTTACATCCCCAGGGGGGAAGGGGTACTCTCTATAATGGCCTATACAGGGACGGCTCTGCCCGAAAAAGGTACCTTTTTCAGTCTTCAGGGCAGGGGTTTCACTAGTTGAAGTATATGGAAGGGTAGGGAAATCTGTCATTTAATTTTTTGGTCTGTAAAAAGACCTGAAAGGGCAAACAGAAGGATTAATTATGCCTTTGTGAAAAACTCCAGAAAACTTCCTGGTTTTGTGATTTAATCATATTTTCATTAAGACAGTACACCTACGGTAGTTAAAAGGGATGCAAACCTCTAAACTAGGTATGTAGATAGCTAGATATTCTGTTTATTTCACCCACTTGCAGTAATAACTAAATTGTTGGGGAAGGTCATTGTCACATACAATTAGCCATTTACATACATTCGCTAAAAATTTATAAGTTACAAAGTCATTTAATTCTTCTGGTATGAACATGTTGACGTCTTGGAAGTTGGACCCTTTTACTGTAATGAGACTCAATAGCGGCAGGAGAGGGGATGATGTTCTTAAGGGGGGACACTTGGCGTGCAGTAGCCATAACCGCTTGCAAGCTCCTACTCTCCTGTCACAAAGTCTCCAGGCCGGCCAAGACCAAGGCTTCCGTATAGTCTACCCGGCCAAATATTATTTTGAGAGCTTCCGCTGTACAGACTCAATTAACTCGTCCAGATATAAAGGGATCGCAGCCCAAACTGGCAAGGCGTACTCAACAATGGATCTAACAATACTACAGTAGACTAACACGAGATCGTTAGTGCCCAGTCCAACTCTCTTGAGGGTCCGCAGCACAAACAATCAGCTTAGTAGCTTTTTTATGGATACTGTTACAATGTTCGTTCCAAGAGAGGTCATCAGAGATAATAACCCCCCAAGAGTTTATAACTAGATACTCTATCAATGACTATACCATTATAAGCTGAATCCGTGTTATAACAGCGGGTTGATACTTCAAAAATTGATAACATCTTTAAATTTTTTCTCATTAACCCGCATGTTACGCATGGAAGCGTAGGTTTTAACATTTGCGGCGATAAATGGAAGGTAGCTATAGACCAACATCAAGAAATAGATTCAAATACCGAGATATCATCAACGTATTTAATCCCATATCTCCATTCTTCAATGAAAAGTATATGGAAAGGGTACCTTTTCCGTCAAAAATGGTACATAAAAGGGTAATGGGGTTGAACTTCCAAGTTTCCCCTTCACTCGTCGTTGACTGTTGACTAAATGAAGGAAATCAATAGTTTCATGCCTATTTTATCCACAAGAATTGGTTTGAGTCGTTTTTATCAGCTCATTTTCCTTTTTTTAGAATTTGTGTATTTGAATGTGACGTTTATCATTTAAAGTGAACGTTACTCTAAATCTCGCTAACACTGAGACTTGAAAATAGCGATAATATTTCAAATGGGGGTTAGTCACAGCCGCTTGTAATTTATCTCTGTCGGTTTTGTACCAACAATGAACAAACAGCCAACTTTTGTGAAAAGAATCAATAAAGCAAGCCTGATTATACAGCTTAGCTAATGTTTACTTGCTTTCCTTTTCAACCACCTGACCTTTGCTGCATTACTGACTATATCATCAATTTCATTAATTTACATTAATGTACAACAATATATATCATCAATTTCATTAATGTACAACAAGCAGAAAAAGAGAAGAAAAACACTCTACAGCTTGTGTTCCGTTTCAGCTTTGCTGTTGTCACTTACCGTCAATGAATAGCTTTTAATTTTCTATCCATATCAATTCAGGGGCGATCGCATGACACGTTTATACTTCCGCTACTCCTTGAGCTAAAGAAACATCCCGTCGGATAACTTCCACCTTTTTCTAAAAACACTTACATCTAGTGCGCATTTTGGGACCGAAATTCCAACACATTTCAGCGCTTTAGCATCCGCTATTGCTGTTTCTAAAGAAAACTTAGTCCTAAGTCCTCAGTCCAGTTTTCTGAGACAAAGAAGTTTTACTCAACGCCACCAGAGCCATATAGTCTATCCGGCCAAATATTATTTTGAGAGCTTTCCGCTAGACAGACTCAATTAACTCGTCCAGACATAAAGGGATCGCAGCCCAAACTGGCGAGGCGTACTCAACAATGGATCTAACAATACTACAGTAGACTAACACGAGATCGTTAGTGGCCAGTCTAACTCTCTTGGGGGTTCGCAGCACAAACAATCGCTTAGTAGCTTTTTTATGGCTACTGTCACAATGTTGGTTCCAAGAGAGGTCATCAGAGATAATAACACACAAGAGTTTATAACTAGATACTCTATCAATGACTATACCATTAAGCTGAATCCGTGTTATAACAGTGGGTTGATAGATGACATACTTCAAAACATTGATAACCATATCTTTACATTTTTCCTCATTAAGCCGCATGTTACTCAAGGAAGCGTAAGTGTTAATATCTGCGGCGATAAATGGAAGGTAGCTATAGGCGAACATCGAGGAATAGATTCAAATGACCGAGGTGTCATGAACGTATTTAATCCTATATCTCCATTTTTCGATGAAAAGTAAAAGGAAAGGGTACCTTTTCCGTCAAAAATGGTACATAAAAGGATCATGGGGTTGGACTTCCAAGTTTCCCCTTCACTTGTCGTTGACTGTTGACTACATGAAGGAAATCAATAGTTTCATGCCTATTTTATCCATAAGAATTTTTTTGAGCCGTTTTTATCAGCTTATTTTCTTTTTTTTAAAATTTGTCTATTTGAATCTGACGTTTACCATTTAAAGTAAACGTTACTCTACATCTCGCTAATACTGAGACTTGAAAATAACGATAATATTTCAAATGGGGGTTAGTCACAGACGCTTGTAATTTATGTCTGTCGGTTTTGTTCCAATGATGAACAAACAGCCAACTTTTGTGAAAAGAATCAATAAAGCAAGCCTGATTATACAGCTTAGCTAATGTTTACTTGTTTTCCTTTTCAACAACCTGCCCTTGGCTGCATTACTGGCTATATCATCAATTCCATTAATTTTATCACTTACCGTCAATGAATTAGCTTTTGTATCCGTATCAATTCAGGGGCGATCGTATGACAGGTTTATACTTCCGCTACTCCTTGAGCTAAAGAAACATCTCGTCGGATAATCTCGACTTCTTTCTTTATCACTTACAACTAGTGCGCATTTTGGGACCGAAATTCCAACACGTTTCAGCGCTTTAGCATCCGCTATTGCTGTTTCTAAAGAAAACTTAGTCCTAAGTCCTCAGTCCAGTTTTCTGAGACAAAGAAGTTTTACTCAACGCCACCAGAGCCATATAGTCCATCCGGCCAAATATTATTTTGAGAGCTTTCCGCTGTACAGACTCAATTAACTCGTCCAGACATAAAGGGATCGCATCCCAAAACTGGCGAGGCGTACTCAACAATGGATCTAACAATACTACAGTGCTAGTAGACTAACACGAGATCGTTAGTGCCCAATCCAACTCTCTTGAGCTTCCGCAACACAAAACAATCGCTTAGTAGCTTTTTTATGGATACTGTCACAATGTTCGTTCCAAGAGAGGCCATCAGAGATAATAACCCCCAAGAGTTTACAACTAGATACTCTATCAATGACTAGACCATTAAGCTGAATCGGTGTTATAACAGTGGGTTGATACTTCCAAAAATTGATAACCATATCTTTACATTTTTTCTCATTAAGCCGCATGTTACGCATGGAGGCGTAAGTGTTAATATTTGCGGCGATAAATGGAAGGTAGCTAGGCGAACATCAAGGAATAGATTCAAATACCGAGGTGTCATCAAAGTATTTAATCCTATATCTCCATTTTTTCGATGAAAAGTATATGTAAAGGGTATCTTCTCTACCAAAAATGGTACATAAAAGGGTCATGGGGTTGGACTTCCAAGTTTCCCCTTCAATTGTCTTGACTGTTGACTACATGAAGAAAATCAATAGTTTCATGCCTATTTTATCCATAAGAATTGGTTTGAGCCGTTTTTATCAGCTCATTTTCTTTTTTTTTAGAATTTGTCTATTTGAATCTGACGTTTATCATTTAAAGTAAACGTTACTCTAAATCTCGCGAATACTGAGACTTAAAAATAACAATAATATTTCAAATCGGGGTTAGTCACAACCGCTTAATTGTAACTTATGTCTGTCGGTTTTGTTCCAATGATGAACAAACAGCCAACTTTTGTGAAAAGAATCAATAAAGCAAGCCTGATTATACAGCTTAGCTAATGTTTACTTGTTTTTGCTTTTCAACAACCTGCCCTTTGCTGCATTACTGGCTATATCATCAATTTCATTAATTTACATTAATGTACAAAAATATATATCATCAATATCATTAATGTACAACAAGCAGAAAAAGAGAAGAAAAACACTCCAGAGCTTGTGTTCCGTTTCAGCTTTGCTGTTGTCACTTACCGTCAATGAATAGCTTTTAATTTTCTATCCATATCAATTCAGGGGCGATCGCATGACACGTTTATACTTCCGCTACTCCTTGAGCTAAAGAAACATCCCGTCGGATAATTTCCACCTTTTTCTAAAAAACACTCACATCTAGTGCGCATTTTGGGACCGAAATTCCAACAGGTTTCAGCGCTTTAGCATCCGCTATTGCTGTTTCTAAAGAGTACTTAATCTAAGTCCTCAGTCCAGTTTTCTCAGACAAAGAAGTCACTTAACGCCACCAGAGCTAAATTGAGCTACAGTTCAACGTTGTCTCTTAAACTGATCAAAAATGAAACAACCGAGTGAGGACAACAAGCACAAAAAGAGAAGAAAAACACTCCACAGCTTGTGTTCCGTTTCAGCTTTGCTGTTGTCTGTTGTGTGTTGTATAGCACTAATTCACGTGGAACTCCGAATACAAGAACATCATCGACTGATATCACACTCGGTAACAGTCTGTGATCAGATGGAAACGCAGATTCTACGGAAAGTTCAGCAGAATTACGAACGATGGCAGGTCAGGAAAGATGATAATTTTAAAGATCATCGGCAAGAAACGAATGGTGAGGATAAATTAGAAAACAACCTAAGATTTTCATTACTTCCTATTTACATCCCCAGGGGGGAAGGGGTACTCTCTATAATGGCCTATACAGGGACGGCTCTGCCCGAAAAAGGTACCTTTTTCAGTCATCAGAGCAGGGTTTTCACTAGTTGAAGTATATGAAAGGGAAGGGAAATCTGTCATTTAATCTTTTGGTCTGTAAAAAGACCTGAAAGGGCAAGCAGAAGGATTTTATGCCTTTGTGAAAAAGTCCAGAAAACTGCCAGGTTTTCTGATTTAATCATATTTTCATTAAGACAATACACTTACAGTAGCTAAAAGGGATGCTAAATTCTGAACCAGGTATGTAGATAGATAGATGTTCTGTTTATTTCACCCACTTGCAGCGATAACTGAATTGTTGGGGAAGGTCATTGTCACATACATTTAACCATTTACATACATTCACTGAAATTTATAAGTTACAAAGTCATTAATTCTTCTGGTATGACCATGTTGACGTCTTGAAAGTTGGACCCTTATACTGTAATGAGACTCAATAGCAGCAGGAGAGTGGATGATCATCATCATCATCAATCAGTTTATTCATACACGAAATCGTGTCATTTTACATGGTCTTCCTAGGAACCGTGTTTAAAACTAGACTAAAATACTCTATTAGTAAGGAACTATTGACTATAATGTTAAAATACAATAACTTACATTATTAATAATAAGAGTTACAATGGGTCATGGTGTATTTAAATAATCCTTGCCATGAATTGAAGTTTTAAAAACATTTAAACTAGGCGGTTTTCTGATCTCTGAGGGAATCTTGCTCCACAGAACAGATCCTCTGTAGTGTAGGCTCCCTTTTGCAGACCCAGTTCTGGGTCTGGGGACATAATAATTTAACTCAGAGTTTCTAAGATTGTTTGAATGTACATTTGAGGTGTTGGTAAAGATCCGCCTCAGATACGACGGGGAAAGATTATTATGGATTTTATACATTGTCACAGCCAACCGTTTAAGTCTTACATATTCTAGCCTTTCCCAGCCAAGCTCGTCCAACAAAACACTTGAGCGAACGTCATAGTTAGAAAAGGTGAGGATTCTAGCAGCACTATTCTGCAGCTTTTGAAGTTTGTCTGCTAGTCCCTTATTGATATTACCCCATATAGCACCACTGTAATTAAAATATGGCATTACCAGTGCATTGTACATATTCACTCTAGTATCAAATGGTATAAAATGACTTACGCGCTTTAAGATAGCAATACCAGCGGATATTTTCTTTGAAATGGCATTAATGTGTGGGCGCCAGTTCAAATATTCATCAACTTGAACTCCAAGGGATTTATGTTTAATTACTCTTTCTAAGGGTGTATTATTGACTTTGACTGTTAAGTCACTATTTATTTGGGATAACTTAAATTGGCTCCCTATAAGCATGTTTTTAGTCTTCTTAGCATTATAGTTAATTTGTTTGCTGACAGCCATGACTGAATTAAATTCATATCATAATTCATTTTATGTTCAAGGACACATGGGTCTTCTGCAGATGTGGTAAGGGTAGTATCATCTGCATACATTCGGGGTTTTGAAAACAAGTTACATGAAGGGAGATCGTTAATATAAATAGTAAATAAGAGACGGTCTAAAAAATATCCCTGTCGAATACCACATGTTATATTACAGAAATCAGATTGAACTTCATCAATAAACGTTTGTTGCTTTTGGTCAGATAGATAGGACTGGAACCAGTTAGGAGATTGAGAACTGACCCCATAGAGTTTTAGCTTTCCCAGTAGGATAGCATGATCCATGGTATCAAAAGCTTTTTTCAAATCCAGGAATATCACACAATTTAAGAGACTATTGTCAATATTCCATAGCCATTAATTCGTAGCCTCGAGTAAAGCTGTTTCAAAGGAAAACATAGGTCTGAAGCCAGATTGTGATTCAGTTAACAACTAAATATTATTAGTTAAATATTCATATAATTGGTTAAAAACAACTCTTTCAATTAATTTACTTACTACAGGCAGAACTGAGATAGGTCTGTAGTTGTTAGGATCAGTCCTGAGGTCCTCTTTAAATATTGGCGAAAATCTAGCTCGTTTCCAAGCATTTGGAAACATTCCAGCGGTAATTAAAAGATTTATTATAAAAGTTAAACTGCGAGTAACTATGGGAGACGCTTCTTTCAGAAGACGTGCTGAGATGTTATCAAGACCACTGGCTTTATTACTCGGTATTTTCTGAATTAAATTGAAGACCTCCTGGCATGACACTTTCACCAAATTAAAAATGTGTTCTGCGGGGGTAACATAATCAGTAAAATTACTTGATGTATCTTTAATTTCAGAGGCTAAGGAAGGTCCTATTTTGGAGAAATGTGTGTTGAGTATATTACTGATTTCGATGGGGTCAGTACTTACAGTATCCCCAGTGTCCAGCTGAGTTATCTTATTAAATTTAGGTTCATTTCCAATTAGTCTATTAATTCCTTTCTTAAGGGGGACATTTGGCGTGCAGTAGCCATAAACCGCTTACACGCTCCTACTCTCCTGTCACTAAGAGACTCCTGGCCGGCCAAGACCAAGGCTTCCGTATAGTCTACCCGGCCAAATATTATTTTGAGAGCTTTCCGCTATACAGACTCAATTAACTCGTCCAGATATAAAGGGATCGCAGCCCAAACTGGCGAGGCGTACTCAACAATGGATCTAACAATACTACAGTAGACTAACACGAGATCGTTAGTGCCCAATCCAACTCTCTTGAGGGTCCGCAACACAAAACAATCGCTTAGTAGCTTTTTTATGGATACTGTCACAATGTTGGTTCCAAGAGAGGTCATCAGAGATAATAACCCCCAAGAGTTTATAACTAGATACTTTATCAATGACTATACCATTAAGCTGAATCGGTGTTATAACAGTGGGTTGATACTTCCAAAAATTGATAACAATATCTTTACATTTTTTCTCATTAAGCCGCATGTTACGCATGGAAGCGTAGGTGTTAATATTTGCGGCGATAAATGGAAGGCAGCTAGGCGAACATCGAGGAATAGATTCAAATGACCGAGGTGTCATCAACGTATTTAATCCTACATCTCCATTTTTCGATGAAAAGTATATGGAAAGGGTATCTTCTCTGCCAAAAATGGTACATAAAAGGGTAAAGGGGTTGGACTTCGGAGCGAAGCCTCCCCGTATACAACTTTGTTGAACACCTCCGGGGTTACATTATAAACCTAGTGTAATCAATTAGCACCTAGTAAGTTCGTAAAACCTTGTAGCTAAAAATACTCATAAAGAGTCAGCGATTCAACAAGGAACAAGGTCAACATCAGTTTAATCATGGGTATGTGCAAAATGTGTTAGAAAATCGTGCTGTTAAAAATTTGAACGTCAGCTCTATTTCTGGATGCAAATAAACGGAAAAGTTCATTTTAAATTAGATACTTAAAAGTTAAAAAATATCGTACGAATGACGTGAGAAAATGTGAGGTCAGTATTTGACATTTCGTATCATATAGCAGGTAAATTTGATCGGGCTGATGTTCCATTATTTACGGCAGGACAAATTTGGTAGAGAACGGTAAAATGAGCTTTTGAGGAGCCTTTTCCTCCAGTGTGTTGTGCTAAGAAACGTTTTTATTTGATATTTTTGAAAGGTCTTGGCCTGTATAAAAACGTCCATTCAAGGCAGAAGCGACGTTCATCCTCTAATTCACAAATAAAACGTCTAATCAAAGAAGAGTTCCGTCTGCTGCAAAACCACTTCTGTGCTAAAAACGAAACGCTTTGCCGCTCAGGACCGAAAGGTGATGCAGGAAAACGGGGAAGACGAGGACCAGCTGGACCCGTAGGTTTAAAAGGCGATCTCGGAGTACCGGGAAATCCTGGTCCCATGGGTCCCCAAGGACCAACAGGACCCCTAGGTATAAAAGGTGATCTCGGAATACCGGGTGTTCCTGGGCCCATGGGTCCTAGAGGCCCACCAGGTCAACGGGGAACCAAGGGCGAGCCGGGCCCGTCCATCACGGCTCCTTCTCTGCTGCAGAGTCCCGTTGAAACAACTGTCAATCACAACCACACGGCCTTCTTGAAATGCGCAGTAGATGGAAATCCAACCCCGCAAGTCACATGGTCTAAGCTGAATTCGCGGCTACCTGTGGGACGCCACATGGTAGAGGCCAGTGGTGCTCTAATTTTGAAGTACGTACGGCCTGGGGATGAGGGAGTCTACAGCTGCGAAGCTAAAAATTTACTGGGGAGCGTTAACGCTTCAGCGAAACTCACTGTACAGTGTAAGTACACTCTAACCAGGGATAAATTTTCTGGAACGAATAGAATTACAATTTGATATATCGGCAATAAATAGTAACTAATTCACATTCGTATAAAAGCCACCTTATGCCTTTTCATGGATACGTTATGGGTGAAAAATTTTGCATAAGGCATAGGGTGGGCTGATAGAGAAAACTTGCCAGCGCCGCTGAAGGGGAAGAGGGTGGGGAAACTTGCTTGTCCGTTGTAGAGTAGACTTGCGAGAAGACGGCGAATTTGTTTGCTAGGGCGTATAAAAGGCCTAGGGAATTTCCCTGGGGACCGTAAAGAACCAATAGACTGCTTCCCGAGGGAGCACGCAGTAATCTAGTTGATTAAATCGTCACGCGGCAGCTTTTATACGAATGAGAATAGCAAAGCTTTGTTTAGTTATTGCAGCAAGATTTATATCGCTTTCAACTTCGTTTAGGTCCGATGTAAACAACAAAACCTCACTAAAAAAATAAGTTATTTCAGAAAGCATACTTGAGATTTTAAGAAGTTCCAATCAACTTATTTTCGAAATGAGCTGATTCTTTTCACTTGACGATCACTTTCCTTTTGTTTTCTGACACTCATTCACTCTTAATAAACAAACTTTATTCTCTATTTTTCGCCAGTTGGTCCGCAACTTTCATTGTTATCCAATCTACTGAGGGCTGAAGAGAATCAAAAGGTCACCATTGCTTGCAAAGCTACTGGTCAGCCGTCACCTAAGATCACGTGGTCCAAGGTAAACGGAAGTTTACCTGGAGGCAGAATCCATGTGCAAGATGGAACCCTAAAAATCTTCAAAGTCACAAAAAACGATAGTGGAACATACATTTGCAAAGCACAGAATATTCTGGGTTCGGCGATAGACAGTGCTCAACTTATTGTATACTCTCCTTTGCGGTTCAAAGTCCGTCCTCGACAACAAGTGACTCCTTACTTTGGTTCAACTCTCCGTCTGCAGTGTGCGGCCGAGAGTAACCTGAGTACTACAATTACTTGGTTAAAGAATGGCGCCAGTGTACTTCCAGCAAACACGCAAGTTCTTCATGGAGGCACTCTAGTTATTAAGAACACCAGAAAGTCCTCTGAAGGCTCTTACACCTGCAGAGCTAGGAATGCCCTAACAACAATAGAAGCTAAAGTTAAAATCAATGCTCCGATTACCGCTTCCTGTTCTGAAGTTAAAAAATACATCAGCAGTGTAAGCGGAAATTACGAAATTGATCCAGATGGCGAGAAAGGCCTGGCACCATTTACGGTCTATTGTGACATGACTAAAAAAGGTGGTGTCGGCGTTACAGTCATTAGTCACGACAGTCAGAGTAGAACACATGTCGATGGATGTGAATCTAGTGGGTGTTACTCACGTGACATTCATTACAAAGGAGCGAGTCTGTCTCAGCTGGCAGGTCTCACTAAAGTCTCTTCACACTGTGAGCAGTCTATCAAGTATGAGTGCTATGATTCGGTACTCTGGTGGGGAAACAATCAAGAAGGATGGTGGGTGTCACGTGATTCTGCTAAGATGACCTACTGGGGTGGAGCGTCACCTGGCAGTGGTAAGTGCGCATGCGGGATGACCAACTCATGTGCAGACTCCAGTAAACGATGTAACTGTGATAAGAATGACGCAAAATGGCGCGAGGACAGCGGTCTCCTGACTGACAAAACAAAGCTTCCAGTAAAACAGCTCAGGTTTGGAGATGTGAGGACTGAAGAAGAGGGTTACCACACTCTGGGGAAACTGAAATGCTTTGGCATTGCATAACCATTAATTTTTACAGCGGACGAAAAGTTTGAAAACTGTCTTTCATCGGAACTATTTTTCAGATGATCAATGCTAGGTTCTGTATAACATATTTCGAAGCTCATTCAAAGGATCATGAAGCTCTCGTGTAATTTTATTACAGTCATTAGCAAAAATTATATATACCAGTAAATGATTATGAATTTCAGTACTACAAAAGTCAATTTTGAAACAGTAGGATAAGAAGTTAGAAAAGTACATCAAGGGTTTAACTACTTTTTTACGTTTTGAGACATTTACTCTGTAGAATTTCTGTGCTAAGCACTGTAACGTTGAATAGACCGATAATCAGAAGAAGCTAGTGACCAGGTTTATCTTTCAAATGAAGAATGATCCTCGCATTTGTGAACGCAATTTATGCATTTGCATAAGAAGCCTGAAAAAATTCAGGACTTCAAACCCGTGGCCTCGCGATACCGGTGCGATACTCTAACCAACTGAGCGATAAAGCCACTGACGTTGGGGGCTAGTTAATTCACATAATTGACCAGTTCCTATCATCAGTGGCTTCATCAGTTGATTAGAGCATCGCACCGGTATCACGAGGTCACGGATTCAAACCCCGTTGAAGTCTTCCGCAATTGCATAAATTGCGTTCACAACGGCGAGGACCATTCTTCATTTGATTCCATTTCCGCAGTTCTTATATGATTTATTTCATATCCATCTTTATAAAATAACTAAGATAGTACGCGCGCTCTGATTGGCCGAGAGGAGTGTTTGCATCAGAGTATGTAAACATGGTTGTGGCGTCAAGTTGTTTGGCTTTTCGCGCGCTAATCACGCAAGCACAAATTTGAAAAAGTTTTCGAGTTCCAAACTCGACAAGTTTACTTGATTTACCCATTCCTTCGTCGGCTGAAACATGGAAAATCGTTACAAAGAAGGCGAGTCAATTTTTCTTCGCTTAAGCTGACATTTTAAGCTAGAAAAATCCGTATTTTGCAAAGCATCTTTTTGCAAAACAAGAACTGATTACGCGTGCAAGACTTCGTGGACAAGATTTTGCGAGTGGTAAGAATTTCTCTTTTAATCAGAGCCATACAAAACGGTTTTGCGTTTTTTTCTCGAGAAAGTTATTTTATAAAAGCAATAGAAACCTTTTTTCCTGTGTTTGCATAGCCTGATATAAACACTCGAGGCGTTGGGAGAATTCTCGACAGTTATGCAAACCCTCGACTTCGTCTCGGGTTTGCATAACTGTCTCGAATTCTCCCAACCCCTCTCGTGTTTATATCAGGCTATGCAAACACGGAAAACGTTTTCTATTGCTTAAATGGTTTAACTTTGATTCTTAATTTTACCTAAGAAAATTGGAAGTAAACTGTATGGGCGGTATAAATCCAGCTACTGTATTGATAATGTGATTGTGCCCCCACCGGCCTCTTCATCATTTTGCCACAAAGTACGTTTACTTGATGTGTACCCAAAATCGTATGTTTTTTTTAGCCCTAAAAAAACTCAATTGGACCGTATATTTTTTAATCGTTGCTGTCCGAATTAGAGTACTGTTTGGTCTAGAAATGTTAAGAATTTCTCTTGAGAACTGCTTTTTGTTTAATAAAATTTGAAGTCCAACTTGTTCTCAAATGTTGACGCAACAAAGCAGCTGATCTGATGAGTGAATAGGAACAGGCGTTGTCTGAAATAGAGTATAGTGAATCGAATTTTGGATCAGGGCTGTAACCATATTATTTGGGCATGACATCTCGTTTGCAAGAGTATACTGCACCCCTTAACTAACTTTTTCTGCAGTATTCCCCCCATTGAGCGATTAATTGTGTAAAATCGTGATATTCTTAAAATGCTTCTGGTGCTATCTTTCCATCAGGGACAAAAAAAAAATCAAATGTCTTAAAACCCACGTGACGAACTTTACAGAAAAAGCCAAACCTAAAGGGGGCACTTAAGACAAGTTTGGGTGGAGGTGTCCTATCGACCCCTTCGGTAATTCGGTTAGACACTTTAGTTTTGCTATCCCATTTAAGACAAGAGACCTTTCTGAGACCCTGTTTAAGACTGCAGCCCTCATTTTAGAAATACCAATTTAAGCACTGAAACCCAAGTACCAGCCCCACGGTATGGCCAGTGCCTTTCGCATGCACACGGCCATATAACCCCGGCAGTGGCAGCCATGGGCAACTGTTTCGTTCATTATAGCCTGTTCCAGGCTCTCAGATAGTGGGGAAGACGCGAAAAAAGGCAAGCAAAAAGTTGGCGGGGCCCAGGTTCCTCCCGCTTTAATTTCGTGTTCGCGCTTTCTCAATTCAGCGGAATATCTCACAGTCTAGGGAGGCTATCCTCCTAGGACTCGTGAGAGGTTTCCTCTTCGATTGTCCACCGCACTAATTACTGCCGACGAGGTTGCAAAAGCATTCCTTTAAGCGTCAGCTCCACCGTACACATATGGTAGCTGTTGGATGGGAACCGCAAAACAATTCTCCCACGGCGTGCGTATGGAGATGGATCAGAAAAATTGACATGTGTGCTAAATTATAGCACCCTGTTTAACATCGTAAGCATCTTGCCTTGATTTTCATTTCACAAACTGAAAGTATTACTTACTTTTACAGAAAAATGTTGGTACCGCGGCACCAGAAGACCACGCACCGCCTAAGTTTACACCCTGTTTAAGACGCTAAATTGTAAAGGTTTACCTTTTTACGACCCCCAGACCTTGAAAAAACTTGCATTCTCTTTCGGGTGACACATACGCCAAAAGGGGAGGATCCTGCGGGGTTTCTGTCAGTTTCTTTAATCTATTAAAGGTTCCATCTATGAACAAAAGTTTTGTTAAAGATGGTCGTCCCCAGTCGCTAGCGATCACCTTTTTGGAGGAGGATATTTGGTTAAGGAAAGCAGGTGGAACAGAGTGATGAAAAGGGGAGAAAAATCCCGGCTGTTACTTTTTTCTCGATTCTATCATCCTCCACTCGCGCTCCTCGCTTGTCTCCGGCACCGGTAATCCCGTGCTTCTCACCAAGGCTATGTTCACTACCGAAACGAAAAGCTAGTTATTCGGTATAGTATGAACACCTATCCGATATGTGACGCTCCACTTTAGAGATCGGCGCAGCGCAGCTTCGCTCAGTAACAGAAATCGCCCCGAAATCACCGTTCCTTAGCCTGCGTTGCAGCTGGCCAAGACACTCGTCTAAACCATTTGTACAGAAGAAGGTTTAGAGCGTCTGCGACAAAGGCAACCGTCCCTATGTGCGAACAGAAGTCTAGTCTGCTACACAGCCGTTTTTAGTGTCGTCACGCAACGCTCCTCTCTGTGGGAGGACCATTGCGTGACGACACTAAAAACGGCTGTGTAGCAGACTAACAGAAGTCCTGTCCGGAATGATTTTCGTGTCGACGCAAAAGCTGTCCAGTACGGTGTGAACGTAGACTAACTTCCTTGGGAAAGCACGTAAAGGAGGCACAAAATTGTGAAATATTCATTGACAAGTACATTTAGCTTTGAAATTTGACCAAGTTTTTGACCTTTATGTGTACATATTACCGGACGGGTCAAGAGATTATTCCATCATATCACTTACAACTGGTTAGTGGGTTGTATCCTTTTCAGGGGTGCAATCACTAGGCGCTATAGCTTTCGCTATTGCAGTCACTAAACTACAACTCTGTATTGAGCTTTAGTCCGTAGAGACGTTTTACTCAACCCCATCGTCACAGCTAACTTAAGCTTGACGTTGTCTGTTTCCCAAAACCGGCGGCTAAACATGAAACAAATGATTGAAGAAGATAAGCAGCCAAGCCATAGGAAAACACTTAACAGCTTGTGTTCCGTGTCAGCTTTGCTGTTGTCTGTTGTGTGTTGTATCGCACAAATTCACGTGGAACTATGCATACAAGAACATCATCGACTGATGTCATATTCAGTAACATTCTGTGATCAAATGCAAACGCAGATTCTTCGGAAAGTTCAGCAGAATTTCGAACGATGGCAATTTACGAAAGCTGGTGGTTTAAAAGGTCATTTGCATGGGACAAATGGTGAGGAACAGTTTTATAATTCAAACACACAGAGTTATTATCAGCTTGTTTCAGATCCTTCCATTATGAAAATCATTCTTGCTTAGTATGTGAGCATTTGTATTTTCATAATGTTATTCCGACTACCCTTAGAATCTGAAAGGAGGGGACTCAAGAGGCTTGTATGGGAAGCTGTCACGAACACGAGAATATAATACAAAAACCAATTGCGAGAAGAGTAAATTGTCCTGCAAACCCACCCGTAAGTCCAGTCCTCCAGTTTTTAATTGATTTAGAGTGAACGATATAAAAAGCCTTCATCCACATACAATAAATTAAGTGTTATAAAATAATTCAGTGTTTATATCGAACACCAAATGAGTCCGTATTTCCTTGAGGCTACACCTGAGGAGATGACTACTTGACAAATGGATATACCTTGAACTGAACTTTAGCTTTAAAAGTCTATTCTTGGATGCTACCTGAGGTTACGTGAGGAAGAAAATCTTTATGAAGCAACCGCCGTTTTTCGTTTTGCTTTGTTTTTGGATGTGTGTATATTTGCAACTTTCACATTTATCTTTCTACTTTAGTAATGCTCAGAAAGGTCTTTATTATTTTTGAAAGGTCTTGGCCGGTATGAAAACGTCAATTTAAGACAGAAACGAGCATCACCCGATAATTCACAGCCATCATCGGTCCAAACTGCATCCCAAGTAAAACTACTCATCAAAGAAGAGCTTCGAGTGCTGCAAAACCAATTCTGTGCAAAAGATGAAAAGCTTTGCCGCTCAGGACCAAAAGGTAATGCAGGGCGACAGGGAAGACCCGGATTCCGAGGGAGACCAGGCCCCCCAGGGAAGCCCGGGCCAGAAGGACCTCCTGGTAAACATGGGCCAATAGGACCTCCAGGACCCGTCGGCACTAAAGGTGATATCGGAATACCGGGGATCCCTGGTCCCATGGGTCCTAGAGGCCCACCAGGTCAAAAGGGAACCAAGGGTGAGCCGGGCCAGTCCATCACTGCTCCTTCTCTCCTGCAGAGTCCTGTTGAAACAACTGTCAATCAAAGTCAGACAGCCGTCTTGAAATGTTCAGCAGATGGAAATCCGACTCCACAGATCACGTGGTCTAAGATGAACTCGCGGCTTCCTGTGGGACGTCACAAGGTAGAGTCCAGTGGTACTCTGAATTTGAAGGACGTGAGGCCTGAAGATGAGGGAGTCTACAGCTGTGAAGCTAAAAATTTACTGGGGAGCGTTAACGCTTCAGCTAAACTCACTGTACAGTGTAAGTCGACCTAGTCATTTTATTTAAAAATTAAAGTGGACTAAGAATTTTATTAATCGATAATTACCAGCGGAATCTTGAATTTAACTTAGTTAGATATACCGGGGTTAAAAAGGTCCTTAAACAGAACATTATAAACAAACTCCTATATTATGTCATCGGTTACAATTGGATATTAAACTTCAAATCATGGTATTAAAACATAGACGGTGTTTAACAAAAGACATGTCTTTCGTCGTATTCAATTTTGCTTAATCTGATCTGTGTCTGGATATCGTTTAGTGCTATAAACAGTATCAAGAAGGGCAACAACGTAACGCAGGCTACAAAACCATTCATATACTTAAAAAAAGCTACTTGCAAACACATTTTGGGGGGGCCACTGATTTTCTGCGCTCTAACTCAGTTTTTCTTTAACAACCGGCCCTGATTTTCTATTTTTTGCTAGTTGGTCCGCAACTTTCATTGTCATCCAATCGACTGATGGCTGAAGAGCAACAAAACGTCACCATGGCCTGCACTGCAACTGGTCAGCCGTCACCTAAGATCACATGGTCCAAGGCAGTAGGAAGTTTACCTGGAGACAG
>OZ038003.1:21235227-21322727 GCA_964035705.1 Porites rus | reverse complement strand
TGAAAGAAGCATGCTGCAAAAATAAAATGTTGCAAAAAATGACTGCCACCTTAACTCTGCCTTTTGCTGTCTGCACAGCCATAAAATAAATAATAAATAAAATAATTTTATTTATATAGCGCTAAAATCCAATAATTGTCCAAAGCGCTACCTAATTACAAAAAAAAATATAAAAAAAAAATCTAAATTATAAAATATCTACAATATACAATATAATTCAAATAATTCAAATATAGCCATGACGCTTGATCTCTCTACAAATTCCCCCTGCCCTCTTTTAAAAGGGTTTAAATCCAGCTAGAGGATGAACTCCTTGTAAGATTAAATGGGGGAACTTTTATAGCAAGGGGACCTACATATGTGAATAATACTGTGAGGCTGGGTAAATGTGCTGGGGTTTTCTGTCAGCCACTTTCAATCTTAAGAGGGGCCTGGGATGGCGGTTGTCAATAGGGCAATTGTATAGGCGAAGCTTGGTTTACTGGGCCAGTACATTTTTCCCTCATTAACATTATTGCTTCTCATTGTCAGATCAAGTTACAACTATGCCCTTTCTAAAGGACATATTACTAAAGGTAATCATTGATTACAGATCTATGTTCGAAAAATTACAGAAACGAAATCGAGTTGAAAGGAGTCCAGTTTCCTGGCCAAGGTGCTCCTGATAAAATTAATAGGGGCAGCTTATTTGCACTCGCCCATGAGAGCTCGAAAATTTCTGCTTTAGTGCCACAGGAACACCAGATTAGGATGCGTTCTCACGAATGCGAAAAGGCTACAGCAAAATTACCACAAAAATAACATCCATTAAAATGTGTGATATTAAGAACTAGAAATTTTATATAGGATGCATGGACTCATTAACGCATTTGTGATATTGAAATGAAGTCAGCTATATTCCAACCTGCTGTAAAGAGTTTCCCAGCTCCAGTCAGCACCACTGCTCGACACTCGGAGTCATCACTAATTTGATGAAAACATTCAACCATCTCCCTACACACATAACAACAAAGTTACAGATTACTAAAATGTTTCTTTATAAGAGGAATAACTGAACTAGTGATAGGAAATAGTCAGATAGGACTTTGACAACCCTTTGAATATAAATGCCAAGAGTGACCAACAGCAATTTTCTCCTAATATCATTTAAAACATAATTAGTAAAAAAGGTTAAGAGAAGTTATAAATGATCACCAAAGGAAAATGCTTCGATCTTTATTCAAAATCTCCCAACTTATTCTTAAGGAAGTGTATGGAGATCAGTCTGGAGATTTTGTATGTGGATATTGGGGCTTAAAGGGATAACATCTTTGATGGATGGGGCATGTATTCTGTGTAAAGACCTTTTATGATTCAACCTTGAGCGAAGTGCTCTTGGGGAAGTCGTCTATTCTCAGGCTTCCTCACAGTGGTGCTTTTTTAAAACCAAACACATGTTTGGCCAACTTCAGACACCCTGAGTAATGGTTAGCATGTGAACACAGACTGATGTATTTCCATTTGTCAAGTGGCTCCATTACTTGAATTTATTGGCAGAGAGAAGCTACTAGCAGGCTAAGTAATGGTCTTCCTACTATGGATTGCCCAAAATAAAATCTTCCATGCAGGCCATACAAAAACGTGCTTTGTAAATAATTACTGAGATTGAAGATTTTGCACCAAAAAATGGTGAGCAAAAACTTGGTAATAACATATTAAGCTTTTGCTGTGTACTAAAAAATTGCATAGAGTATTCCTGTTTTTTCTCACAACATGGGCTTGGGCGACCTGTGCACTCAAGGTTTTAGTTTCTCACCTCCAAAATGTCTTGTTCATTGCATTTCTCTTGTCTGGTCTGTTAAGCTCAACCTGAATTACATGCTCCTGTGGCTTGGTTACAGCAAGTGTTTCAAATGAGTATGCATCTGTACTGTTCATCCTTTTATTTACATTCAATGCACTGATTTGTGATGCTAACAAAGCTTTCCCCGGTTTTAAAGCTGTGCAAATATTTTTCAGATGAGAAGTATTTCCCAGAACTGAAATTTAATTAAGACCAAACATCAGCTTTCACTAAAAACTGGTCATTCAGGCCTGACTTCTTTAAATACTTATGGTTAGTACTTACATGATCACAAACATCCCAGATCATCTAGGATAGCACTGTTTCCTGAACATAATTCCAAATTTATGTGATATTGAGGATTGATACCACAAAGATACCAAGCTAAACTATTGCCAAAAAATAACTGCCAGCCAGTTACCCATCTCATGCATATTTACAAGTTGCTTTTCATGGAAAGGACAACATACTTTTACAGACAAAATTATTAGCCAGTTTTTTTTTGCAAAGACAATTGAATTCATACAGAGAGTGACCACAGCATGCGCAGTTCTAACAACCAGCTTGATCAACAGCAGAACATCAAATTAGTACCAGAAGTTGCATTTATTTCTGCACGCTTTCACAATCTCATTTGACCTTGCATATTAGTCTTTGCCAAATATTCCTATTGTTTGATACACAACACTCCACACTTTGCAAACCACAATCTAAATCCCAGTTTCAGTTTACTGAAATATTCAAATTTGATCTGACTAGTAATAATCTATCTTAGTATTTACCAAATCAGTGAGTAGCAATTATTGCACGTTTTGATTGGCTCCCATAACTCGGAATATCCTTGGCTATTCACCGTTTTGTGACTGGAGCCATGATGGCATCTCCTTTCGACACATTTTTGAAAGACAAAATTTGAGCAATAAACGAAGCTGTCATACGAACAAATATCAAGAAAGCCATGAACTTTGGCTTGTCATTGTTTACTGGCAGGTAAATTTTCATGCTGAATTTGCAACAAAATCCTAAAAATGCACTTGACAAAATCCCCGAAATATTCTTAAATTGTAAACAAAGTTCCTACAAAGTGATGTTTTTAATTTACAAAAAGTTACTTATTTTTTTCATTTTTATTCAACTGATTTGGTAAATACTAAAACAACTATCCCCCTCAGGATCAGTGAACAGTGCTAGATATATACCTTGATGCTTTGCGTCTAGGTCGGGGTTGTCAGAAAGTTTTGAAGTAGATGGCTGAGTTGTCAAAGTAAGCAGCCAGCGCTGAAGGTGCTGCCGAGCGTCTAAGGCACAAACCTCTGGGGGCATGCTCCACCGAAAAATTTTTGTGTTTAGACACTCTGAAATGCTGTTTTCTGCACTCTCCAGGCTATTTTCTCTCCAAAATTACCGAGAATCTTAAGTGAATTATAAGGTGAATAGGCATTAAACTTAACTGTGAGTGGCACATAAACACTTGCTATAGTTTTCAGAAGATGTTTCCTAACCAGTCCAGGGATATTTTATTTAAAAAACGCCATCCGTAAAGAAATGCCAAGCAGAGTAGCCGGCCAATACTAACCAAGTACGCAGCGATTTTCCCCAGCAGCCGACTACTTTTGACAACCCTGCTCAGTATCATTTATAGCTACCACTATTCACCTCCCCTTCGAAAATAATTGAAAAATTATTTTCCCTTTTAGAGATCACCATTCTGAATAACTTCATTATTCCTGCTAACCTGTGCACTATATTCGATAGAAAAGTAAAATACAGCATAAATTAGATGCTAATTAAGATTTTTAGCGGAGCTTCTTGATATAATCAAAGCTTACATTAACCTTATTTATTTATTATTTATCATCATTTTTCTTTGTAACTAGTTGCCAGTCTGCAGAGTATGGCAGGTGCACGCGCGAGTTTTTTAAATAATATGTAAGAAAATAAGGGCCTAAAAACGGCCTTGCACGCCCGAGATCTCGTCGAGTTCTGCCATACTCTGCAGACGGGACCAGTTGGCATGACGCCCTGGCGGTCTTTGCCAACGTTCAATTTGTAAATGAATTCGAAGCAGTACTAATTTCAGATCACAGAAACTGACCTTTTGCAGCATTTAATCTAGAAAACATTTCCTCTGTATTTCGATTTTTTCAATCCACGTCGTTACTTCAATTTTGTGGGTGTTCAATTCGCCATTTTTATCAAGACCTCATCAAGGCCAGGATACACAGCTAACGTTAGGGCCTGGTATCTAGTCAAATCTTGCAACATGGCGGCCGAGGGGAAGGTGTACAGAATCTTAGCTTTCGGAGACAGTCTTACAACAGGCAATACCGGAGGAGAGGAGAACATACAATTAGACAAGCCTTACACAATCCGTCTATCGCAATTGTTGTCGGAAAACCATCCTAGTGTGAAGTTTGAAGTAGAAAACAAAGGCATTTACGGCGAGTTAGTGTGCGGTGGAATGTCATACAGACTGCCAAAGGTTTTAAACGAATACGGACCGTACGATGTAGTGATTATTTTGGGAGGAACGAACGACATCATTGACCCTAAAGAAGGCTTGGAAGACACCCTTTTTGAACAGATCAAAAGGCTGCATTCTGAAGTAAAGGGGCACGGTGCAAAATGTGTTGCTCTAACAATTCCTGAAACAGATGTTAATTTCAAAGACTTGGGAAAGAATGGTTTGTCTTGGGTGAAAGAAGCAGGGGACAATATTCGTTTAAAAGTGAATGGAAAGTTGAGGGCGTACGTTAAGGATTGTGGTGGTGAAATAATATTGTGTGATTTAGCGGAGAAATTTCCTCAGAAAAGTTTGAGTGCTGAAAGTTTGGAAAAATTATGGAGTGATGGCTTGCATTTTACTGAAGAAGGCTACAAAAAAATGGCCGAGATTATCTACGAAGACATGAGATATCTAGTTTCTTGAACGTATATTGCTCTTTAGAGACTTCATGTTACTTGTACAATAGACCTTTTTAGCGATACGGCGGCCATATTGAATTAATTCGATTTAAGGAGTATTATAGGATGCCCAGGGGGCATGAGCACATTTTGTTTGTATTTTTGAGCGCCTTTCGGGACATTTTTTGTTAATTTTTCTTAGAATAAGATTGTCATGGGAAAAAAGATCCTTGTGCCGTGTTTTGATGTAATAATGATCGCCTTTTTCCCGAGAAATATACAGTGAAAGACCATAATTCTAATACTAAACTAGAAAGAGGCGATCATTATTACATCCAAGCACGGCACAAGGATCTTTTTTCCCATTACAATCTTATTCTAAGAAAACTTTAAGAAAAAATGTCCTGAAAAGCGCTCAAAAATACAAACTAAATGAGCTCATGCCCCCTGGGCATCCTATAATACTCCTTGAATCAAATTAATTCAATATGGCCGCCGTATCAGTAAAAAGGTCTATTATTATTCTTTTATGTACATTACTATTATTGACCTCCAATCCTCGCATACCTGTGCAAACTACAAATAAACAAAGAAAACAGGAAAACGAGCCTTCGAGGGCAATTACTGTCAAACTCAGAAAACCTTAAACACCTGAAAAATTTCAACATAAAAGAATAATAAGTAACATGCAAAAGGTCTATTGAACAAACACACAGTGCTGTCAACTCTCCTGGATAAGCCAGGAGACTCCAGATATTGGACTGTATCTTCTGCTCTCCAGATTAGAGGATGAAATCTCCTGGATAATCACCAAAGTTTGTCATTTCTTCAGTAGACTAGAATTTCAGGCAATAAAGTTTCAACCGTTTTGCCTCATTTGAACTATCTTTTTGTTAGCATTGAACATTTCCTAAAAAACTCTGGTATGCAATTTTAATATAATAATGTGATTGCTGGGAAGGAAACCAATCAGGTCAAATGATAAAATACCAGCAACATCTTTTTCGAATGTTTTGTGAAGATCGGAGTCAAAGGGTATTTTTTGCACAAATGACATTAGGTGCCTTTAATTGGATTATGATGTCATTCATCATCTCTGCCCTATCAAACCCAGCTATTTGAAGACGTGGAGTGTTGACAGCCCTGAACACATGACTTTCTTGCAAAGAAAGTTGACTGGCCAGAGGGGAAAATGCAAATCACTTGATGATGCCTGAGTGAGAGGTAACATGGGCTCAATAATGTTGAACAAAACATTTATTTTTATTTAAATACCTTGACAAAGAGAACTGTACACTTTCAATATTATTATATACTATCAGTGTTATTCAACAAGTAATACTTATTTTACACCAATGTTATAGTCCATTATCACTTCATTGTAGAAAGAAAAAATTTTCATTCTGCCTTCTTCCCATAAGACAAGCTTTTTTTTTTCTTCAACTGCATGAGGTCAGAAGCCATTTAATTCCAGGATGGATACCATCTAAGTTTTCAACACATGCTGAATTAACCTGAAAAAAAGAACAAAAAACATTCCTTCTGACTTTGAACTTTTTTTGTTTTTTATTTGCTGTTGTTCTTTTTCTTGATGTTATCCACTAAGTATGAAACACAGTTGAACCTCAATCAACCCTTTAGGTTCCAAGAGTGATCAACATCAGCAGATCATCAAGAGTAAAGGTTATGAGAATTACTAATTTAATTACCACAAGGAGAATGCTTTGATCTCAAACCAAATTCTCTCAACTATTCTTAAAAGAAATGTATGGAGATCAGTTTGGAGAATTTGCATGTGGATCTTGGGGCTTAAAGGGTTAATGGACAGCTGCCTATTTGGACACTAAGGCAGTGTTCACGCTTGGTGCCCAGGCATGGTGCCTGAGTACAGTACTAGCTGGGCACTAGTGTGAACACACCCTTTTTTCAAGCACCCACGCTAGAATTCAGGCACTGTGCCGGTGCAGTTCGACTACAAGGTCGAGACCTTATACTCATGTTGTGATGTATTTTTTTTCCTTGGGAGTTTGCATTCGAGGGGTTCTACTGTAACTTGCAGTGTTCTCCCTAAATTTTAGCTCAGCAGGTAAGAGACCATTCATTGCCAGTAATGCAAAAAATATGCGTCACAGGCGCAATTTCCTGGGTGCAGGGGGTTAGTGAATTGTGGGACATGGCCCAGGCCTTGCTGGGAATTTAGGAGCTAAGTTCTCTGAAATGTCACTCCTTCATTCTAAGAGCTTTTTTTACACAAATCAGCTGTTGTTACCTTTATACAACAATTTAAAATGATTGATTTCAGTATAAATTTTACTCTGCCTTCAATGTTCTCTTTCCAAAATGCATGGTCCATAAAAAGAAAAGCTGTGTATACTTTAGTACTTTCCATACATTTATTCATTTTCTTGTGGCATGTGAGAATTGGATCAGATCACAACTTGTGTATTTTTTAACAGTACTTCTTTAATTTTAGTAAACCTTCAGACCATCAGAGGGGGTAAGAAGTGTTTTTTCGGGCTGGTAAATTTTACCGGTTACCGCCTGATAAGGACAACACTGAACTTGTAGGTCATTGAGCAAAACAGGGATTAAGCTAACCTGCCATGGCCTGTTGAATCTTCTAAGCTGTAGAAGTTCCACAACTGTAACACAAGATAAAGAAGGTGTTGACGTTGTTGATACAGTTGAGAGGACAAGGAGTGGAGCATCTGACTGTGTCCAGTTCTCATTTAACATGGCTGAAAGTTCTCTGTCACCCAAGTTCACTGTTTAAAAAGACAAAATATACAGTATTTATTGCATGATGAGTTTCCTTTGAGAATTGCATAAATCACAATAAAAAGGGCACTAATGACATGATTACATGACCAGAACTTTCTGTTAGAAAATAAAATAATATCAATAAATTTATTTGAAACAGATTTAGTAAATTTTCATTTTAAGTCAGTATTTTTTGACATTTTTCTGGAACAGGAGATCAGTCAAGATCAATAATTTGGTTGCCAATTTAAATGACTTCACTAAGAATAAACAAAATTATTATATGGCAATGATAACACAAATCTAGCTAGATTTTGTGAAACAAACCTAGCAAAATTTGCAGCCAATTGAATGAAAAAGGGGTTGCCAAGAGGCCAGTTTTTTTACGTCTGATAAGACTGAACATCACACAAACAAAGGAAATGGAAAGGAAAAAGATAGGAAGAGAAGAGAAAAAAGTGATGGTTGCACTCCCACTTTTTATATTGGCTACGTTGGAGATGGTTTTTGAACAAAAAAAACTGCTCGATGAACTTGAGGTTTATTTCGCAGTTAATGTTTTTACAAATCCAGCTAGAAATAGCAGGAACAATATTACTACCTCTTTGAGAGTCTGCTGAAGCATCCACTACATATATAAAAGCATCAACGGTTTTACAGAGTTCTCTGACTGTGTGTCTTAATCTTGTGTCACTCTGCTGAGACTCGTCATCAGCATCCTCTGCATCTTCAACATCAACCAATAGTTTACTGAACCTTGGCCTTCCCAGTCGCGCATTTGCTTCTCTCTCTTTCCTGCAATGAATATTAAATATTCAAGGAATATTTATTAATGAATATTTACAAGGGAACACATTATTTTGAAAAGTTTTGTACTTGTCTACCACACCATCTGTAAAGCATTATTCCTCTACCAGCACACTGTAGCCAACCTCAATTTCCCTAAATCATGTTATAGTAATAAATATTCGTAGTAAAGTATTGACATTCTATGCACTTACATGTTTGATGCATACAATGTGATGAGGTTGAATTCCATGTTTTCAAACTTCAAGCAAAGCCCTGAACCTGTACCTAAAACAGAAAACCAAATATGCTTGATCAACTTATTAGGTAAACAGTTTTACATTTTTGAAAATCAGAACCAAAGACAAAAACAAACCAAATAAAAGTATTTATTAGGAAGTGGAAATCTAACTTACCATCAAACTGCCCAGGGAACATGCCCATTATTTCAAAGGGTGATGTATGATCATGGAGGAGTTTACGCACAAGACCTCTTGCATCACATTCCAAACCAGGACCAAACATGACAACACGTGGTGATTTCCGTCTGAAGAAGGATGACAAGTTCTGTAAGTTGTAGAACACAACTGACTTGAAACTAGACTGTCTGGATCTTCTCAAGGATCTGCATTCTGGACAGCATCTTAGGTATCTGGAGATAACAGCAAGAGTAAGATTACATTAGGATGGGCTAGAGGAGTAGCGCTATCCTGCATGGCAGACATTAAAAGGAGAAAGGGGAGGGGATACAAAAGCACAAGGGGCACACGAGGAGAGTACATCATTTGACAGCCAGACATTTCACAGTACAGTCATTTTATTTTTTACATAACAATAAGGGGGCAGTTTGGATAAAACAATAGTGTATTTGAAGGTGCTCCTAATTTTCCCCCTTCTCATACACCCCTTGCAGCTCTTGCACACCCAAATTCCTCCTTCCCCAGCCACCTTAAATGCCTGCCATGCAGGCTAGAAAAACTAGCACAGCCTATACAATTAAACAATATAACCCATAATAATTGATAAGCCCCACCGGTAAAATAGCTAGTTGGACTTGAACATAGTTTTTCCTTGTAAATGAAAATCAGCAGTTACTACTTAACAAATCATCATCATAAACAATGAATATTATTTTGTTTCATAGATTTCTACTTGAATTTTTTCCGTCCTTCCCCAAACCCATCTATATCACCTTCCATTCCCACCTCCATGGGTAAGCAATTTGTTCCCTGCCCAATTTTTGCTCTCCATCAAAAGTCAAGATTTTAGCCTCTGGAACTTGGTGATCATCTTGATAATCATCAAGAAAAAAAGCTAGGGGACCCTCCCTCCCAACCTGCTCTACTCCCCCTTCCAACAACCACTCAAGTAATTTAAATTATTTTTCTGCATTCATACTTACATTTGCTTTAATGTCAAATCAGACCTGGCCTCCAAGTATGTGGACGGACATGACTGGTATCCCATACTGCTCCATTTGTGCATGTTGCGCTGCATCAGGTTCATCCATGATACCTTATCCTCACTGAGCATGCTCCAATAGTGGCATGTCATTGCTGCTGTGCAAACTGATTGTGCATCCAAGTAAGAGAATATTTTAAGTTGCAAGTTTATCTGCAAGAAGAGTTTTTCAGTCAGTTAAAAACTGTTAGAAATATAAATGAATTATATAAATCACTTTTGTGGTATCTTTGTATTTAATAAGAAAACAAAAGTAAAATTTGAAAAGCTAGAATACATTGAATTAGATGTACAAACCTGCTAATGCATAGTTTTTGTAGTGGAACCTAAATTACACTAAATTCTACATTAAAAAAATGGAAGCACCATTTAATTGTTTAGTAAATACTTTTAAAAAATGAACGTATATGTTGATATTTCGTAACTCTAAGTCCGCTGCAAACTCGTAGCTGCGAAGAACTCTTTATCTCACCAGCCAATTTCTACTATTTCATGAAACTGGAGTTTCACTCTCTCGTATTAAATGTTACTACAGAACCCCCACCACTAAAGCACAATCCAGACTCGCTCACCGGTAACTCGTGGAAACCGAATTCCGATGTCAAAGGTTCTCTGACGATAACTCTTTTGCCGACATCAGCTCGCGTCCAGGTTGCAATACCTTTTGATGGCTGTACAGTTATTTCGTTCACCTCCATCATTGTCGTTTCGTAAAACTTGAGCAAAAACCGAAGGGGATAAGTCGCTGTTTCCAAAAACGTCTTCTCCGAATTTAAACCGGAAATCAACTGCGAACAATCTTGTTGAGTATCTTGCATGTTTTTGTTTGTAGTTCGTCCGATCTGTGCTTTCCAGTAGTTTTCCTACAAATTGTTGAGCGAATGAAGACGTCTTTGCTGGTATATTAAATTTATTTTGATTTAGAAGCGATTCAGCTGCTGCTTTTCAACGCAAATTTTATCGACGTGGCAATTTTTGTCATCTTCCGGTTGTCACACCTCCACCACGTAAATCCTATTTTTAGAACTACGCTCTAAAAGACAAGCGTGGATCAAACATGGTAATGGCAGCATAATTGATGTGATTTACAATTCCCATATGATCGCTCTGCCGATGCCTGCAAACAAGCCTTGAACATTTTTCTTCTTGCGAGATAAAAAGGAAGGCTGACACGCGCGTGTTGGGGGTTATAAAACTATGTTTTGGGTGAATGAATTGCGTGACAACCAGCGACTTTGTAAGCGAAGGGATAGTTGCGTTGCTACGACGTTTTTTTGATAGTTTGGGTGCGGCGGAGTGTTCTAAACTAGGATACAAACAGCTGACATGAATCTGACCGGAAAAGAAAAACGAAAACAAAACAAATAATATCTTAGCTGCTAACAAAGAGTAATCTGTCGCTGCACGTCTTAGTAGAGAAATAAAATTACTCAACCAAACCCAACCTGCTTTACAAATTTGGCCTTCCGATTTTCTGTAATACTCAAATGTTACACACTTTGAAAAACACTGGTTTATTGACTGAATATTTACAAAGTATTTACAATACAGCTTATAACTTTAGTCAGTCGAGACTGGACAATTTTCATATATAAGACAAATTATGAATTAATGTTTACTTATAGGAAGGGTAGATTCATTTGCGACATACTTATACGGTTGTCACATTCATCCACTAGAATTTTTTTTATTGCTTTTAGGCTTAAAACAATGAAAGATTCCAGCAGGAAAATACGACAGCTATATGTGTATGTTGCAAATGCATCCACCCAAAGAATTATCTCATTTTTATAACTTTTTCTAATTTTTGAAAACCTAGAAGAGGATGAAACAAGAAAATGTCAATCAATAATCAGAAAAAGACACAAATATTGATGATTTAATTTACCCTCAGCAGTATGTAAAGAACAAGGCTACAGGGATCAAGCATTAACTGAAACAAATATTTCCTGCTCACATCTTTTTGCATTTCTCCACAATCTGAATGCCTAGAACAGGCTAATTTTTAGCTAAATTTGTGAAGACGGGTTAAATAGAGAACATAACAGACCATGTGAGTGAGGAGGTTTCAGAAAAAAAAAGTAAAAGACTTGTCAGCTAATCTCATTTTATCCACCTCCCACTCAATTAAGGGAATGAGGAGGAGGGAGGAGATTGACAACCCAAAGAGAGGTAAAGTAAATAAAACAAGTAATAAAGTAAAAACAAGTCCTTAACTTGTTACGGGAAATTTTTGTCCGTAACGTGCAGTTAATTTTTTCTTAATTTAATCCTGTGGAATAAAGTGCTGGTACACCATTTGAGAAAAGTAGCAAAATGAATGCACCATCACACATAACATTAGAAGACTGGGAAATCCAGTAATTTAGTTGGCTTCCTACATAGATAGGCCTTCTTATAACACATTAGGTCAAGCATCATTTGGGGCGGGGGATGGAGTGCATGCATGTCAAGCTTTAATTAACAAGGTTATGTAGAAATACAACAATACCATTACTTACTTTTTTAAAAAAAAATTGCTGTGTCCTTCTTATCTTGATTTTGTGTTTACTTGTAAAACTAAGAAATGTCCGAGTCACTGGAAGAATCATATTCAAGTCCTACAAGACTGTTAAAGAAAATCACAAAATGTTAATACAACACTTTGATGGACGATCCCAGTGAGATGGGCATTAAACCCATGGACAATAGATGGGTGTGGAGAAGATGCCTGGTGAAACTGAAGGGAGCCATGAGCGTGCCTAGAAGGTAACCATGACAACCCTGTGAGCGGCACCCAACAGGCACCAACACACTGAGAATCTCAGTAAAGGTATGCACAGATACTTACCAAAAAACATCTAGAGGAAAGGAAGAGGCTTGGAGCAAAAATGGCTCAAGCTACTGCCCACAAAAGTAACATAAGCAAAACAATTGACTTCAGCGAAAACACAATAAAATTATTACAGTGTAGAGCCCTGCTAAAGCCCAAGACCACCCCACATACAATTAATGATGGTGACCGCTGGCCAGCATTGTCTCATGGTTAAACCTTGCCTTTATTACATTTTATAGCCATATTAAATTTTCTATAAACATTTCCTCATCCAATAGTTAACCAACAAAAGTACAAATATATCATGCTTTCTGATACTTTTTTTAAATGACTTTTCAGAAATTTTATGAGTTATGATACATTGCTAAAGACAATACTCTACCTTTTTAATTGGACTAATTTCCTATCATTCAATGAACATCCAGACTTGGCATCAGCTCCTTTTGATATGATTAATTCCACATTATCTGAGCCACTTTTAAGATCAGGGTCCTGTACCAAGATCACAAATTTCATTATAGACAATAAATTTACGTGAAAATAAACTCTGTCATAAAACTCTTCTCAGTATTAAAATGTAACTGTATAATATATATACTGGGTGTATATCATCAGTCTCTAAGTTTCAAGTTTATTTCAGTATTTTAAAGGAAAATTTACACTGCTCTACCTGCAAATAGCAGGGGTAATCTAGGGGGAAGGGGGGGCTAGAGCAAAACATATAGTTTTAATAAACTGAAAGTCTAAATAAAAAAGACAATAAATAAATTAAATTGCTAAGAGACAGAGAGAGGAAAAAATAATAAAATAACAATTTCAAGGACCATGTTAACAAAGTTAGTAGAAATTTAATTTAAGTTTAAACAAATAAAGTCTAAGACCAGTACAGTTCTCACTACTATGAGTAGGTTTTTTATTCTTTTGAGTATGGTAGTCCACCAACTGCACTGACTGATAGTTGAGGTTCTATAAATAAGATCTGTAGGTAGAAACAAATTTAAAGTCCTTTCCTGCTAGAGGGTAGAAATATTAGAATAATACCTTGTCTCTATTAGATGCTTGAAGTGAATTTGTGTCATCAGTTTCATCCACACTGGATTTACTGCTATTAGCTGGAGCAGATGTTCTTCCATGGTGCTAGGAAAAAAAATTCCAAAATATAATTACTTGTTTCTATTTATTTATTTACCTAGGTTTGCCAATTTTTGGCAGGGCCACCGTAATGGCACATACCACCAATTACTGCAGGGCCATACTAAACAGTCCCTACCCCGATAAGAAGTAGACCAAACCACAGGTGTCTACATCCTCTACTCTTTTTGAACAGTAGTGTGGGTTCTTTTATGTCACCTTCCAATATAATTATTTGAAGGAAGATCATTGCGGTTATATATGCAACTTATGCAGTTGCGAAAAGAAAGCCCGAAAAAAACTAAGGCTTGTACAGGATTCAAACTCTTGACCTCTGCGATACCAGTGCAGCGCTCTACCGATTAACCTAAAAAGCCAACTGGGAGCAGGTCATTGAATTGGTTCGTCATAAACCCATGAAATTATGAATACATGAAAATCATATATGTGAACTGTGGAGTGAAGAATTATTTGAAGGAAGATCATCGCTGTTATATACGCAACTTACTGCAGGCTTTCTTTTTGGAACTATTCATAATTCCATATAAAGAAAGGATGAAGAAGACAAGATCAAGAGACTTAACGTCACCACCCAATAATCGACGATCATCTGAACTGAGACAAGATCTTGAATCACTGCCAGCATGATCATACCAGTTTTTTGAAGACCCTGGCTGGTCCAGGCAAGGTTTGAACCCACATCCTCCAGCTCCATAGATAGGGGCTCTCCGAACTAAACTAACTGGGTGGCAGGACAGTAATGGTTATCAAGACTTGACAAACAGAGCATAATGATTTGTCATGGTATCTAACCCTAGATTTGTGCTTATGGTCTTGGAACAACTAAGCCAGGTGGTAAAAATTTACTTTCACCCACCTCCTCGTCTATAAGTGGAGTACAAATCTTTTTTGGTATTGTTTCTGCTGAATAGCTTTCCATATTCTTCCTTTTACTGGTATACCCTCTTGGTTGCCATGGTATACCTGTTGTACTTGGATCTAACTCGTAAACTTTCTTTACAAACCTGTCAATCAGCATTAAAAAGTTGAGAGGAATGTATGAATCATATAAAACAAGGGGTAAAGTGGCTGAGGGGCAAACAAACCATTTCCTTTGAAAGGAGAGAAATAGATGGCATTTCACAGGTCACCAGTGTAGATCATTGTCTTAACTACAGTAACTATTCCCCGCTCAATCTTACAGTATCTTGTACCCAGATCTCACTCTGTGAAAGACCGGGTATACATAATACTTGAGAAACCTCAATCTAAAACATTTATCAGGATTTGGGCTTGGACAACCTTTTTGTCAGACATGTTTATTCATCAGTAGCTAGGTGATCTGTCCTCTGATCCAGAATGTAACAATAAAAAAACCTGCCTCCACTGACTGATGCCAGCATACCTTTTATATTCTTTCTCAAGCTCTTCAACCTTCCTTTCAAATTCCTTCATTTTTGTATCAGGATAACGATGTTGTCTGGCTCCAGATATTTGCTGTTGTAAGGTGAAGCACAACAGTGAAGAATTTTTAAGGTCGGGACAGTCTCTTTTTTCATCCAACCCCCGGCCCTTCCCACAAACACCAACAGAAGGTAATGTGTGAACTGTAAGAGTTCTGTCAGACTCATGACGTATTAGAAATCATGTTATGTTATGCTAGGGGGCTGTTGGTATCGGTAGTCGACAAATGGACTATGCCGCTGAAATTTAGGGATTAGGGTTAAAACACTGAGTGAATCAAGTTCCATTTATACCGGGAAAACTGACCTGAAACTTGATTCACTCTGTTTCCGAAATGCTAATAACTAAACCTCAGCAGCTAAGCTTAATCCATTTTAGTATAGCCCGCATGAGAAGTCCATGGAATGGAGGTCAGTGTTTTGTCCACCATGGTTGGCATCACTGTCTTTTTTCTTGTGTGGACGGTGTGCACGTCATTATCATAATCTCTATTCCGAAGCATTCTGCTCTATTTCATTCTCTAATTGGGAATTTTGGAATCAATTTTTCCAAACAATGGTCTGTCACCTGGTCCTCCTAGCTTTTAAGAGGGGCTTTTAGAAAAAATATTCAGAGTCATGCTCTCTAAGGGTTAAGGTGACAGGGGAAATAAAATGTGAGCTTACTTATTACCGCTGTAAAAAAAAAAAAATTACCGTTGCAAAAAAAAATTACTTACGTCTAGACAATAATCAATTTCTCTTTTGATGCCCGGAATCCATTTTTTTACTTCTGAAGCGCTGTTTAATGAGCTCTACAAGAAATTAATAACGTGCAGAATGAGCTTAAGACAGATATTAAGAATGAAAATTTTGACTAAACCTAGCGCATACATGCACACGAAGTGCAGTCTTACAAGGCTACTAACTAGATGTGGTCTTTTTGGTCTTTTTTCCAGCTCATCTGCAATCAAATGACAAAGAAGTTAAATGAGCCCTCCTATCGACTAATGATGCCTTAAATAAGTTCTGAATTTGAACCTTTTCGTTGTTTTTCCAGCCATAATCGGTTAAGCCCAACGAGCTTCTTTTCACAGTTCCGCGCCATCTTTGTTTTGTGCACAATGATTGCAGGCTCAAACAAAGGCCCCAGCGCGTTATGGGGATAAGTCCTTTGCCTGGCTTCTAAGCCATCCTCTCTTTTACGGCCTTATCAAGAAATGGTGAGTTTTTCGTAAACCGTGGGTGAAAATCCGTTTCCATCTCGTGGCAGAACGACTGATATTTAAATCTAATTCGATTTAATTAAAGAATAATGTTGTTTCGTTCGATTTGTGGTGTAATGTTGTGGTACGATGGCTTGAAAAGATTTTAAAATGGTCAAAAGTGGCAGGGGAGGTTACGGAGTCTTCACAACCTGAAAATAATGTGAGGGAACTCATAAAAACCCTTGCAACTTGTGTTTTCGTGGCGAAATGGCTATATAGAGGCGTAACCAGCCAGCTTACGTTCGTGTATCATACTATGCGTCTTGATTTTTGCCAATAGCTTGACGTGCTGCAAAGGAAAAATAGGATCTATGGCACATGTCTAATTTTTTAGATGTTTTTGTAAGCGTCCTATTATTACCTAACGTTTTTTCGTCAGCCATTCCTCCCCAACAAATGTCTGATGAACTTCTTAATAACATCACCATAGCCACCATGTAATGTAGTCATCTCGGGACACTTATTTATATTTCAGACTAAGGGAACATCAAGTTTTGGTAAGCGCCATAACAAGACACACACTCTGTGTGTGCGCTGTGGACGGTCAGCGTACCACATCCAGAAAAAAAGATGTGCATCCTGCGGATACCCACGCTCTAGAACCAGGAAATGTAATTACTGTTTTTTTTATGTGTTCTTACATTAATAAGTGATTTATGTTGAGGTCACCAACTGTCGGCCGACAATCACCCCACAGTCGGCCGACAGTTGGAGGAAAAACTTCACTTAAGACAGCAAACGACAGTCTACCAACTGTGGGCCAACAGTCAGCTGACAGTTTTTGGAGGAGCTGTTCTTCACGTTTTCCACTTTAGCTAGTGCAGTGAAGAGAATACATGTGCTTGTAGTCAGTTATGAATTCGTTGTACATGTAGTTTTTTCTGGCATCCACTTTCAGTTTGATCTTCCTTTTGCTTCTGTGTATATGTAGTATTTGTGTATTATTGTCAAATCTTATTCAATTTTGCCTGTACGTTTGCAGTTCATCATAAAAAAAAGCGCTCTTCCTGCACTCTTTAAGGTCTCTGTTGATCACCTATTTCATAACCCTGAGTCTGGAAAAAGAAATTACTGTTTTGGAAAAAAGTCTGGAAAAAGTCTTGAATTTTGGGTCCCAAATTCTGTGCGAACCCTGTACGAACAGACAAGCAACTAACCGTATGTACTGCAAACCAAGGAAGCAGAAGTATTTCTTGTGTTTGACCGCATAGTACAAAAAATGATGCGAAGTGTTTGAAGTATAGCTTGCAAAATATGTGAAGCTCAGCCACATTTTGAATCAGAAGCTTAGTGTGCTTTGGAGTGCGGGACATAGGCTGATAGTAAGATTCCTTTCTAGGTAACTGCTTAACAATTAAGGTTTAAAATCTTCAGTGGTCTTTGGGAATCCCTGCTGGAATCCTTAATGATTCCCAAGATTTTATTTTAAACAGAAATAGTAAGTGTTTGAGAAAAAAACCTGTTCAAATTAATCAACGGCAAGATGAAATCTGATATGCTTTTTTGTTGTCGTTTTCAGTTAACTGGAGTGTTAAGGCAAACCGCAGGAAGACAACAGGGACTGGCCGCATGCGACACTTGAAGATTGTCTACCGCCGTTTCAAGAACGGATTCCAGGAGGGGAGTCAGGCCAAATCTCAGAAGAGAAAGGGTGGTGCTGCTGCCACTTCCAGTGTCGCAAGCCAGTGAATAATTCCAGCAACATGTACATGTAATAAAAAGTGTTTCTAACAACAAAATTTGTGTGGCCTGTTGATTTGAATCGTAGTCAACAGTTACCGGCACCATACAGAGAACGACTTTATGATGGACTCAAGCAACACTACCAGATCTAATGGCTGGATAACTGACAATTTGACTAACAATAAACGACTGTTAAACTGTGATAATAGATGAATCGAAATGCACCAATGAAATCTTAAGTTTCCATATCCTATAACATCACAGATTGACTGACAGATTACCAATAGTATCACAAATTAATGGACCAATCGGGTCAAAAACCAGAGTTTGATATTACCATCATTTGATGTAACCTGAGATCAGACTCAATTTTCGTTTCGCTTTGTAAATAACATTCCGGCAGGCAAGGCAAAACGAGTGGTAGCGGTAGCCATTAGAGAGAATGTATGAGAACTGCTAAAATTGGGCCTGATCTCAGGTTACATTAATTTTGATGTCATACAACTCACTTTGACTCAGAAGATGACTACCGTACAGGATTTGGAAACGTCAGTCACTGTCATCAACAGTCATATTCAGGACTACTCTCACCCGAACGATCATGTTCAACTTACTTATGAAATGACTCCTGGGCTCCAACCTTTCACATGTTGAATTTAAGTGTGAAGGAACAAACAAAAACCATTTTGCCTTCTGTCTTTTCACTTAAAAATCACAGACAATGTTAGTGGCTCGTACTACATTTTGATATATCTTCTGTGATCTGTAACTGAACAGTACACCACGAGCGGTCGTCCATCTTTCCTCAGAGCCACGCACAACGAGCAAAAAGGTAAAAAAACAACTAATGGCAAAAAGGGGGAGCCACCGTTGTTTCTTGCGGGCGTCGCTGCTCACCCCTCGCTCGTGCCCTCGTTTCTCGTGCTCGCATTCAACCGTGTCTCAAAATAAAAATAAGAGACTGTACTGCAGTCTAACTGCACAGATACATGTCATAGGAAACACAGAAGATAGGCCATTTGCGCTGAATAAGATCCTTGATTTGCATAATACAAAACCAAGAGTGCACTCATCAACAGTGAGCCTCTTTCAGAAGTTTGCTTTGTAATTTTTTTTTCGTTTTTGTCCTTCACAGGAGCCACAAAGAAATTACAAGTCAAAATGTGCGCTTATTATTTCTGGTGATTGTACCAGCATTGCAAATTGTTTTGTTTTTTTGTTATTTTCCTACACTTTGGGTGATCTCGATAATACACGCCCGGCCCCACCCTCTCCTTGGAAGAGATGCGGAAGAGCCAACAGTATTCACTTCCGGTATCTGGTCCGCCTTTTTTCCGTGTGCAGAAAATGTCCAAACGAGGAAGAGTCTCTTTCCTCCACAGAGGCTCCCGCTTGCATCCCAATAAAAATGGCAATAATCGAAAAATAACAGGTGCGCGGGAGCGACACAAAAGGGGGCTTAAGCAACGAGAACGGCAAAACAACAACTTTGCACGTGCATCACGCCTTTTTGTAGAAAAAAGTGAAAGTGCCTAAATTCACGTTTGTCGAGGACGGGAACACAAGACAACAACTTCCTTTTTCTTTTCCTGAACTTTGATACAGTCCTTTAGAATTCAACTCCGAAAAAATTTGCCAACATTTGACGAATGAAACGTCGCCGTTGTTGTCCGGCTTAAACTCCCTAACAGAGGTCTCTGTGGAGAGAGAGAGATGCATGAGAATCTAGATCCCGAGCACAGCGGAAGAACAGTTTCGTTTTTTGTGTGTGAAATAATTCCGTGTTTGGTTTTGGCTGGGCAGGTGAAGTCAAACTCTGTTAACCCGATGGCATTTTTGTTCTCATTTACATTACGTCATTGGTGACCTATTCGAAAGAGGAGTACGGCAAATGTGATCTATTTTGATTTGAAAGACTAAAGGCGATAACCAATCCAAATGCGTGGGAGCTACATGCCTGCATTATTTAAAGTTCCATTTGGTTAAGAGACCATGGAAAAGCTGCTTAAGCGATCACGCAATAGTTGTCGTCTTCCTTTGCCTGTTCAATTGAAGCGGAACTTAATTTACACACCGGCCTCAATCTTTTTGGTAAGAACTGTTTCGAACGGGAAATGGAATTAAGGCGTCATCAGTCAGTCTTGACTGAAACTTCCAAACGAGCCCTTGCAACGAATAAGGGCCAATCAGAGACTTTGAAGTCTACATTTGGAACACTTGAGAGTGACTTTAAAGCAAAATGCCACATAGTGAACGCCGAGCAAGCGAGGTTTGTTCGTATGATGAAGACGAAGCTTCCAGCGATTAAGGTGGCTTACAATGATGAAACTGGATCGACTCGTCGCCAGTTTTCTCCATCCTCAACGCCCCCCATCTCCCCACCGCTTGAAAGGAAAACGTCAGGTCTACCGTCTCTGAATCAAGCACATACGCCTCTTGCTCGCCGAAGATCCAAATCGTTCTCAGACTTGGTAGAAGCAGTTAAGGAACAAGAAAAACTAGCGCTGGAGAAGATGACTCGACATAAATCTGCTGAACATCTTCAAGAAAACGAAGGAGGAAACGAGCAAAGAATGAGCATTGGAAATCGGCCAAGGAGTCACTCAAACATTGACCAGTCATGGGACTTTTACGCCGCTAAACTGGGCAAAGACGGCAGCAAATGCTTACACTTGAGTCTACCCCGTAGACAGAAATCAGATGAACATATTCGATTAATGGAGGGTGAAAACGAACACAGGAAAGTTGTGGGGAATCGACCAAGAAGTCTCTCGAATATAGAACAGTCACGGAACTTCAACGTTGACAAACATGAACAAGAAAGTAAAAAACGCTATTTAAGTTTACCCGTTCGAAAGCAGTCAGCACCGATTTCTCCGGTGCTTACTTTGAAATCGCACACGTACACGCACGCTGAAACTCGCGAGTTGACAAACAAGAAACCGCTTTCAAAACAACTGGAAGATGTAAAAGATTTACGGTATTTAAGATCTGGAAGGTACTCAAGCGAGACCATGGACATAAATTCGAACATGAGCAATGATTCACTTGAATGATAACGATCGTACAAGCATGTCACAATTACAAATAAACAATGAAATAAGTGAACTGCTTTGTATTTTAAACGAATATTAGTGAGTTTAACGGACTGTATAAAGCGTTTGCACGGTTTTTCTTTTAATTATTATAACGTGTTTCTTTTCGATCGAAAAGTAATTTAAGATTGATTGTCTAAACAAAAGAAAAAGGATTACTTTAAAGGTTTATTACTTGTATATACATATATTGTTTAACAGTTACGTCAAACAAAACAGTGAATTTGTAACCCCCTCAAAGGGGGTTAAAAATTCAAACGCACGAAAAATGCGGAAATTGACTTTTTAAAACAATGAAAATCAAAAAGTACTCCTAAACAGGTTTCATTTGAACAGTTACAGAATTTTGTCCGGAGACTCAAAAGTTAGAAGTATGCTTTCAGATCTCAACAACTAATTGTAAAAGAGAGGGTTAACTTTTTAAATCCTATTAAGAAGAGTGCACAGATAGACAATAAAGGTTAGTTTGTAATTAGTGGTATTGGAGTGTATCCAAAGACTGATTTGGACTCGAAACATTTCTAACGCACGCAATGGGCTAACGGTGGAATTCTTTGACAATAATGTATCATTTAAACAAACCTATCGACCTTTTAGTTTGAAACGCAAGTTCTGTACAAACTGAGTTCAATTTATACAAAAACGAAGCTTTTGATAAAGAATAACAAGATTCTCGAATCTGATTGGCTATTACAGTCCTGATCTAAGAGGTAACTGACAGAAGCACGGACCATCACCCACCGTGTAATTAACAGTTGCACTTGAATGGGTTTCACTTTCTACTCACGTCCAAACACAAACTTGTTTGTTTTGTCTATCAATACCGGTATCAATACCGCGCATGTTTTTCTAAAACATAATTTTGTTATGGTTAGGTCTGTAAGACAGAGTGGAGTCTAATTAGCATTGCAATCATACAAGTCGTTAAACTTAGCTTGTCGACCGACAGAATTTGAGTTCTTCAGTCCTGTTACCTATTCCATTATTTTATCATTTGACTCAAACAACAAAATTCTCGAATCTGATAACAAATTTCACAATATAGTGGAAAAATGCCAACGGAAATGAAAAACCGGGAAGGACATTTATTTGTTTATTTAATTTGTTTTTTACAAGGGAAAAATCCATTAACCCGACAGCCCGTCAAAAAATAGATGCGCCATTTTTAATATGGAGTAGCAAAAAACGGTGCTCTTGAATTACCACGTGGTTGTAATGTGACTGCTTAGACAAGCCAAACGAGTGAATGATTCGGGTAGAGACTGGATAAAAACTATAAGGGGAATTCCTCTCCTGGACTTGCATTGGCTCAGTTTTTGTAATTTCTCATAGACAACACAGACACAACTGTTGATTGAAGAAAGCTAGACAACAACTTATAAGAAAAGAAAACTTTTCAATTCAAAAGCTTTAAAAATACAATTTAATTTAGCTCGTTAGTTCTCGAAATTGATTACTACTCTAAATGTTTTCTCAAGTATAACTGTTGAATATCCAATTGCAATTCATGATTCTGATGGGCTAAATCGTCCCGAATTTTCTTCCTCAGAGCTACAAGTGCTTGGGCGGGCGGTAGATGTTTGGGCAACTCCAGAGATGATTCCGCCTCGATAACAATCGGCTGAGGGGGTCTAATTGAACTCGACGACCTCGCCCGCGAGACTCTAGCTTTTTCAAGCCGAGGTACAGTTCTTACGATCGGCGCTGATTTACAAAACGTTACCCGTTTTTTGGGTGTGGCGCCGTCGCCTTCAAAGGCACCTTTTTCAAAAGAACTCGGTGATACTTGTATTGAAAAAGTAGGGCAATCCTCACCTACACCGTAATCATTTTCGTTTTCATCTTCGGAACTTGAGCTTTGATTGAGCTCAATAAACGAGTCCTTTTCTTCACTTGCTTGATTGTCCACTGACAAAAAACTGCTGCTATTTTCAACCTCCCCTTGCGAAGTTGGTATTTTGATGGGAACGCAATTATTAAGTCGTGAATCAAAGTTAACTCTGGAGCTCGACGGAGGAGCAGCAGGAGCCGTGTGCGGTCGTCGCAGCTTCCGAATGTCCATTGTCGCTTCTTCGCCATCTTTTCGCGATCTCTCGTGACTTGTCTTCGGACGGGCTTTCCCAACAACGTCCGGTTGAAAATTGCTCTCTCTGGTATCATCAAGTTTTGTCGAAGTCTTTGTTTCTTCCTCCAACATTTCCTTTTTACTTTTATCACTTAAATCTTTCTCCGTTACATCCGTGATAGTTTTACTAGTGACGGTACCTTCGTCCTCGAAACTTACTTTCTTTGACGTACTCTCAACAAGGTTTAAATCTTGCGTCGTTTCATTTCCGCTAAGATTCAGAGCGTGGAGTTTTCTTTCACTACTATCTTTCCTGTCCCCGCTTCTTGTATCCTCGACTTCGACAGAGATAATACACTTCTCGGCCGAACAAATTAAGTTTCTTCGATCTGGATAAACCCAGCGGCTCTCTAAGCTCACTTTGTAAGCCGATGAATGGTTTTTAACCTCGTCTCCTTTCGAATATTTTTCCTGTTCCCTTGGTTTCGTCGCGTGAAAGACAACTGGATATGTTTCGCATAAGTTCTGAAAAGAATAGGAATAGGTCCAAAATCACATGCATGTTTTACGTCTGGTCTGTTGTTACTACTTTCATTAATATTGCCATACATCATCATTATCATCAGCACCGTCGTCGCCGTGGTCATCTTCATTAGGGACCTTAAACAGCGACGACGACGACAACAACAACGTCATAAAACAATTGGTTTTATGAGCAAAACAACAACTCTGCACGTGCATCACGCTTTTTAGTACATTTCTTTGACGTCCACTGCACGACTACGACGTGAAACCTCCCAATGCGACGTTTTAAGGTGATGTTACATGGGACAATTCGCAACGACGATTTTTAGCGCAAGACAGCGTTGCAAATCTTGCAATGTTGGAACAATGTTGTAACCAATCATGCGACAACAATGTTGCGACTCAGTGCTGCGCTAAAAATCGTCGTTGCGAATCGTCTCGGGTAACATCACCTTTGTGTGGACATACGACGACAATTTTCCCTTTCCTATTTGAACATGGATAAAGCCCTTAAGAATTCTACACCAGGAAAAAGTCGCCCACATTTGACGAATTGAGCGGTTCCAAATAGACGCGATAAAGTTTGAAAGGGCGCAAATTCATTTTTTTAGTCACTGATGTCGTCGTTTGTCGTTGCTTACGGTTCCTATCACCATCATCATCATCATCATCATCATCATCATCATCATCATCATCATCATCACCATCATCATCACCGCCATTGTCCGCGTCAATCACCACCTTCCTTATTATCATCGTCACGTTTTTACGCCATACATTCTCTATTGAACCTAAAAATATTGGCTTTCCTTTATTCATTTTTCTTTAAGGCTGTTTAATCCCAAATTATTTGCTTTGCCTCATTCATTTTGATTTAAAGCTGTAAGTGGAATTACATGTATAGTCTAGAGAGTTTACAATACAAATTTTTATTTTTTTACTTTTTAAAAAACGAGTATTAGTTGTAATATTAGTTGTATTGTAGATATATTATGGTGAAAGACCTGAAAACACTTTTTGTGATAAGTGTTGGGCACAAAATCTACCCACCCCCATCACCCTTCACACTTTTAAGTTTTATAAGTTATAATAATAAATATTTTTTGCTTACACTGTTAAAAGTTTAGTATTCAGTTTCCACAAACCTGAGATTTACCTTTAACAGTTTGAAAAAGAATGAATGCAAAACGTTATACTTCGTACGCTGATGTAGTTCTATGATCGCTTGACTGGATGGGTCAAAATGTAGAAAATTTAAGTGTTAGCAATGTCTTTTATAGATGATTATGGGGTAAGGACATTATCAGTTCAATTCTTTAATTCAGTCATACAGTTTCTTATTATCGTTTTAATTACTACTAATTCTTAAAAGACTCCACTGAGAACTATTTGGGTTAAAAAGGGTTGAACGGTGCTACATTTATTTATTATGTCCTCGTACCGGTAAATGTTAACTTATTTATGGGAAAGTCGGTAATAAAAACCCCTAGATCTACGTTAACCTTTCTACAGCATGGTTTTCACTAGCAATGCAACGCAAGCACAAGGCAAGCTTTAACTTTGCTTAAGGCTTCAGCTGAAGGCTTCATGTTTGTGTTGTTGTAAACGTTTACCAGAATGAAAACTGTCTGTGTTTTCCGTGTCTCATGTCACTGCACTTTCCATCATGGTTTTGTCACGTGCTGTCGTATCCTGGGCAGGGTATATTATTACTGAATTGCATCGCAGTTAGTAGCCTGTGAATATAGACGTATTTCCAGTCATCGCTACTCTCCACCCGAAAAATAACAGGGGACTTTAGCATCACCGACGGCGACGGCAGCGAAAAAGTCACTTTTAAAATGAATTCGCCGGCGTTTTTTCAAACTTAGTCGCGTTTATTCCAATTCACTGAAAATGTCAATTGTGGGCGAATTTCACTGCAGTTGATTTCTTGGGGACCGGACTCAAGCTTAGAAAGAGAAAGGAAAATTCGTCGTCGCTTGTTTACGTTCTCCATAAATCGTGAAATTAGGCATTTTCACGTCGTAGTCGTGCAGTAACGGCAAAGAAATGTACAAAAAAGTGTGATACACGTGCAAAGTTGTTGTTGTTTTGCTAATCAAACCTATTGTTTTTTTTTTTGCCGTTCTCGTTGCCGTCGCCGTCGCCGTCGTCGTTGCTAAAGCTCCCTAACATGTGCTTAGGGTGGAGAGAAGCGACGACCAGAAATACATCTACGTTGCTAGGCTACAAGACCCCCCCCCCCCCACCCCCTCCTGAGATGACCTGCGGTTTTCTAATGCAAAAAAAAACTCTGTGGTTTATTGGTGTTGAAGTAGAGCAAGAGACGAGTGCAACCCCTCCTAAAAAAAATCCTGGATCCGCCCGTGATTTGAACTTATTCAAGGGCACATCACCAATAATCAACCAATGGCAGTCCCTAATTAGTTGAGTGAAAGTCTAGGAATATAACAAAGACTCTTATTCTTTCACTAGTGCATTTTTAAGGCCATAGTGAAAACCAAGCTTGAATCTAAAGCTGAAAACAAGTTTAGGTAAAATTTATAAATGCCAATATGTTTTAAAAATTAAAGAACCCAGATTTGTTAAGCACTGCATTAATCCCTGAGTTAGCCTCGCCTAGAAAATTTACAAAAAAAAACTAATCTTTCACTTTTAAAAATAGCTGCAGGTTTAAAATCATGAAAAAGAAATATGTATGCCAAAAACAGAGCAGTTAATCCACAAAAACAATTTCTTGTGTGAGCATCATAGGAAAAACTGGCTTTTAAAGCCAGCACACAAACAAATTAACACTCATAGACCCATGTGAAAATGTGAAACTTTAAACATTTTTTAATATCTTTTAAAAGTTTATTTTACCTCAGAAGATGCACTTTTATCTGTATGTGCTTCTGCTGAAATAACACATGCCTGTAAAATAAAGTAGCTATTAATGAGTTGAACCTCTTATTGTAAATTAACACTCTAAAAAATTATTCTTTTCTCAAGGTGGTGTAAAATATGACTTGAGTTAATTCAAACCCCATCTATTTTCTCTTTTTGCATAAAAAACTTTTGCTACTGTCAATTATGCATCTCATATATTTGTAAATAAATGATTGTACATAGTTGAAATTATGGGAAATTAAGAATGACATGGTCACCTACTGGTCTTAGTATACGTAATAGCATGATTTGTAGTGATATTTGGTATAAATACCACCAGTGATATTTCAAAATTGTTATACGTAATTTCACGAGCCGTTAGGCGAGTGAAATTTGAGACAATTTTGAAATATCACAAGCGGTATTTATGGCAAATAACACGTACCCGCAAAGGTTTTGTAATTTTCACATGTAGGTATTTCAAATTAAGCCGAAATACCACTGCTCTCAGCCAATCAAATTGCAGAAATTTCTCATGTAGTAGTATAAGGTCAGTAAAACAACAGTTGGCGCAACCTTCAAGCCTTAAAAGTGATCAACATCAATTTTCTCTCAACAACATTAATTTGCAATACATCATCAAGAGAAAGGTTATGGGCATCAATATGTTAGAGACAATGAGCACATTACATGAAGTGGTGACCGCATACCTAAAGATCAAGGGCGCACTTTCCAACAGAGCACATATTTGTTATCGTTTTGTTATGAGATCAGGTTTTGTTCGCTTTCAGAGGCGCAACAACTTGTAAGTACGCATCTTTTGTTGGTCATAGTTCAGTCATATTGCCTTTGTAGTGATAACCTCATTTATGTTTCAGCGAATCATTCTGTGATGACTTTCTTACCGTTTTTCTGTGTGACGTGTAAACAGTATCGATTAAAGTCCAAGTCCAGAATGGATATGAGTTTTGTGCTTTTAAAGTAGCTGTTATGAGTGGACGTTACAAATAAAATGATCATCTAAGAGAAAATATTCATTATTCTTGCCCAGCAAGAAAATTTACTTCCCCTGGATGACTGACTGAGGCTTTGTAAGAGCCCTAAAATGCAAACATATTTACGCCTGTCCCTTCTCTGTCCCTCAAAAGTAGCAAGGAAGAAGCAGCAGCCAGAATTACTGCTACTTATCATTTGCAGGCTACCCAAGGCTAGAAAAAAGTGCCGTCCATTTTTTAGGCCTGGGACAACTAGATTTTCTTGCTGGGCAAGGAAGTCATCCTATATAACAAAATTATTAACTTAGACAAGCAAGAAGTGGCCCTGTCCAAGTAAAATATGAGAACTGCAAGCTGTTATTCAAGCTTTTTCGAGCCCTGCTAGCCAGCAATACTTACATCATGCCATTGAAGCTGTTCTTCCCAGGATAAAGGGGCAGTCCTTTTCTTTCCTTGCCTAGCATCTGCTTGACAAACCTCAGACATCACTGTATCTTTCTTTCTCTGTGTCCTGATAACACCATTTTGCCCTACCCTGACTTCCAAGTTATGCCGTAATAGATTTGGTACAGTTTCTCCTTTCTTGACATTTATAGAATAGCACATTGGCTTTTCATTCATTGCATCACATACAAAAGAATCAATAACACCAACACTTGTTTCCTGGGGAAAGTTAAACCAAGCTGTGGGCTTATATTCCGAGCCTTTCCCATTGTATTTGCCAAAAACAGACATGGCCCGTGGAACCTCTTCTACATCGATTTTCTTGTCTTTCTTTTTGTCAACCTTTGCATCTACTGAACGGCTTGGACAAGACTTTGTTTCTCGTCTTTGTATTCTCTCCTTTTTCCCAGTGTCAGTGGATTTGGAAGTAGACTGCTTGCACTTCGTTTTCTCCTTCACTACTTTGCTATAGTGTTCTGAGGTTGTTGATCTTGTTGAAGCAGAGGCAGAAAAAAGTCTTGATGACAAAGTCACACTAGATGTGCTAGGAGACAAAAACAATGAATTCATGTGGATTTGATCAGGTCAGGTTGTTCTTAAAAAGTTTAGTTCTTTTAGGCAAAATTCACGACTAAAAATGTTACACACACATTCTCCAACTCAAACAAGTAAATGGTTAAACGAAAGTAGGAGCATGCATAAGAAATGTCTTAAGCTCTAATGAAATCTCACTCTTAACCAAAGTTTAATATGACTTCCCCTCCCCACCCTGACATGGTATTTTCTCTTATTGCTGGTAATTGCAGCTAAAGCACCAAGAATATGTCTCTGACAGTAGAAAGTATTTGAAAAATATTATTAAAATTAAGCTCACAAACATCTTCTAAGTTAGAAACATTTCAAAGAATCTTACCCCACTGAGGAACGATGGGTCGCTGACGTTTTGCAAGACCTGTAAGACGATCCCTCGTTTATTTCTCGCAAAGATCGATCAGCTTTGTCTCTGGAAGCTTTGAGTTTAGCTTCGATACCGGCGCGAAAGCGCTCCTGCAAATAGTAAATTTGGCAAACAAAATGTGTGAGAAGACAACTGTAAGCGGCGATTAACGCAATTATGGTTAGGGGATCATTCAATGAATGTCAATGAATTGTTTTACTTTTCCACGTTTCTGGACGAGAGAGTCAATTTCCAACTTTCATCGCTTACCTTTGAATGCTTGTGGTAGATCCTCTTGGAAATCTTATCCAGATCGTTTAAAGTACTAATGCATCTTGAAGCCATAACTTTTCTCGGTAAATTATCGAGCTGCAGAGTGCAAGGTATGTAAAAACTACATGTAAAGCTTAAGAAACTTTTCAGCTTGAAAATACAGTTGAGGTCCCACAAGTCGCCAAAGATCAGCTGAGATAAATGTTGAGCTTACTGACGATAAACGCGTCGAAATAAACACGCCAACACTAAAACTACCAGCAAAGTCTTGTACAAATAGTATTGGATGTAAAAAACAAAAGGCTTATTAAAATCCCGGTCGTTGAGGCCCCAAATTGAACGTAAACAATGCGACCACGAAACCTGTTTCCTTCTCCGCCATGGCGACGGGAAAAGGAAATCAGTGGAATGATTAGAATGCCATATTTGGTAAAGAGAAGGCGGGAACACGTGAAATTCGAAAATTGTACGTTCCTGATTGGTTTATGATGATGTAATGCACGGGCTTTGTACTCCCGCCACACGACCGAATTCCTTCCCGAGGAACGACAACAACGCAAACGTGGAGAGGTCTGGAAGATATCTTCCGTAAAAATGGCCGCTCAGAGCCCAACAGATTCAATTCTTCCACAATGGAAGAAAGCTGGGAAACAGGGGAAAGAGATGACAAAGCCAGAAGACGAGAAAAAAGCTGCTACAGCGAAAATAACGGAATCGGCGAAGTAAGAGAGAGCGGCGAAAATTGATCTCCTATGCGTCTGATCGTGTCTTCAAATATTGCTTTGATACATTGAAAACTATTGCTTTTTTTTTGTTCAGGCCTATATTGGAGGAACAAGCACTTCTAAGAGAAAAACTAAGAAATATGCCGTCGTGGAAAAAGGAGAAAGATGCTGTGCAAAAGCGAAAAATGCAGCCCATGGTAAGTGAAGTCCAGTGTACTATAGTAAGTACACGTTACAATCCTGCATGCGTAAATCGTAAGACTTATATCGCTTGTATTGGCCTTCTTTTTATCACTGATACTATTTTACAGTTCCTTAGAGCTCTGTATAATATTTCTTGGCTTTTTTATTTAGGACATCATTTCGCGATTTGTTTTAAGCTTACTCATTGAACGAGTAAACAGTTTAAACTCCATCGCATTTCACGCCTGCTATGTGTTGATGTTGTCCATAATTTTAAGTTTACATCAAACGACTTCCTGTGTATCCTCTTTATCTAGAAAGCGATTTAAAAAGTTTATTTTGTTTAAAATCATTTTTTGCGAAAAATATTAAAACTTGCCCCACATGTACATAATTCCCTGCTTGCTTACATGTATCTTGTCTTTGTTATTGTTAGGGCTAACTGTAATCTGAATAATCGTCATTTCCATTTTTAACTTGGCCTTTCCGATCGTGATAAAAATAACAAAAAACTTTTTTTTCTCAAATCATCATTTTGAAAATATTATTTGTACTATTTATTTGTAAAATTTTGGGGGGAAGATTTTATTGAATATTTATTTAAAACCGTTTAAAATTAACATACTTGTTAATAATTAAAGCAGCTGCGATTGTGGCACACGTTATGCAAATGTCGTGAGTATTTCAAGTTTTAATCCCTTAAAAGGCTCTATTTTGGAAGGGTAGTTGTTAAGTAAAGAAGCAGATGTATTTTTCAAGCTCGTTTCTAATTTGTCCCAGTAGTGTCTACAGTTTTCCATAACTGTGTTCCTGAAACAGTTCACATGGTACTAGTTTTCTTCTCCCTTCTACCTCTTTCTAGAACTTTCAAAAATTACCAGAACAAAGGCAGCACATTTTTTATCAAGACAAATCCTCAGATTGTTTTGAATACCCAAAAACTGTCCCTTCTTAAATCAAGCCACCCCAAAAAAATACTTGCCAAAATTTTCCTACCCAAAAAAACCTGGAATCGAAAATTTCAGACCAAAAAACCTTTTCTTCAATCATCCCCATCACTAGTCTTGCATGCAGGTGTTTTTTGGGAGCTTGTTTTTCATCCCTCCGCACAAACTCCTGCTCAACCGAAGACAACTTTCCTTTCCCATTGTTTTATTTGAGTGGTAAGTGATCAATGAAGGGTTGTGAAATAAAGTGTTGACAGGCTAAACAGACTAAAACTTGACCCTAGAGTTACCATTTTCCTTCTTTTCCTTCCTTCGGTAAGGTTATGCAGTACATTGAGTATTCAAAATTTGACTATTTAAACCTTTCTTTTGCCAGTCTGAATCTAATATTTATTAGAGGTCAGAAAGCTTTCCCAGTGTTTCATGCAGATAGAGTAATTATCAGATTACCCTGCAGTCAAGGTCAACTTTCCAGAATTTGAAAAGTACAATGTGATTGGCTAAGCTTGGGAAAGGAATGTTGTCTTCAATGGAGCAGGCATTTGTGGGGAGGAATGAAAGATGAGCTCTCCTAAAAACAAGGTTACCCCATCACTTGAAATCAAGAGTAACACCCCTGGAACTTGGTCAAACATCTTTCAACAATTTTTGAGTTGTAAGCTTTAATAAGCCTGTCTTCAAATAAATAAAGGTTAATTACCAGTATGTCATTCAATGCTAGGTGGCGCGTCCTCCTTCACCAGGTTCTGCTTGTTCTAGTGCCAGACTCCATACTGCCCCTCCCATTTCAATGGTTAGTATATTATGTATTGTGCGCTAGATTTTATATGTATATTAACCTGTATCTATCACCATAAGTCAAGTTCAAAGTCCATTCTGTAAGTTATAGTCCAAGATTTTTCCTCTCAGATTCTACACTTAAAGCAAGTGGGCCATACATCTGAGGCAAAATAATTCAGGTTCCATAACTACTATATTTACTCAAATAAGCGCCACAGCACTTATTTAATTTTTCTTGCCTTTGCGCTTATTTGAAGGTGGCATTTATTTGAAAGTTAAACACAACAAAGAATTGTATTAACTACAGTCTGTATGGTAATAATTATTTACTGTATTAAACTAAGAGAATTAACGTCTTGATTTTAATTACATCGTGGGTGGGAGGGTTTTAAGCCTAGTATTCTTGGTAAAAATCTAACAAATTTACATAGCAACCAGGTGCGAAACTATAAAAGTAGTAACTTCCTTGCATTACATGCAAATTACTTTTTCGAAACTTTTTGTGTTGCAGCCTGTGAAAGCCCCTTCTCCTCCAACACGGAGACGGACCCCTGGAAACTCTCCCAATAATTCTGGATCTTTTTTGTTTCCACGGAGCTCCTCTCCTGTGTATGAAGCATCCAATGAATTTAAGCGCAAAGTAGAGAGAGCCAAGCGTGCTACTAGACTTTACTTGTTGCAACAGTCTGGACCCAATTCTTTTCTGATTGGCGGAGATTCACCAGATCATAAATTCCGTGTTATGATTGGACCACAGGTAAACTGAAAGGGAAGAAAGTGTCATTTGTTGAAATTTTAATGGCAGCATCTTGTCAAGGGATTTCCCTATATTGAGAGTAGTTGTCTGGTCTTGCTAAATACCCTGCAGAAATTACTTGAACTAGTTACTATATGGCATGCATTTTCCTTAGCCATGCTCCTCCCATTTCATAGTGTGTTGCTAAATACTCTGCAGAAATTACTTGAAATTCTATATGGCTTGCATCTTCCTCATCCATACTTCTCCCATTTTATAGGTTAACGTGCAGCAGAGCCTAAAATTTTTAGCTTATTTTCCTTAGGTCTTTCTTGTTTTCCCCTTACAAATTCATAGAGGGCCATTTAAGTTTACACCAAGTTGCCTTCTCACGAATGACAGTGGAAGATGGCTTATAGATACAGTTTCACAAATAATCTGTCGTTGCTGTCCAGCCAAATGCGAACAGAAATTATTGTTTATTTTGCCAAAGGCGTATACCCCTTCTCCCATAGTTTATGTATTGGCAAATAGCACGAAATGACCAACCCGGCATAGTTATAAAACTATTAATTTCTAATCTGTCAGTTTCCCCACATAATTCTGATGTCCTTTTCTTTCAGAGTTGTACGTGCACAAGACCACACTGTGTCCATTTGTTATTTGTAATGTTAAGGGTCTTTCAACTAAAGGAAAATGACCCACTTCTGTGGAGCTTAAAATTGAAAAATTTTGAGGTAACTTGCATTTGAACTATCAAAATGTACTATTAAATAATACATTGTTGTAGTCTAATTTTATCATTAACATTATAATAATATTGTTTCTTTTTTGTTACTAATTATGTAATTAATAAGCACACATAAACAAAGAAAGCAATAAAAGTTTAACCAGAGTCTTGAACATACATGTACATTTCTCTACGAAGATTCTCAAATATGGAGATTTCATAGAATCGGATGTCTTATCGGTTTTATGATCAAAATCAAACTGAATTTGTTAGGTCTGAGAAACCTTGTAGATCATAAATGATCTAATAATAATATCGTTTCTTGCTTAATAAACTTTTCACAAGGTTGAGAAACTTCTGTCTAAGTACCATGCTCACATTGAGTCACGCCTTACAAAGGATGCAAGTGACTTGAAAAATTCCAGATCAAAAGGACATGAAAAGGTCCCATGCCCAGCTCCAGGTACAGCCAGTATGGAAGGTTTGTCATCACATCCACGTGATGATGAGGAGACGTGTCCAATATGCTTACTGGAAATGGTGGAAGGTGAAAGTTTAATGAGCTGTGAGGATGGATGTAATAATCGCCTTCATCAGCACTGCATGGAAATTTGTAAGTTTTGAGAATTCTTTTCCTTGTTCTACCTTTTTGTGACAAGGCTGTCACTAAGGGATTTCCCCTGGCTACTATGAACATAGCGCCTGGCTTCTTTCACAGGAAGTGGAGGCGTCTGGCCGAGCAGTTAACACCTTGAACTTCAGATCTGGAGGTCCGGGGTTCAAGCCTCGCTCGTCCCAACAAACAAGGAACTTTACTCCACCTTGTCTCTCTTCACCCAGGTGTATTTAAATGGATACCAGCAATGTACTACTGGGTGGTAACCCTGAGATGGACTAGCATCTTGTCCAAGGGGGTGGGGGAGTAGCAATACTCCTAGGCATGCATGCTTCATGCTAAGAAACCAGGATAAGCTTTGGCCGTTTGGGCCTTTGGCTAGTGTGCGCCTTTACCTTTACCTCTATCACAGGAAGCAAAAGAAAAAAATATAACCTGCAAATAAAGAACTTCCTTGTTGTCTCCCTCCTCTCCTACTAATAGTCCAATTATTGTATATATGCAGCAACTTGGAATCTGACAGACAGCCTTATAACTTTGAGAATTGTCAAATATACAAAAGTTGACTTCTGATAATTTCCACCAATTCTTTTAAAACCCTTGTTTGACTAGAAAGAAAATGTTGTCATTAAGGATGATTACAGGTCTGCCATCAGATAATACACTTCATTCAATAGAGTAACCACTTATCATAGGGCTGTTACAGTCAATTAACTCTGGGGAGTTTGTTTCAATAGGGGCGGCAGAATGTAAAAGACAGCGGGAAGCCTTGTTCTGCCCTCTGTGCCGAAAGATTTGGTGTTCAGGGGTGTATGGGACTGAAAGGTATTATTCATGTGAATTAAGTGTTACAATGTATAATTTATGAAACTATGTCTTTATTTCACCCCTTCTCAATGAATTTTTCCCTGCAGTTTCCAAGGATTGGTTATTACATGTAAACTGACTTCAAGTTTAACACTTTTCAAAGATTAGTAGCTGTGAAAAATCTTTTGCTCCAAAACTATTTTTTGTGATCATCAAAGTATTAATATGTGAACATGAGACACAGTGTTTCATTTAAAGATCACACACTGAGAGGAGAGACGATCCTTTATCTTTGACTATCTTACTTTAGATCGTCTGGTCATAGTTTGCGATCTGATTTACCAAGTGTCCCTGGACCTTTGGGCCCAGAAGAGATCACCCTGCCTTATTCTGATCCAATTCCACCCTCACAAGTGGAGCTGGCTAAGCCCTGGATTGAGGTAAAAATTTCAAATAAAATTATCACGTAGAAATTGAATAAAAATTAAGTAAAGTAACTGCATATGTTGGTATTAGGATGGTAGCTAAAGGAAAGGAGACGGCAGACCAGTATAATACATTTGATATTAACAGCCTGCATCTCCAATGATCTGGATGCAGTGCCTGCGGCACAGTAAAAACAGAAGGTAAAGAGAGAGAAACTGGGAGAGAGAATATCTCGGCCTTATGTGCCTACTAAAACAACAGGCATTGACAACGATGATGAAAATTTATAAGCTACCTTGACTTCAGTGCTCCTGACTGGAGACAGTTCCATTATAGACAAAAAATAAGTTGACTTAAACTTCACAGACACGGCACCAATTCTTCTAGTAGCTAGACTGCGACAACATTCCTTTAAAAAAATCACATATAGCACGCACATTAAAAATAGGCCAGGGTATATCCAGAAAGTGAAAATTCAAAAAAGAGTGACCAAGGCTTATTATGTGCCAGCTTTTAATACTTTTTTTTTATTAAAGATCTTTGAAAGACAGCCCTTTAATAGAATACTTTAAAAATTTGATTTGAGTTCAGACAAAAAAAGGGCAGGGCGTGGCCCTCTTCAACCCCACAATAAATTAACCATAAAAGGTTTCTCATTTGACTACTATTTCTTTCGTTGTAGGCATTTGGAGAAAATGTTGTAAGCTGTCTTTTCTCTCGAGAATGGAATGTGAGAGAAACAGCTCTTCGTCGACTGAGTAAAGACATTAGCACCGTGTTCTTGGAGGGGAGCAATGTCCAGAACATGGCAGCATTTGAAGCGTGTTGTTCTTTGTTATCAATGATGTGTGGAGATCCTGTTTACAGAGTTTATGTCGCTGCTTTGGTAAGAGCATCTAATTAACATACAGTTGATCTCCTAGTAACAGCTACATCCTGGCCACAACAGCCTCTTTGTTGGTGCCAGCAGATGTTTTAGCTTTGTTTTAACTTGTCTTCTGTACCATGGTCACTAAATTCTGATCCCAATTTGGAGCCATTGTGGAGAGGTTCGACTGTAATCTTGAGATGTTAAATAAGCGTTTGCTTTTTTGATTCTTTCACACATATTGGACAAGGAAGTAATTCGCAAAACAGATCAAACATTTTTTTGAACGATCACAAGATGTAAAAAGCACTACGCAAAAGTTCTCCCAAAGAGGTTTTATTTGAATGGTAACACCATAGGATTTCATTGCCATAGCGTGGTCTTGGAGTAAAAAAGGATTAAATAGCTTTCGGCACAGTCTTCAATGGGAAAATTTTTGTTTGAAAACTGAGAAAGATTAGGTACATGTATATTTCTCATCTTTTTCACAGCGGACTTTGCGTGTCTTGGTGATGCATGCATCATACACGACTCAGGCAGAAAAACAACATCTTCAGAAGAGCTTGTTTAGTGTTGTGGAGGCTATTTTGGCGAAGTGTGCTGATTCCAATAGGTGTGTTAAATTGCAATGTACATAAAGAACTCGTTTAAGTTCGCAATCTTTTTACATGTTTTTTGAAGCACGTACTGTTACGAAGTTCGAATCAAGTCGACTAAAAACAACTCAGAAATATGTTTTCTGCTAAGATTTGTATTTTAGAATTACCTGGTAATCTGTAAACGCATGCGTAAGCTTAGCACCATCAGAGTATTTTCTGTCGAAGTATTCTTTACTAAAAGAGGAAATAAAAAGGTCCGTGAAGAGAATGTTATAGTAAGATAAGTGATTAAGGAGAGCGGCGGAGAGAATATGCCAGTTGATCGTAGGAGTTAGAGGCTAGACATCCCTTTTTACTTTTCGGCTGGAGATTGATTGATTTGTGTTGACTCGCACAAGCTTCCACGTTCTTCTTTATATTTTGCTTTCCCTAGAGTATTATAGATGACCATGAGGTCACTGGATGTACTTTTATCTTTTTTCTTCAGGCGTTTTAGTGCTCTTTCCATAAAAGTTCTTTTGGAACTCTGCAAGGATATGTCTGGAGACCTGGCGCTTGGCAAAATGCTTGGTGAAGAACACGAGTGTCAGCCATTAGGAGGACTATCCTTTATTTTATCTTGCGTTCTAAGAAATGCTTCTGAGTACACCACTTGGCCGTGGTGGCTGGGGCGCCTTCTGTTTTTACGCAAATTAATGGATGAGTATATCACTGAGTTTGAACTCTCAGAGGACAGCCCATCTGATCGATTGGACAGCGCGGGGGTTCTTGTTCATGACAGGATGTCAAATGCTAGCCAGGACGTGGTGGACATTTATCATGACAATTTGACCCGGCTTATGTCTGCTTTAAAGTTTGCTATGCAAGCTGTGAATTGTTCGCACAGCAAAGTAAGCAAGCTAGCAGTTGCCGTGCTAACATTTTGTGCCTCTCTAGCTTCATCTTCTACGTCTGCTTCTAGCTACATAAGAAAAAATGTTTCAAAACTCAAACCGGCACAACGTAGTGTCCTTCAACGCCACATGTTTGCTGTACCTAGACTTAGTACAGCTTCTGTCAGTAGCCACGAAAATCATGACATTGAATCTCAGGTTAGCCAAGATGCGGCATCGTCAACCGTTAGCAATCGTGACTCTGCAATAGGGAGCCTGTCATCAGTGACATCTGACGACGAAACAGACAATGTCTCTGAGTCAGAACTTCTTACCTTAGAAAGGCCACAGTCATTGGTATTTTCGCCACGTCTTACTCCCAGTAAAGAGCTTAATCTGGATTGGTCCCGATCGATCGAGGACTCACCACGGATGCCACCCGTGAAACTGGCCGTCGGAAAGAAATGTCAGGAGATTATTGAGCAGGAAGAGGCGGAAGCTGTTGCAAAGGCCATGGCAGTCTCCTCGCATTATACTGGTCTTTCAAGGATAGAAAGCTTAGACGCTGGAGATGAGATGATTATTGTTTTCACACAACCCGAGGTATGTTTCGTTGTTATTACCAGTTTCTTCTACGAAATACTTGTATGGGTTAAAATTTTGGTTAGACATGATTAGTTAGATCGCAGTTTGGAACTTCCAAACTTCATCCAGTAACTGTAAAGAATCGTCTTTTTCTATGTGGAACCGTTATGTAAACTAATGAGGCTAATCACGATTTATTGTATTTGGAGCTAAAAGAATCAGATCGTGTAGTGGAAATATGGACCTCTATAACAGTGTGAAAAATTGCCGAGGGGGAGGATTGGTGAAAGAAATCGGAAAAGCGACAAGTATTTTGAAAGTGAGTTTTTATTTTCTTTGCCTTTGCAGTCCTTGGATAAGGCAGTAAATTCCAAACATTTGTATCTGGAAGAAGTGCATTGGAAGAAAGGTGAACTGCTAGGAACTGGTGCCTACTCATCTTGTTATGCTGTCAGAGATCTCATGAATGGATCACTCATGGCTGTTAAACAGGTGAATACAAGAAACCACAAATATTCGGCTCTTGCCACATGGATCTATTCCATCTATTCTATCCGTGCTATAGGTTAAGGTATTTGCTATTAGCAGGTAGTGCCCCTAGAGTTTACTGCTAACAAGATAAGAGTTATTGTGAGTAGAGTTGCAATCTGAGTTGGTCGTTGAAAAGTTCGCGGAGAATTCTAGAAACCGAAGGGTGTTGTCTGAAGTGTCCGCTACTACCTCGACCCTTAGCCAGTTAAAGTTTCCTCATTAAGTCCTGATAATGTCGTCCTGCAGGTGTCTTTCTGCCGTAATTCGAAAGAAGAGCAAGACAAAGTGACACAGGCCATCGAAGATGAAATCTCTCTACTGGGAAGGTTACAACACCCTCATCTCATCAAATGTTTGGGCGCCACAAAGCACGCTGCGCACTTCAACATCTTTCTCGAGTGGATGCCAGGTAAGACTTGTGGTGGCTAGCGTGGATCATGCACTTCCTCTCAATATAATCTCCGTTTTTCAGTGGCTAAACTAACCTAACAAATCCTGAAAGTGACGGTGTCGATTTGGCCTAATAACGCTCATGAAATGATGTGCGCCGCATACTATTTTTTTCTGCGCTTAAAATTCGCAATTTTACACCCGAGTGTTCTTTTCTGTATCTTGGAAGCTCAGAGAAAATGAAAGACAAGAGGCAGTGGAGCCTGAGCCACTACAAAAAAATTTTAAGTGTTGTATTAACATTTAAATAAAAGTAAGCGGCGATCGTTATAAGATGTTGTACACTACTCTACCGTCTCTCTTCAGGTGGTTCCATTACAAACTTACTGAGTAAATATGGAGCATTTGACGAAAAGATTGTAATCAGTTACACTCATCAGATTCTGCAAGGCGTGGCTTATCTGCATCAGAATCAAGTGATCCACAGAGACATTAAAGGTGGGTAGAACACTGATGCAGTTGTTAACATGCGAATGTGTTGTAGTCTCTTTTGTCTGAAAGACTACAACTTACGTTATTAATTAGGTACATAACGTTGTCTTTATTTCTGCAGGAGCAAATATCTTAGTTGATTCTACCGGTCAAAACATAAGGATAGCTGATTTTGGTGCGGCAGCGCGGTTGGCCACACAGATTACCCGCGCAGGTGAATTTCAGGGACAGTTGCTTGGGACGGTTGCATTCATGGCTCCTGAGGTTTGTTATTTCGTTTATTTATTTATTTATTTATTTATTTATTTATTTATTTATTTATTTATTTATTTATTTATTTATTTATTTATTTATCTATTTGTTTATTACTTTGTTTTGTTAGCGTACGTGCGGGCTGATTATGTTACTACTTGTTTCAGCAGACGAAGTTTAAGTCTGAACCTAAGCACTCGACTCCTTTCTTCCTTCTATAGTTGAACAAGTGTTTCGCGACGTGCTGAAAGGTCTTAGGGTCATATAACCTTTTCGAGAACACAGGAAAAGTTGACGCGGTGTTGAATTATTTATTTCTTGACATATCAAACACGAGCAGGAGTGTTTCATCCGATATCCAAAAATCGAGAAGTAAACCCACTAGTATCTTCTCCTAACTAATGTCATACGAAATACGTGAATCTGATAGGGAGAATTTGAATTTGAAACACGAGCAAGAGTGTTTCATCCGATATCCAAAATTCAAGAAGTAAACCCACTAATATCTTCTCCTAACTAATGTCATACGAAATACGTGAATTTGATTGGAAGAATTTGAACATTAGTATGTTGACTTGAGCTTCTATGACTTTTGCAGGTACTGCGTGGAGAGAGTTATGGTCGAAGTTGTGATGTTTGGAGTGTAGGGTGTGTTATCATTGAAATGGAGACTGGAAGACCACCCTGGAACGCTCACGAACACTCCAATCATTTGGCGCTTATTTTTAAGGTAGGCTCTGTATCCCTGGGACTCCTGGGAGCGTTCGGGTGGACAAGCGTTAGTTATGATTGGCCCATGGTATCCAAGGCAACCATTAACCAATTATAAGTAACCCTTGTCCACCCGAACGGTCCCAAAAATCTTTGCGCTGAAAGCCTGTCCTCATTCCTCTTATAGATTCTGGAGTGGAAACTTGGTCGACGTTCGCCCCTCAAAACAGTCCCACAGTTTTCCCACAATGCAGTTTTGCACAATACCAACCCAGCCTCTACGCAACTTAAAGGAGCTGTGTCACGAAATTCAGCCAAATTAGGAAATTACAAAATGCCCGTTAAATTAAGAGAAACATAAAAATAACCGCTTAAAACTTTAAAGGAAGGTTTAAATAACATAACAGAAACAACAGATGCCACGGATGGGCAAAAATGAAGAAGATTGAAATGGGTTGAAATTAGGGTTTTTGAAGACTGTTCAGCCTAACAGTTTTTCAAAGTTGATCCCTGCTGCTTGCAACCTCAAAAATAATGCTCAGGAGACATTTGTTTGTCTCGGATCTCTGATTTTGTCATTTAAATGTAATTTCTTTGCTTACTTTAAGTTCCATAGCGATTGAGGGCGAGTAATTGGCAAAATTAAACAAAATGAACTGGACTGCCGTGACACAGCCCCTTTAAAATGGGCAATATTGCAATATTCGATTCTTGTTGTGATAGCTTTAATACTGATATTTTGCTTCTCCTAAACTATTTTTTTTTGTTCCTTCTTAGATTGCTTGCGCTGAAAGCCCGCCCGAAATTCCCGAAAATATCAACCCAGCGCTTCGAGACGTGTTGCTCAGATGTTTCGAGGGTAAACAAGATGAACGTCCGTCTGCCAGGGACCTTCTCAAACATCCATTATTCACACAAATGTGATAACTTCACTGTAACTTGTAAATATCAGCACACCGAGTTTTATCCCCTTTTTATGACGTTTTGGAGCGTTGGTTTTATAACATACGTGAACAAAAATTAGCCTTTAAAACGTATAAGCGGAGTTTCATCCTATTCTGATGTATTTATGAGAGCGACATTCGTATGACGTACGTGAAAACAGAGAGCCGTTTTTTATAGTAAAACTAATCGGTCAGGTTTGTGTTCTTGCGCGGTTTTCGATTTACAGGCAGCGGCTCTTAGCCGAAAATACTTCAGCGCTTTTTGAAATGCATTCCCATGTTGCTAGGCAACAATAAAACCTTTGGGTTAGTCGGCCCTACTTCATTCAGCCAAACGAATTTCGTAAAAAATGCAGAACCGCTCTTCTTTCTCATCGTCGTAGGACAAACTGAATGAGTTTGGTTCATGTGAAGTACGGCGTTTGACCCGCGCCTAAGTAAGAACCGTATAGAGGCACAATTTGGTTAAAGAAAAGTTGTGTTTTATAGCTGTAAAGTTTTATAAACATTTTCACTTTCTCAGACATGTTTGCCAGTTTTCTACCAAGTTAATAAACAAATCCAAATCTGAAAATATTCTGGTAATATTGTCAGCAGGAATATTTAAAGTAAACATTACTATAATCGCTGTCAAATTTTATCGTACATACTACGAAACGTTTTGTTGTATTTCTTATTAAAAATATACGTGAATACAAGAAAGCGTTTTTGATGTCTGTGTTCTATTTATATTTCGTGAACTAATGATACCGTCGGTTGCATCTAAGCGTGTACACGTACGTGAGTAATAAACATGTCCTAATTGGGTGTAAACACGACCTGTTTTGCCCGCCAAACATTCGAAGTTTAGAGCAGGCGGCTGTTGTCGACTTGATTCGCTTTCGCTCAACAAAATATTCTTTGCAAGAATTATTAGACGTTAAGATTACTTTCTGGAGGCAAGTGTGCTGATTCTGAGCGAGAAATATGCCTGAAAGTTGAGAAAAATGAAATATGAGCGGAACGCGCTGATCAAAAACATATAAACAACTTAGCAGGGCGGATAAAGGTTGGGCGGTGAAACGAGCGCTCCGCTCTTCATTTAATGTGTGATGCGGAGTAGGACTGGCACGAGCGCTCTTTCCGCGCTTCCGGTGCGCTTGAAGGCCGGCGAAATTTTCCTTTTTGCAAACCGGAAATCCTATTTTCATTCTGTAATTTCAGGCTACAATGTTAAATAGATAAATTCGTTTCATAACAATATCAATAAAAAGTTTTATATGTTTGTGTTTGTACGTCTATTAGTCAAACTTGTGGGTCGTATAATGCCAAAATTTGAGTTTAATTTGAAAGTGTTGAATACCTCCTCCTTCCACTAAATATCACCTAATCGTCTTTCGCAGTTTCGTTTGCAAAAGCTTAACACTTCTTAACCTCAATTTTTACATATGTTAAAGGGGGATAAATTTTTTATAACATAACAGAAAATTAGATTGATATATATTGATATAGTGGCGTTGTACTTCTTCAAACTTTGCTTCTCGGGTGCAACGCGCCATGGCGATTCGCTCAATGTGTTGCAAATCCGGCAACCGCATGTAAACAAAATTTATTGAGGTTTGTTGTAAGGTTTTTTCTCAGTTTTTCTCTCTAAAACTAAACAAGGTAAACAGTAAAAACTGAGGGGAAACTAATTTTGAAGTTTCGAACAAACAGAAAGACGTATGAGATGTTTTTTTTCAAAATTAAAAAGAAGGATGATGGTGATTGAAATTAGCATAATTTCACCTTGCACGAGCTGCACGCATTTATAAAATACACGTCATCTTGTTATGAAACACGATCTGCTGTCTTTTAGTTTTGCCATGGATGACATGGATGAGATTTTCCTTCGTGTTTTAGACAGCACTTAGTTGTTGTTGTTTTTTTTTAATAACATCGACATTGGCGAGAAGTAGAACGAAAATATAATTCAGTGGTAGAGACATGGAAGTAATTAGAGAAACCCTTTGAAAAAGATGTTTGTCTACTCCAACTAAACCTCCCGCAAAAAATAGCAACATTTGCCTCTCGGAGACAGCCTACCAGCACAAAGGAACGAGGAAGAAGTGCAAGAAAACAATTCAAGCCGCCATAATTCACTAACAGCGGCAGTGTCTAATGGACAAACCACATCACAAGCCCTGACCGAAGTCGAAAATTAGTCTAAGCAGAGTCCCAGTCCACTGCATCACACCTTTTTGCTCGGACGCGCTCGTTTCACCGCCCAACCTTTATCCGCCCTGGCTGAAAGTCGTGAACTCAGTGTTGCAGTTTTAAAAAGAGGAATGTTTAGCCGTTGAAAGTTCCTGGTTATAATGTGGCTAAATGTAATTTAGGCAAAGTCAAATTGCAAGCCAATGGGGTCAGCGGTCTCCTCCTCAAGCGTACGTGATACGTGATCTTGTGACTTACGTTGCATCTCACGCTGGCATTTTTGAGCTGATCTTTGCGGATCTGTTGCTTAGCGAATCTTTGCGGATTCTGGCTCCCAGCCCGTCCCTCCCCTTCTGTGCATTCGTAAGTATTAGGTCAGGTGAGTATTTTCCACTGAATTCTTTCAGTGTGACGGTGTCAGTTGGCGCCTGCATGCAGGGGTGGTTCCCGCTCGCAGGGTTGCCATGGATACCTCCTTGCTATGCCTGAGGCGTTCAGGCTCCCGTCCAAGCTCATCTATTGGCAATGAGTTTAACGTCCAGATACGCTGCCTCTTCTAAAAAACATAGATGTTAAGTACTCAGGCGCTTGACCCGTCATACATTTAAATGTTAAGGTAGCATCTCGACGAGATAGTTGTGGTTTTACAGGGAGCCAACGTGGATTTCTTAATACAGGAAAGATTGTCATACTTCTTTACGTTGCAAGTAATTCGCGCGGCAGAGTTTTGAACGTATTGTAATTTACCATCATTATAGGCTGAGGTGGGTGACCATACTGACGAACAGTAATAGCGTTTACTGAAAACAAGCGCGTTCATTATCGTTTGAAGCAACTCCGTATTAAAAACGAATCTAATGCGGCTTATTTGAGATAGTTTCGACATGCAAGACGGCACTGTAGTAGAAATATGATTATCAAAAGATAGCGCGGAATCAATAATTTGACTTCACGTTTGACTTTATGTTTGACTTCACGTTTAAAATTTCGATAGCCTGACCAAATAGCCCGGTAATTTGTTTGTCTAGCTAGTCGTTGCAAGTGATCTCTTGTCCTCATTAAGCTGCGGATGTTGTAACCCGGAAAATAAACAGTATGACGTAAAAAAAATCACGTTGACGGGAAATCCTTAAAAAATTATGTAGAATTTACGTTTGATGTTTTTGACCTTGGATTGAATTTTTTGGATATAAATATGAAGCCTTCAATTTAGTTTTTCTCAGATCAGGCAGCGAGCGAAGGACCTAACGGACAGAACCGCGTGCACTAAAAAAAACTGAGGTAAAGACTGTGTTCATTTTTTATAAGTCTTTTAAAGTATAACCTTAGTTTCTGCCGTTAGCCGTCAAACAGCTAAAACCCTTAGTCGTTTAGCCTTAAAAAAAAGAAACAGCTAATCGTTCTAATTGCCACAATTTGTCATGTTGATTGTCAATATTGCTTTTTACGAGTTTTTATGGACCCCATTTTCAGCCTTTTTTTTCTACCCCGGAAAGGTCGTTAGAGGCTTGAACCGATGGAAACTTTTTCTCTTCTACAAATTTCTGTTAAACGTGACAGAGAGAAATTAACTGTTAGCCGTAGAAAGAGCCAAGATATTTACTGTTTACCATAAATGCCCCCAGCTGAGACCGCATCACGTTTATGGCTTTTGATGTACCGTATTATATTTTGCTAGATTTAGCAGGGCAATTTTGACTAAAAAATAATTGTGGACGCTAGAAGGTCTACAAAAGAATTGTTAAAAAGCTCTAAACGTTCTTACTAGGTTGATGGCCAAATCGAATTCTTAGATTATTTAATTAATTTCTATGCATTTTGTTTATTTCTTTTTAAACAGAGATAAAAGAAACCATGATCAATCAGGAAACGCTAAGTGAAACAAAAGCGAAGAAACAGCGTGTTGACCAAGACTTGAGCCTAAAATGTGAGCAGGTCGCTTCGCAGCTGCGTATCATTGGTGATAACTTGGAAAAAAGTTTTTCAGCTCGCCATTTGTTACAAGTTGGGGCAGGGCCTCTGCAAAACAGCCGGCAAAAACTTTTTCAAAGCATGTTGATGGTGATTATGGAGATCGGAGAGTTCTTGTTACACTAATCTGTACGTGGCTAAAACTGGGGAGAAACAGTGACTGAGTAATAACCTTGTGGGCTGGACCCATCAAGTTCAAGCTAAGAACATGTGGAAGACACATGAACTATTCATAGTAACATTTCGTAAATTTAAACTATTTATAGAAAATATTGCTTATTTTTAATGTTCTTTTAAGATATAGCCAATGAAAGGGCAAATTTTAGCAAATGCTACCACGCAACCACGTATTTCGCTACACGTTCTAAGCGGAGCCCGAAGGGGCGAAACTCAAGCGAGTATAAAAACCTTAGACTTATGAGCTTTTAACATGCAAAGAATTATATGCCATCATGTCAAAGAGGCGAAACTTTTATGTATGAAATATTTATTCATTTATATAATGTTCGCTTGTAAATGATGACCACAAAGTTTATCAAGGAATATATTTAATTAACGCTTAGCAAAACTGAATTAATGGCGTATATTTACACATTAGAAGGGTTATTAAAATAACGTTTGATAAAATTGTGATTTCTGGAGTATCATTTTAAGAAGGCGATGCATCTATATAGATAAAATATTTAAAGACTTAAAAAAAGTCTTCAATGCCCAGTTACTATTTAAAGAAAGAAAACAAGGACGTTTTGTACTATGTACGAAAATATGTCATGAATATAGCACTGTTTACATTAAACATTTTTTATGACAATCTTCTAAATATGTTGTACTCTCAGTATTTGAACTCACTATTTTGGGTTAGGCCGAGGAAACTAGGCAGTTAAGGTATATCGATACAGTTTTGAAGACCATACTGGCATCAGTTCTTTTTACCTAAGAGAAATAAATTTAATTGAACAAAACTTCATCGGTTTGCTCATGGCTATTTTCGTCTTCATTTCTTTTTTGAAAAAATAAAATAAAATTTTTACTCTCGTACTTTATGATATCTACGTAACTTAGAGTCACACGTAACCTGCTGGCAGTTTCCTTCATACACTCTTTATAATTAACTTAACAATAACGGCAGAGGTTTCCTTTCTCTGTCTTCTGATGCAATAAAATGAAATGCAAATTTCGGCCTTCTCATTGGTCCAAATCTATCATCGCCCTTTAAAAAATCATCACCACTCTTACACACAGCGTCGTTCCCAGTCATTCTCGGCGATTTCGGATGTGACGTCACCTGTCAAGATTGTCAGGAAGATTTGCCGAATATTGCCGAATATCGCGCTTGGTTCCAAGCTTCGCTCCTTACTCGGATAGCGCGAACTGGCATAGGGACTAAGCTGTCTTTTGATACTATTGTCAATTTGTTTTCACTGTAAGAGACAGTTTACCGGTACATGCGAATATTATGAATACAATGGATACCCAAAATTACTGCTGGGTTGTCTGAGACTAGAATGGATACCCCCAAATCAGGTTGTCATCTTTGATTGAATTACGTGAATGATAAAAATACAACGTTGAAACAAACAGCAAGTGTTTGTCCTGATGGAAAGGCGTTAAAGAGAGTCTTACATAACATTTGAAAAACGGAAGACCATACCTACCGTACAACCAGAAACGCACGTTATTCATAAGGTCAGAAAACGTTTAATTCATTTCTTCATTTCTTAATTGCTCTGCAGCACAGAGCTCACTTATTTCACAGGTGGCCCAGGCTCGAAATATGAGCATACAGAATGTGTGTTACGTCACTCCTGTGTGGTTCATGGGCCGATTTATGGCCGTTTTATGGGTTGTACTGTAAACGGTTTTCTCTTTTTATATAAAGTTTACCAAGTTTGCGGTCTCCAACGAAGCGGCCCGACGGATCCAACAGAAACAATTATTTTTCTTCCATACAAATCCTTATATTTTTAACGTTACGCAACAGTACCGATGGTCATACAGTCGAATCTGTATATAGCGGCCCTATATTAGGAGGCCACCCTCTATTAAGCGGCCAGTTTTCAAAATCCCGATTTTTCGCTCACACAAATGCTGTATTTATTACCTGTATTAGGCGGCCACCTCTATTAAGCGGCCGCGGCCACCCTGTAGCAGTCCCATGCTTGTCTTTCTTTGTTATTTTTACCTGTATTAACAGAGGATAAGGATGTCTGTATTAAGTAGCCACCTTTGAACGGAAACTAAGCCATATGGAATTTTATGCGGTATTTTATGACGAACTGAGATGTATTTTGTTGTGAACTGTTAAGTCATAGAAATACAGTACTGTATACCATAGCAGAAGAGCAGAGGAAAATTTATTGCACAGTACTTTTACACAATGTTATGACGTATATTATACCGTAAAGTTGGCAAGGAACTTTGTTTTCGATTGTCTTATTGTTTCCTTGCATATAGTGTTTTTGTATGATACGCCAGTAAAATTGACATTAGACCACGCCCAGTGATCATGTATTAAGCGGCCCACCTGTTTTAAGGGGCCAGTTCTTCAAGTCCCGAGAGTGGCGGTTATACACAGGTTCGACTGTATTTCGAGCTTGGGCTACCTGTGCTTATTTCGATGCTTTCAGTCGAACGTTTTAAAAACAATTCCCTAAGAGAGTTATAATAATTCGTGGAGAGAAAATAACTTGGCAGCAACCCGGAAAGAATGAAAGTTGAACAACCTTGCTCTGAATTCGAATTTCACTGAGAATTTAATGTATGGGTCGTGTGTCCAAAGCCTTGCTGACGTCATCGTTTACATTTTTCCTCATTAGCATAGAAGCCGCAAAATGAGAAATAGCTGATTAACTTGAGCAATTTATGCAATTTTCAGCTTTTTGCAAGTAATAGTGAAGGAATTATCAGCGATCAAAAACTATGCTCTTTCAATATTCGAATTTCAGATATTTTACTCTATTAGATCTGTCAGATAATGATAATTAGTATATACACACTCAGTGATCTTGGTAATTCAAGCAATCTGATTGGTTAGCTATCTCGGACTATGACGTTATATTCACCGCGCTATGCGGTGAATATAAAGCAGAACAAAATCGCTGTCGTGAACTGGGTGTTTTGCCAAAGTTTCATAGTAGAGCCTTTTTGAAAATACACGAATATCCAAGTGCTGATGACTTTGAAGGCAAGAAAATATCACTTCGTGTGAATATACTAAAACAATTATTCACCTCGGGCTCAGTTAATATTGTTGAATAATCCCCTCGGCTTAGTCTCGGGGATTATTCAACAATATTAACTTCGCCTTCGGCGAATAATTGTTAAATATATGTTAATGAGGCAAACAATGTAAACAGTCGGAGCATTAAAATTTCTACAGCGTGTCTCCTCTCGTTTGACATTTTACATTATTATGCTCTGTTGTATGCATATTACAGGGTCTGGAAGGGTATTTTCGGGATCCGGGATTTGATTTGATTTCTCTGTGACCCAGCGAGCTGTACGACAAGCGACACGATTGCGAAGGACGTAATAATGCATGGCAGTCAGATACAGTTGACTCCCGATAACTCGAACCCTCGCTAACTCGAACCTCGCGCTAACTCGAACCAAGGTAGATTTCCCCTGGATTTCCTTCTTACATTTACTGTAATTTTACCCTCGGTAACTCGAACCTCCCGCTAACTCGAAGTAATTTTTGTTTCCCTTCAGATCATTTCTATACAATTTTGCCCTCCATAACTCGAACCATGTTATAAGCGCGTGACAAGTCGGGGAAAAAACCGTCAACGGTGTAGTCCGAAACATTGAATTTATTTCAAAACAACTGAGTCAATTCTTTGTCTTTACTTTTTTTTCACTCCAGTTCAGTGTCCATTCCTGTATACTTTGTTGCTAAAGAGCGGATATCTGTAAATATTTACCAGAGGTGGGAAAAATAAAATTTTTGAAAAATTCCCCCAAAAATTCTGTACACTACCCTTACCTAGGTGTTCTAGTAATAAAAATACAAATTTTAGTTTCATCGGATAAATATTTTGGCGATACGGCGAATGTCAAGTTCGGGCGATTTACGGACTTCGCTGAGCCTGAGAACAGGCCTTTAGTCAAGCGGGGAACTGGGGAGAGGGAATGATACTTGAATTCGATTGACTGATCGTGCTCTTTTCGTAACCCGGTTTAGATGCGCGAAAAAGCGGTCTGGCGGAGGCCGTAAATCGCCCGAACTTGACATTCGCCGTATCGCCAAAATATTTATCCGATGAAACTAAAATTCATATTTTGATTACTAGAATACCTAGAGCAGTTTACAAATTTTTTTGGATTTTTCAAACATTTCATTTTTCCCACCTCTGGTCGATACTTACAGACATCCGCTCTTAAATTGTATTCCCTCCCCACCCATTTGCTTATTTCCTTACTTCCGGTTATTTGTTACAAAGGCTTCCGATAACTCGAACTTCGTTCGATTTTCCAATAAGGTTAGAGTTATCGGGAGTCAACTGTAGTTGGCTAATTGACGTTCAAAAGACTTGACTTTGATAGTGAGTGAGTTGATTTTTATTCTGGCTCCGAGGAGGAAAACTTTTTTCGTGAAGCTTCTAACCTCATTAATGTGAACGATTGTTAGTATCACTCATGGATTATAATTTGAAAATCTTTCCTCTACTTAAAGAAAATGAAATCTCTAAAAATAACATGAACAAGAACCTACAAGGCCCGTCTGAACTATCAGGGGGTTAAATATAGACAAGTGTTTAGTGGGGAATTAAGTTAACAAGATTACAACATTTACGAACGAAGAGCACGCGCAGTTGATCAAATTTCATTTGCCGGCGGTCGTGAAAAGAAATGCCAGTTTGGTATATAAAAAAAAAACGCTGAATTGTAAGCCATTTACTTACATCACTGAGGTCTGGTTAACTTCTTTTCATTGCTTTTACCCCATCTCAAACTAAGGTACTTAATCAAGCAAACCTTAAAACAGAAAAATTCCTTCCCCAAGACACTCCCTGTAGTCCTGTTGAAACCTGCGGCTATCTTAACAATTTTTGGTCTTTTTTTCACGTGAATTGCATTTACGTGAAATATATAAAAATGTCAAGGCGGAAGGATATTTGTACTTCACGCCGGGCAATATATTTATATACCTTCTCGATCCTTCCAAAAAAAATTCGAGTCGTGAATGTACCGATGGGCCGGCTTGACTTGCAATAGACCTCTTTCATAATGGAGGCCTATAACATATCATGTCAAAAAAGAATACAAGCAAATTCTAGTTAACTCTCAAAGGCAACAATGCAATATGACTATTTCACATAAAATGACTGCCGACATAATCGTCCATAGGTGCCATGGCACCAAGCGCACATTTATTACGTATTTTCGCCGTTATGAAAGAGGTCTGTTATCCTACAAAATGCTAGACTACAAATCTACTCGAAAAATGTATCTGAAAAAAAAATAGACCTAAGCAGATACCACGACAGTTTCCGGATATGTTGACCCCATGACTAACGCCCCCAGAATTTTAGAATGTCGTTGGGCACGAACTGGTAATATACTCAGAGCGATTTTCGTCTGACCTTGAAAAGTGGCTTCCGCATTCACTTGGGGATGACCTTGCCCGGAGATTTATAGCCCTCAGAATAGGTGTGCAAGGGTGATTATAAACTGCAGAAACGAGACTGGTCAATCAGAAATTGCTATGCAAGCTCTAGGTTGGATCTCTCTTGCCGATCAAAGAGCCAAAAACAAAGCTGGACCCGCAAATATTTTATGTATTGTTTCAAATTTTATATATTCGTTTAACACCTCATACTTTTTCACTTTTCAACTTGATAATGACGTGACGTAGTGCCGAAACGTCGTTCACTTTTTTAAATGTTTTTTAAATGTATTTTAGAAATCTTTTAGCGTTTAACTTTTTGATCAAAGCTAAAGTAATTTTCAAAATTCATTCATGGCTAGGCAACAGCCAGACTATCAAATATCTTTTCAGAGGCCCACGCAATCAATAGTAATTATAATCTTAGAAATTCAACTTAAAAGGTTGCTTTTCCTCTACCAAAAAGAGATTTCTTTAGAAAAAACAGTCTTAGTGACAATGGGGCCAAAATGTGGAATTATTTACCAGAGGAGATGCGAATTTGTGAGACCCTCGAGTCATTTAAAACTAAAATCAAATTCCACCGGCCTTGATCAGAACATTAATAGAGATTATGTCTTATCAGTATTTATTATTAATCTTATCTACTTTGTATAGGTAGTATGAAAATTTGACTTAGATTCTTTAGCACTCTTTTACAATACAGTAAAAACCCGCGTGTAAGAACCTACTTTTTTAGAGTTTGGCAAAACAGGTTCTTATATTTTATTTTTTTGGGGGTACTTACTGGCATTTTAGGCTAAGTAGGTTCTTAATTAGGTTCTTAATTTTTACGGAGTAGAAAATACTGTAGTATAATATATGGTTTGTTCTTCATTATAAACTGTTACAGTATTTTATAGAATAAATGCTTATAATCAAGAACAAACCAGTTTCAAAAAAATAAAGCAGTTTCAAAAAATCAAACTGATTTGAACATTGAACCACAACATATGTTCACTGTGCAATTTTTTGATCTCTAAAGACAACCCTTTTGGTAAAATATTATAAATAAAATAGTTTAACCCCGCATATAAGAACCTGTTGGAATTTTTTTTGCTAAACAGGTTCTTATATTTTGGGGTATTAAAGTAGCAAATTTCTGCCAGGAGGTTCTTAATTTTCTAGGTTCTTACACGCGGGTTTTTACTGTACTTAATGTAAAGGTTTACAATATTTGTAGCGTGTACTTTAGATTGTACAATTTCATATTTTGTATTTGCTATTTATTTATAGTTACCTATTTTTGCACGCCCTGAAGGAAACCAGCCTTTGTTATCTAGGCTAGCGTGGATAAATAAAATTGATCTTATCTCTTATCTTATCTCATGGGAAAAGCGTGTTCGATTTTCAAATAGACCTCTTTCTTTTCTCTTTCGGCCTATTAAAACATTCGTTTATATGTATGATAATTAGCATTTCGGACCTCGTTAGCATGCGCAAAATACAAAAGAATTCCTTCTTTCAAACGAGACCAGAAAGGCTCATTTATGACATATGGAAGAACAAATAGATGGTCGCCATTATGAAAGAGGTCTATCGGCAGCCCAGTCTTCCTCCACCAGTTTCCGAATTGCATGCAAATGCTTTGCGTGTTCGCCAAAGCCACGCGGATTTGAGTCTGTTCGCTAAACCATTCAAATTCTCACATTCTTGTTTGCTTAACTTGTTGTCTATAAGTTTTGATCACGTGTCATCGTGTCAAGGTTAAAAACACTATACTTAACTGTAGGAAAAGTATAATAAGAAAATTGTGAAGATTTGTGTTCTTTTTTGGTTCTTAGTGGCATTCGCTAAGCACCCCCACCCCCCAAATGATTTGATGTCTTGTATTTTCATTATTTTGTACACTTAGCATTTGCTTGAAAATGTAATCGCATTTGGCTGAGAAAAAAAGATTAATCAATACCGAGCGTGTTCGGCACCTGTTGGTACGAAAACACGAGCACTTGAATGTGTGGATTCTGTACGTTCAAAATCCCGCAAAGCAAACCTGCAACACTAAAATCAAGATCTAGAGCTAAACATTTTGATGTTTGGCCAATAACCATCAAGAATTCATGCCCTGGATATTACTGAAAGTGTCTTCGTGAGTAGCAAAAGATACCCTCTTCAACAACCTATTAGGGTTAAGTAGTTTTTCGCTCTTTATTGTCAAGTATGGCAAATTGAACTTTGAAAACAACCCGCGTTAACCTTCAGTATCCTGGCATATTTGAAATTGCTCTAGCTAATTGACCGTGGTCAAAATAACCGCACAGACTGGGTCGTATCCCTCACGAGAGCACGAGAAGTTAAATCGAGTGACGTGTTAAAATCACGCTTTGGCTATTTTCGAAACCGAAAGGACTTAATACGTTTGATTTATTCGACCTTGGACTTGTTTTATTGTCATAAATAGTAAACACATGATTTGTTTTCACAGACGTAGCAAACAAATGCAAGTGCCTTCGCTCGACTCCAAAGACCTAAAAGTTTCAAAGGATCCAGACGACTGAGCTTCAACGCCAGAGGTGAGAACCAATTAATTTTAACCCATGGTCACCTAGCCCTGAGGCCATTTTTGTCGATCTGTAAAATTTCTCTCTCGTCGCAAATTTGATCGACCAAGCTTGTCATTGCCTTCTTGTCCCAAAATGAGCTGCGGACATTTTGAAGTTTTAGCAACACAGGTTGGCAAAGCACTGAAAGTTGCCTTAAGCTGTGAAAAAGATATCGTAAAAGCAGAGTTGTCGTCCAACAAAAACTTTATTAGGTCTGATTTTAATCGTTAACTGTTTAAATTAGCCAAATCTTGGCCGAGCAAGAATTCGAGAACACCGCACCTTAGACTAAGCATCAACAAGGGGGACACACAGCATGGCCAGTTGTTAGAGGGTATATCCGCTATCTATTTGTTAACCTTTGAAGTACATAGACTCTGTTTCATCTGCAAACGCGTGCATGTAAATTGCATGAACCAAAGAGGAGAAAAAAACATCCATTCACGTAAATAAAATACAAGCAAGCAGTTGATTTTAATGTGACCTTGACATGCTTGCATAAGAAGCATATTTCTAGGTGATTTCAAGTGCAAATGAGACCGAAGGATAACTTACTGGTTTTAACAATTAAGATGCAAGATATCTTTTCAACTACGACTTTGACAATTCAACAATTGTTCGCTTTAATTTGTATGGCATTTGAGATTCGAAAGTGAAAACATGTAAAATTTACCTCTTTTTCTGAATTGTCTCTTCAAGTAAAACTAGTTGATTACATGGAGCTACTATAAACTCTTAATAACCTTTTTGTTTGCTACTCATTTAATAAAAAAGTGTGCATTCCTAAACTATAACTAGAATATTTATTGATGAAAATGTTCTCTCTGAGAAAAGTTCTTAAGACCATCTTTTTGGAGCGAAAAGTGACTGCATAATTTAAGTTTTTGTTTTGTGCAGAGTCATGTTTCAGGTCCCTAACAAACGAGAAATATTCATCCAGTAAGAGCAAATTTGGAGGTTTCTTGTTTGCGTCTCACAAAGGCGGCCTTAATTTTTTTTTGAGGTTTAGTTTCAAAACAAAAAACAGGCGACACTACAACGACAATGTACAAAAAAGCCCAAGAAAAACAGCCAACGGGACAGGAAAGGGTTTTGTTTTTATAAGCTCTCTCTGAAAGTCATGATTATAACTTGTCCCTAGAATTAAATTAAAACGTGCTGTTACAACGTTAAAGGGCACATTGTACGCAGGTCTGACATGCAGAAATGACGTAACCGCAATGGGGATTTTAAGAGAGTATAATTTTATTAATTAAATTAAGTAGTTAAAATTTCCAATTCAATTACAAGTTAAATCAAATTAACTGTCTCAGCAAACCAGGAGAGACGTAACAAAAAACGGCGGGGGCGTTCAAAACTCATATGATGGTCGGAGAAAAATCCTCGCAGGTACCATGATCACTGACTGTTAAACCACAGAAAAAAAAAAGAAGTTGAATTATTTTCCTGACACAAATTAAATCCTATAAATTAAATTGTGATACCCCATGAGATTTTGGCTTGTCACGCGATCCTTAAGTCCCAATGAACGTCTGGGAGACTAGAGAATCGAGGAAAAGACTCGAAATATTAGAAAACGTCAGACTAGAGTAAAGAATTTCTAGAAATAGAAAATGAACAGATAATAGCAGTCCAAACAATTCTTCTGGATAAGACTAACGTGAAACTCCTTTTAATTTTCTTTTTGTAGAAGTAATGAACGGTAAAAGTCAAGTAAACCGGAAAACTTAGACGTACACGTGATAAAAATTCACGTTTGCCGTTTTTTGGAAACGTAACTCTATTAAAATCTACCTAATCATGTGATTGAGGTCATTAACTCCGCAGCATGCTCACTGGCAATTATATAATTGCAGGTTCTTGTCAAACGTTTATGCAATATGTAATTCAAGAAGTCGTTGGCTAAACATTTAACTGAAAACGTGTCTTATAATCACTGGAAATTAAAACTGTTCTGTTTGTAAGGAATACGGAGCAAAGAGATCACATAATAACTTTATGGCTGAAGTATTATTAAAAATATTAGCCTTAGAATTTCAGATTTAACTTGCAACAATCTCTGAATATATATTATAGCCTTAGGGACAACAAGAAACAGCTTAATGCGCTAAAAATAAAAAAGTTTCTGATCCAAACGTCGCGCGTGTTCAGCAACATATTTATTGCCAGTTTTAGGTCAAATTTTAAACGAAAATGTTCGAGGACGTTACAAAAGTAAGTTGGTTCTTAGATGAGTTTATTAGTAAATGTTTGTTATTTGTTTCTTTTTAAACAGACGCGAAAGAAAACATGATGGATCAGGAAAAAGTAAATGAAACAAAAGCGCAGAGCCAGCATGTCACCCAAGACGTGACCTTAAAGTGTGAACAAGTCGCCTGTCAGTTACGTGTAATTGGTGATAACTTGGAAAGGCGTTTTCAAGCTCGCCGCGGATTACACTTACAAGTTGCCGACGCCTTTCAAAACAACTGGCAAAACATATTTATGGAGATTATGGAGACTGCCGGAAGAGTTTTCATAGCACTAATCTGTGGTTGTGTCTGTAGGGAAGATTACCAATGATACCGGTATAGGGGCTAAGTGTGTGGGGGCTGGATTAATTGGTTTAACGTTGGACGTGAACTTTAAACACGTGAAAGACACATGATTTATTTATAGCAACATTTTGTAAATTCGAACTATTTATAGAAAACGCCATTTAGCAATGTGCATTGTAAGCTACAGCTACCGTAATTCGCTCATAAGGACACCCTGTACTTTGCAATTGAAACAGCGCCTCTCAGTAGATGTTCTAACTGAACCGAAGGGTAGAACTAGCGCACTGTGTATGTAAACTTAGACTTCAAAGCTTAAATTATGTGAAAAGCTTAAGGTCATCATTTTCGAAGGCGAACGTTTTGCACGTGAAATGTTTGCTTTATTTTATATGACGTTCGCTTGAAAACGATGCCCACAAAATTGCTTAGCAATAAACCGCGTATTAAAGTAAGCTTAAGGGACTATCACTGGTTAAAAGCGTGACTTATGAGATCATTTTAGGAACGTGATGAGTCTATAGATTAAATGTTTATTTATAATGTTCAGTTGCATGTGAACCGTGGCAGACAAAATTCTCTCATAGCCAAAAGTTGCATAAAGAGTGGTTATGTTTGGATTGGACCAATCAGAGAGCAGGAATTTGCATTCCACTCTAATGAAATCACAAAATAATAGCAAGGGAAGCAGACAGCCTAAGTATACGGCCGTTCAATTAAATAAACTTTTGTCGCTCAGGAGCAAAAATTGTTCCTACGTTTACGATATAATTGTCATTAGTTTCTTAAGGTGTGAAGTAACCCGCCATTGAAGTTTTCATTTGTTGTTTATTATTTTGTTATCATAGATATCATAAAGTGCGCGTAACTAAAATCTTTTGTTTCCTGTGCTGTCTCAAAAAAAAAGGGCAGTGTTTTGAATTCGGAAACCATTTACTTTTCATCTTCTCACGTTATTGTGCACCGTGAAATAATATTACGGTCGTGGCTCCAGTTATAACAGTGGTGCAATATCTTAGATGCCAATTCAGTTGAGACAGGAGTATTATAAAGTGCGCGCAACTAAAATCTTTTGTTTCCTGTGCTGTATCAAAAAAACAGGCCAGCGTTTTGAATTCGGAAACCATTTACTTTTCATCTTCTTATGTTATTGTGTACCGTGGAATAATAATACGGACATGGCTCCAGTTAGAAGAGTGGTACAATATCTTAGATGCCAATTGTTGGGACGGGAGTTGAGACTATGGAAAATGATACCCAGAATGGCGGGGTTAAATTACCCCGCCGAAGTGACCTGCCGTGCCAGACTGGGGTCTAGACTTTGGACCCCATAGGTATTTTAAAAGGAAATTATTGGAAAAACTCATAATACTTCTAAAAAACGTGACAATGTGCCAATTCATTCACGCACAGTTTCACGCGGAATTGTTGGACATACGACCCAGACATGCATACCCGGCGTTTGCATACTTGCATGCACGATACTCCCGGGGGAAAGGGGGGGGGGGAAGAGCTACTCAACAAAGTTTTATATGTGGAGGCTCCCCACATACTTCAACTCATGAAATTCTTATACAGTCGACTCCCGGTAACTCGAACCCTCTATACCTCGAACCTCCCGTTAACTCGAAGCAATTTTCATTTCCATTCAGATCATTTTCCATATAATTTTACCCTCGATAACTCGAACTTTTTTTTTATTTCCCTTGAAGGTTCGAATTATCGGGAGTCGACTGTACCGTATTTATTCGGTTAACCGCCCTGGGCGCTTATCAAATTTTTGGACCTTGAGAATGGGCGCTTATTCGAGGCTGGGCGCTTATTAAATTTTCACCATTTTCAGCACGAGTCAAGTATGTTTATTTTGCAACAAGCAATAAATGGTAATAACAAAACGCGAAGATGTAAAAAAGGCAAGGTTTCTGTAAAATACTCTGAAGAAAACTCCGTCTTCGGGGAAGTCTCTTATTAGTACTTATTCAAGTTCAATTTCAATCTCATTGTCACTCAAGTCAATAAGTGAATTCTCTGGCGGCCTCCCCGATGTCCGACATCGGAGGAGTGGGGTGGGGGTGGGCACTTATTCGAGGCTGGGCGCTTATCAACTTTTTCTGCCTTTAGGATGGGCGCTTATTCGAGGTGGGCGCTAATTCGAGGTTGGGTTTATTCGAATAAATACGGTACGTTAATTCCGAGAAATATATGACAATGGAGTTTAATCAGTGACACAGTTTGTCCGAAGAAAAAAGGCCGAAGTAGACCTTGAAACTGTTCATTTTCCAACTGCTGAATTTTTAAGGGCAAAAATTTTCAAAGTGCTTCATCGCTCTTTTAATCCTCCCTTGTAGGTGCAGGAAATACTTTTTTTTTTTTAGGTACAGGAAATACTTACAAAAAATTATTAAAGAATAACAAAATGTAAAAGATTTGACTATAAAATCCACAATAAGCTATTAATTGAAATTATTTCTTGAGAAATTGTTAAACATAACGACTTTTCGACGTTCTCGGACATCATTATCAAGTAAAAACAAAATAGCGTATACATGTCCCATAAATACAGAAAAGTAACATACAAAAATATGTTGCGAGTTTAGCACTAATAGAATCACTCGCGCGGATTTAGATTAGGCCTGAGGAGAAAACTAATCACGTATTATCATTTAAATAATTGCAAGAGCAGTTTGTGAGAAAACTAATCTAAGATGATGATCGGAAAAGATATTTTACAAATGATAAAGGGCTTAGAGTGTACTATTGAGTTATAGTTGCATAATAATCAAAAAAGAACAACTTTTTAATTTTGCTCACGGATAGTAGGGGTAGGACGTGAGTGCTGTAATCTGCTCGCGCTATGGCGTGCGCAAATCCGATTTGCACACGCCATTGCGCAAAGTCTTTTCTTTCGGGAAAAAATCGTTTTGCTGAAGAACTAGTTCTCCGACTCAATTTTGCGTAGTAAAATCTCTGCAAACCATGAGGTAAAAAGAATATAGTCACGTAGAAGGTGACGCGAACGATGTTGAGCGCGCGCTGGCTTTCGCCACCATTCACTTATGGGCAAATACGGTAAACGGGTAATTGACCAATCACAGCGCGCACTTTACGTTTGTTTATATGTTATAAACTCAAGCTCGTAGACAAAATTAGAGAGGTTTAGATTCTAAGACGAGTACGACTACGTACGAGTACAAAATTTTCTCAATACTACGTAGAGCTCGCGCGAGAACCAGCGTCGTTTTGGAGGGAAAATGTGTTAGCCGTCGTCATTCTACTACGAGTTTTAGCGAGAATGTCGTGCTGGCGAAAACAAGTTATCAAATGTTAGAAGTTTTATCATTTTTAGATCGGGAAAGCGAGAAACCTCCTTCCCTAAAGATAACAGTGCTAACTTTTCTGGTGAAATATGGTAAAATGAAGCTTTCCGGGAAGTCTATTTTTTGAGTATACAAGAAAAAACTTTAAGTCAAATCTCGTACTCATAGTCGTCCTCGAATCTAAAGGTCTCCATTGGTGTTGTGTAAGTCGAAATGAGAAATACGCTGAAATAGGCTCAACCCTGGAAAAGTGGAGTTGCTCTCTATAATGGACTATCTAGGGTGGGTCTGTCCTAATAGGGTGCATGCCTTCTTTTCTGACAGTGGAAGTACATGGACGGGTTGCTATAAGAGCCAGGAGTTGAACCACGCAAGAAACTCCGTGGATAAAACTATCAGGGATGCAATGTTTTAATTCAAGGGGCCTTAAAAATGTGTCCAACAGATACACTTAACTATGTATTTTTAGCGGTTACTCGGCGGATTAATAAAAGCTCTTTAAAGTCATTTGGTTATTAGCCAAGGTATTGAAATGGGAATACACCTTTCTGTCAAGAATTAGTGGTACGTGCCATCCAGGCTTTGAAGCTTTGGACTCTCCCCGTTTAAAACATCTGTGAGCTGCATTCTCCCCCGTGGTGCTGATCTACTATCTCCACATCGAAACCACCTAATTACATGTTACGATAGCTTTAGAGTATGCATAAATCACGACTATTCATTATCGCGATTTTCATTAAATTTAACTTCGACCTCTTTCCTTCGGGTTTTTGAAAAAAGAAAACCACAAGATTTGCGAGATTAAGGTGTGGTGAATCGTTTTAATATGTAACAAGGGGATAATGTCTGAGGAGCATGGCTTTCATTGTGAGGGAATGGGTACACGGCAACAGAATTACGAACCTATTTCTGTTCTGACATCTCACATGTCATTTTACATGCTGCGACCTTGGCCCTCCCGCCTGTCTTTCAATTTGTTGTTTATTTGTTTTTTAATACATCCTGCCAGAAAATTGAGTATAAATAATTAGCATGCATTGCAGAGTAAGCAGTGCATCGAACGTAGAAGCAGAGGGCAGATCAACGAAAAAGCATATTTAATTTGAAAGGAGCTGTAGCTTATCCCATTTGTTTAAAGAGCGCGATAAGGTAAGATAATTTTGTCACTTTTCCAATTGCTTATTTAGCAGATTACATTTTTCGATTTTTACGATTTGGCAGTCTTACTTTCTTAAGTCAGCTGGAAAGTGCAGACTCGAAAGTGAACCATATTGTCAACACGGGTCGATTTAATTAAGCTGATAAGCTTCTTAATTCTTGGTAACTGACTTCACGACTTGTTCGTCGCAGACGAATCCACCTGATTTTCTACTGCTGAGATCTAGGGCTGAAAAATGTTAATGTCTTCTCGAAAATGGCACTTGTAGGAGGCCTAACTAGCCGTCTATGAATGTTTTTTCTCTATATTGATTTTTAATGTTTTCAAAAGTGACCCATTGAGAGAGACCTAATTTCAGTATAAGGCGGTAATGACGTAGCAATTTTTTAATCAAACGTCTTTGCTAACTTGAAACGCCCAAGTACACCAAACACCCACGGATCTGAGGGGTGATAAGAGGACTTTTATTAAATAAGCCTCTGAAAAAAAAAAAAAAAGAACTAGAAGAAAATCAGAAGAAGACCAGAAAAAAAAATTTGTGGACACACAGTGCACGGTATTAAGAAAAAGCAAAGCTAAAAGTCTGAATATATGGAATTTATAAAAAAAACTTGTTCGCAATCAGGATCATGGTTGTAAAAAAAGGCTACCATAAATTGATAAGTGTGTTATCTGACGACAAGGCATAAGGAAATACCACTTAATAGATCGAACGCAAAAGAGTTTACTCGTACGTGATGCAAGCATGAGGAGATCATATGATGGAAAGGTGATTCACCAACACAATGACAGCGACAATCAAACAAGAGTCAAAAACTTGAACTTTAAACCACAACCAGGATGTAAAGTAAATCATTTTAAGAACTCATGCAAACTTCCGAGGAGCGCATGAGACACATGGGAGTGTAAATAGCAAAATCACATGAAAGCTAACAACTAATCCATCCGAAAGCGAAACTTATGTCACCGCAGCGGGAATATCAACTAGGAAGAATTTCAACATTTGTCAAGTTTGTTTATATACTGTATTGAAGCGCGCTTATAAACTTATGGAATAATACTTCCGTCTTTAAACTCATCAAGTCAGTACGACGGAGAAAAAGGGAAAGTCACTACCGTAAAAGGTGGTTTAGATTTTGCAAACTAGTCATTTTACTAAAAAGCCCTCATGCGTTATTGATCATTTCAGAAGCTAAGTACTGTAAACTTACTCGGCTAATTCGCTCTACGCAGTTTTTTCTGCAAAATTGTATTTTAGCAGCTGATCATCTGACAAAACACTGTACACCGCCACTCGCATATGATTTTTTTTTTATTCGAATTATTAATGATGTCTCTGATATTCATACAAAGCGACGAACAGCCGACTTCCTTATATTAACTTTTAAAGTGCATGTCATCATGCGAAATAAAACACTCCTCCGAATCTTTAATGTACTTTCTGAAATGATGGATAAATATAAGAGAAATTAAGCAAAACTCTGCAAAAAGTTTCTATTACCCTCATAAACTTTTCCTAGTGATAAGTTTGATCATTTTCTAAGTCGCAATCTGTCTCGGGTCGTACTTAGTGTACTTAGTAACTATGCTTCTAAATTTGCCTGTAAAATCATGATCCTTTTGACCTATAAAACTGAAACTGTTTGCCCTGTGTTTGTTTGTTATGAAATATATAACACATAAAAGATTTTACTTAGAACTTTAAAAGCATGTTTTAATCCTTAGAGTGCCCGAGCCCAAATTTTAGAAAACAAAACCGGTCAAACTATTTGGAAATACCTCCAGTGAGAAATAAAATTCACTAATTTAAACACCACAAGGATTTCAGCCACAGTCTCAAAAAAAAAAAAAAAGGCAATATTCGCCAGTCGTAATAACTTAGGTCATGGGAGATCAATGTTTTGAAAGACTACTGACAGTAAAACTCTGTTTTTTGATATAAGCGTACCAGCTGTGATCGTGTAAATGAACAAGGTCGATTCCAGCCAACCTACAAACCCACTTCTCATATTCACCTTGCCCGGCAATGATAAAAAACTGAGGGCCGGCGGAACACATGGATATTCAAGTCATTTAACACTCTTCAGTAATTAAACCATGTTGCGTATTTTAGCGGCAATATACAAAGGCGTTTAGAACAGATAATAACTAACTCTTGGACTCCTGGCTTTGACTATGAAGAAGAAAGAAAAGTAAAAGCAGAACATCGGCACTTACATCACAATTTTCACGATACACAGGTGAATTTCCTGAAGCATAGCCTACAATCCATAGACTAACCTTAAAACCTATATAATGTAATAGTCCCCCAAAGAGTAAAGACCATTGCTGTACGCGTATGTTGCAAAAACTGATCCACCCAACTGACATGGGCAAAGCTGACAAAGAACGTAAAGCACCCGACGACAATTTTTTCTTTTTCTTTCTAACCTCCACGCACGCAGGCGTTTCTCAGGGGAAAAAACAACTCCCCTAAATTGACCTGCGTGGGAGGCTATTTTCTCTATGAAAATCTCGTATTAAGTCTCTAAGTATACATTTGACATATAAAGAGAGTTGGAATAATATAATATGAAGTCTGAAAGATCGTCACTTTATTTTATTTGCGACGTTTTCGCTGCCTTCGCCGTTGCGTTTTCTACTTTGCGAGCAGAGGCTATACTAATGTAGTGGCGTACGAAATATCAGACAGCTCGCAGCCAGTATGTGGTTGCTTAAGGCCCCTTACAACTAACCTCAAAAGCTTAAAACAGGAAATCTTGTGTGTTGACGTGTTTCGGTACCTGATGAAAAACTCATTGTTTCTGAAAAAGTTTGCCACAAGGACTTTTTTCGTTACCTTTCGTATTTTAAAACTTTTCGATGTTATTTGCGATGAAACACACTCTCCGAGTTGCGTTTGATATATTTCTTTCAGAAATTTACGGCAAAATAGGCTGAGTACTGTACTAATTCTTTTCAGTATTGGTAACTGAAAATGTCATTGGAGCAATAGGTATTGTTTTCTGATGTAAAACTGGCCATATTTAATTTGGTAATTTTTGAAATGATTTAACAATGGCGTCTTCACACATCCAAAATTTCGAGGACTACCGAGGAGGCAAATTTGAAACTTCGGCGAGTGTGAAGTAATGAACAAAATTCCTCGGGGAGAGGGTCAGAGTTACATTTGCCTCGAAGCGAAATTCACCTAGGGGGAGGCGGTTAAAAATACTGATCGTCACCTTATCGGTTCGGTTACACATGGTAAAGGTTGTTTAAGGTCCTTTGCGAATATTGTTCAGACTGCATTCAAAGATTTTTAAATTGCCTCCTACCATTGCAAAAGACGTATAAATGTGTTCAGTTTTTCATATGATTCTACAAGTTTTTAATATTATTTCAGCTTTCCAAATCTCGCGCTACATTGATTCATTCAAATAACTAACGGACGCACTCAGTAAATTACCATTCCTTCAGCGGGTTATTTAGTTTAAAGTGGTTTATTCAGCATTTGGCGTAACTTTCCCCTCAGTACCCGGTTAAAATAGCATCGCGTCAGAACAAAAAACCTCTCTCCTCCCCCTAATATTATAAATTTATCACGCCGAAGATGAAACGATTATGCACGGACCGTGTTCGGTGTGGTTTCCGTCGGCAGCAACGCCCAGGGCAAAAGGCTATTGTTTTGAGGAATTTGATCCGGTACAATAGCTCATTTCTTGATACGACTTTCTTGGCCGACAAAACAAACACGTATTGTAAATTTCTTGTACGTTACTTGTTTTCATGCGCCTAGAGACAAAAATGAAGCGCTTTAAGCATGTTTAAGCCAAGTCAGTTTGCATCTTGAACCTTTGAGAAGGAAATTCGTTCAGACATTTTCTAGATGGTACTTTCGTCACTGAAAATTTCCCGTGCTAGCAAAAACATTTCTAAATGGTTCGCTTGGGCTTGACTTTTAGTTGTTTTAAATAAAACTTTTGCCAGTGGCAAATTTACATTTGCCAAAGCGGAACTCTACAATTTGTGGGCCACTCAGATTAAGTTAGTAAACAAGGGGAGTGATGAAGACGTGACGATTAGAATGCGCGCTAGCTGGTAAAAAGACAAACAAACAAACAAACAAACAAAAAGTGCACTTCCGCGTTATCACACAACTATATATGGCATAGCAGTGGAACTCTTGGAGAAAAATACTCATGTACTTTTTTGCATTCTTTGTAATTTACAGAGAAAGAAAAAGGAAGAAAAAGAACAACATGCTGCTTTATGAAAGACAAAACGAGTCAACGTCACCAAGCCACCAGCTCGTACAACAAGACATACGATCAGCGAGTGGACAAGTTGCTTTTCTGCTTCGTGTTATTGGCGATAACATAGAGACGCGTTTTCGGGTTCATCGAGCGTTACATTTGGAAGCAGCTCTGACTCAAAGCAACGGGCAAAAGAAACTGGAAAACATTGAACTGCTGATTGCGACATTAAAATAGCTAAAAAAAATTAGCTGGGATTAGCTGAGTTTGCGTGCGCTGTGCAAAGCTGTACAAGGATGTCCAGAAAAGTCGTAGAGAGTGGACTCCAAGTGCAACCTTAGACGTGAACTGTAAACGTGTGAAAAGCATGTGAAAAGTATTTATAGAGCGAAAAACATTTAATCATGATTATTTATTGTTTTTTCAAAGTTGTTTGTGAAAATAATATAGCGTGGACAATAATATTGTAATGACAAATTGTAGAATAAAATGAACCGCTGGCGAGTTGTGATTGGTCTCGTTAATGAAGAACAGGGGGATGTCATTTTTGTCACGGGGGTATAGAGAAGACTCTAGAGTACAAGACCACGAGAAATCCCTAATTTGTTTTTCTAGGATAATTGAGCGTGCAAATAAGGCCTGGGATCCTTCAAATCTCTACATTTTTATTCGTACAAAATATTCAAGATTGTTGTGCGATAGTAAGATTTTTTCTGCCTTTCTGTATACTTCTCAGCTAAATTCATGTGTACCTCGCAGTTTGTTCCGCGATTACCGGAAATGTGCGAAAGGTGATTGCAATGAGATCAGCAATATCCGTAAGAGATCCGGAAAACCAATAGTATTTACCAAATCAATGCATAGCAACTTTTGCGCGTGTTGATTGGTTCCCGTAGGTCGGAATCTCCTTGGCTATTCACTGTTTTGTTAATTTAGGGCAGAAGCTAATATGGCGTTCCTTGAACGCCATATTAGCTCCTGAAGCAGCTGCACCAACAAAGACCAAGAAAGTGACGAAATTGGACTTGTTGGTGTTAACTAGTAGTGGGAAATTATTATCTTATTGAATTTGCAACAAGATGTTGCACAGTGCTAGATATGTATCTCGACGCTTCGCGAAAATGGCTGGAAAATATATCATGGCAACTACACTATTAAAAAGATCCAACGCCGTTGAAAGGCGAACACAACCATGAATTGTAAATCTTTTCCGCGCATTTTTGTGTTCTTTTATTACGTTTCAGTATTAACTGTTTATTTTACCAAAGAGTTAACGCTAAATGACAGTCAGACATTTCATTTTTAGTGCCTTTAAGCTAAAGCACTTTAAACAGTAACTTAGTTCGAAAACGCACGCGGGACCTGGAAATTAGTGAACAAGTTGAACCTTCAAAAGGCGGTCATTTATCTATTTGTGAAACTATTACCAATAGTAAGAGATCAATTATGAAAAAGTTCTTTAAAAAGGTGTGGGCCCAAGGCTTTTTGTGTGGGCCAGATTTACAATGGTTTTACGATTTGTCCGTTTTGAGAAATTTTTAAGAAGAAATTAAAAAGGGAATTTTTAAAGCCTCATGCATCTGTCTCCGTCAAAAGCTGCACGCGTTGACTACCGTTCGCTAAACAAATAGTTGCGGTCACAATAGCCATTTTACCTATGGGCAAATTACTGTTGCCCATGGGGAAGCAACTATTTCTCTTTGACCGATTTCCTCGGGGAAATTTCCAAGGATACGTCAAAAAGAACAAAAGAATTACACATGACAGTTACCGAGGTACGTTCTATTGGGCAAGAAAAACCCAGAAGCGGCCCAACCAATCACGAGAAAGTGAAATGTACTAAGCAGTAGAAATCACGTGTTGTTTACGTGCTGAGTTCGTCTTGGCGAGAAATCCTACGCGACACTGACCTGAAAGTTCGAAAATTCAGCACGATTTCGAGCACTGTTGTGGATGTTTTTCAAGTTTCTACGTTAAATAAATTCAAAAGCACTTTGAAACACTCACAAGTTTTCTTTAAAATAAGTGTTCAAGAATTCTTTTCTTATAAGGTCGTTGCAATCATTTTAGCAAACCCATACTTTTGACTTGTGAGCGAGAATTTAGGCTAGAATTTGCTCTTCTTTTAAGCGCGAATGAAGTTGATGTATTCCTTTTTAGTCTCAAAATTAAGGGCTGAATTGCTCTTGCCAAGTTTAATTGATGTGGCGGTTTTACTGAAAAGGGTAAAAATGGCCGAAACAGTTTACGATTTATCTCAGCTTTCAATGTTTACAACAACCTTTCCGTCGAAACAGGGTTCAAGTTTTTTCTTCCCCTTGGTCAATTTATCGCTGTGTGACCGCAAACATGAAAGCGCGAACCCAGCCCAAATCGCACACCTTTATCTCCGTTCGCTAAGCCAATCAAAATCCGCACGCGTTTATCTTCATTCGTTAAACCAAACATGCCGCACGCGTCTGTCTCCGTTCGCCAAACCAATCAAAAGTCGTAGGAGTTCACGTTCGCTAAAACATTAAAAAAGCGTCATGCATTTGCCTTCGTTCGCTAAACCACGAAAAGCCGTACGCGTCTACTACCGTAAAGAACCGTGTGAGCTTCCCCAAATCAGACCAAAGAGAGGCACACGACTTCCTTTCTTTTTGCAAAAACACTGAAAGTGGTGCATATAAGAGAACAGACTAAAATGGTCATTACATAACCAACCACAGAAATGAATCAAAAGTTAGAACTACACTGACACAACACTATGGGCTTCAAATTTAACCCCCCAGATTGAAATGGAGATTGCAACGTAATTCTAACTTTGGAGACTGTGGGTGAAATCCTATGGATTCACCAAGTGAAGGAAAATGCTTCGTAATTCATTTGGAATTTTTCCTTGAAGTTTGACGTCGAGAGTTGTCCAATGCCGCGACTAGATTTCCGGCCACTGAGACTCGAATTGATTCCATTGGACTGTCTTATCTCTATTTGCGGGAGACATTAAAATGTCAATTATGGTGTGTAGTGTAGTGTACTTTTCTCAGGCTATGAATCAAGAAAAGAGAGATGAAACATGTGTAGGGTACTTGTCTCAGGTCATGGCCTAAAAAACGAAGTACTTTAGGACTTGACTTCCGGTAACTCCAGTGGATTCTAGCTGTTGATAACTGGAGTCCAGTTTAGTATCCTGGACATAAATACTTAAACACACCCCTCCTAGCTTACCACTTAAGATAAAACGAATTGATTCGTCCAATGTAAGTTAATCCAAGATAGTCTTGGATTCTGGATTCGCTTACAGGTCGTTTCGCCACAAAGTCGTTTCGCTGCAAAATGAAGTCGATTCGCTGCAAAGTCGTTCGCGGCAAGTCGTTTCGCTTTTCGCTGCATCATGTCCGGATGGCGATGCAAATTGATTTTTGTATAACAACGTTTTTAAGACACTTAGAATAAACATTAAGTTCCAAACGGATAATACTAACGAGTTAATTCTGAAGGGAATTTACTCTAGTAAGTAGCGAAACGAGAAATGCTTTGCCACGAATCGACTTCATTATGCAGCGAAACGACTTACGCTTTGTAGCGAAACGACCAGACACCCTGGATTCCAAGCTGTGGAATCCAAATTACACCTGTGACTGGATTCTAGATTCCTTGCATGGGACTCAGGGGATTCCAGAATCCAATCATAAGCGAGATTCAGGGTGTCTTGAGCTGAATTATGGACTCCAAAGCCCAGGATTCTAGATTCCACAAGGAATTTCCTGGATTCCGAGTTCCACAAGTCAAAATTTCAAAGATTCCGAAATCTGTTTTAAATTACATGGGGCGAAATGATAAAAGAAGAGCTAACTATAATGCTACAAGAAACCGGTCGTTTCGATACAAATCGTTTCGAACTCAAGCAATGAAATTACACAAAAAGTTGCGCGTCAACAAGAGAAACATTTTGGGTGAATATTCTTCGCACTTCAAGTACAGTTTACGCGTAAACGAGAAAAACATTTTGACTGATTATCATCCTTTTTTTTGAGCCAAGGGCATGAAACTTTTTACACCTCGACTGAATTAACTTGTATCATAACGACTTGTATCAAAACGACTTTGTATCGAAACGGCCGGTAACATTCCTCAGGTCATTCTTGCTGCTATTGCGCCAAAAACGCTGGTCATTCATTCCACTGCATGCACAAAGGCGGTCCTGTTTTTCATATAAGTGAGAATTGAATTGTTCAATATTACTTCCCTGAAAAGTAGTATTGTTCTTGTTAAGAGGTCTTCTTCCAGATTCCTCCCTCTAAGTTCCTATATGCTCCAAGATTAAAAATGTACTGTTTATGCTTCATTTTATCCGAGCACCACTCATTGCGGCCTTTCTCATACGTGCACTTGACACAGATAAATTGCAGGGTGTCCCCGAGGCGAGAATGCGCAAAAGTGCATCCAGCTGGTGCTTTACCCTCGACATGGCGCCAGCACTCTTCGGATTTATCCGATCCCCGTACCCGTACACCATGCCGCATCCGTCCCTCGTTATCCCAGAATATTGGCTTGAACGCTACCTTTTTCCCAGTTGTAATGTGTTTGCCGTCTAGCGGTTTCCAACCCTTTTTGGGATTGCGGCTCTGCATGGCCTGTTTGTACTCGGGTGTTTCAGGTAAGCTATCCAAATATCCCTGCAGTGTCTGCGGACCTACAATCTGTGGGCTTGAGGATAACCGCGCCACTCCGCTCTGCACGGATATATCATCACATTTTGAGAACTGACTGGGTTCTGTCTTTTCTAAAGGTACAGATCTTGTAGGTGGGTGATGTCGAGGTAGGGGGTGACTGTTAGAGGTGGTTTGAATCCTTTGCGAAGACAAACTATAATAAGGGGGGTGTTCCGTAATTGAACTGTAGCTATGTTGACTCTCTTGGCTGAGACCTGCGCTGTCTGTAAACAAGTAATAAAAAGGTGAACTTCAGGTCAAGTTAACTTCTTCTACCCAAGAGCGCACCACGAAAAATTCTCGATAGACTGCGAGCAGTCTCTCATATCTTTTTTGAATGACAATAAGAGCTTTAGATTCTAAGACGAGGACGACTACAATTACAAGATTTTCTCAATACCAAGCAGTGCTCACGCGTGAACCAGCCTCATTTTGGCGGGAAAATGTGTTAGCCGTCGTCATTCTACTACGAGTTTTAGCGAGAATGTCGTGTTGGCGGACACAAGTTATAAAGGTTTAACCTCCTTCACTCACGATAACAGTGCTAATTGTTTTGGTGAAAAAGATGTACAAATGAAGCTATTCGGGGCGTCTGTTATTTGAGAATACGCGAAAAAACTTTAAGTTAACTCTCGTACTCGTGGTCGTTCTCGTCCTAGAAGCTAAAGGTCTCTAACAGATTGAGAGCGTGAGGGAGGAGCGAGCAGCAAAGCTGTCTCCACCCCAGTCTCTCCTCCCTTAACCCTTTTGGTCCCAAGAGTGATCAACATCAATTTTCTCCTAACATCATCAGTAGATCATCAAGTGTAAAGGTTATGAAAATTACTAAATTGATCACCAAAGGGAGAATGCTTTTATCTTAAACCAAATTCTCTAAACTATTCTTAAAAGAAATGTATAGAGATCAGTCAGAAGAATTTGTAAGTTGATCTTGGGGCTTAAAGGGTTAACAGGGTTCATACAGAAAATTGCAATCATTTTTAAAGGACTTTTTCAGGACCAAATTTGATTTTTAAGGACCACCCACCAGGAATGTAATTTCGTACATTGTAAAAAAATACACGTTCTCAGTCCATAAGGCTTGAACTGTTTCCTCCTCCAACTTCTCTACATTTTTCAGTTCAACTGTCTTAAATATAGTTAATTCTTGCATAAAACAAAAAACGCTTTAAGTAAATCACTTTAAACGTCCCTGAGCTATGATTTACATGGTCATGTATATGTTGTGGTTCAATTTTATCCTTGGTTTAAATTATATTTTCTTTTGTTTTTGGGTATGGTAATATATGATAATGAGTTTGAAACAAAAGAAAATAAAATTTAAACCAAGGATAAATTTGAACCACAACATATACAGTATTCTGCCTTGGAAAACCAAAAAGCATTAAAAATCACTCTCCAGGCCACCTCATTCAAAGTTGAAGAAAATTCAAGGACTTTTCAAGGACTTGCAAAGAAATTCAAGAACATTTTAAGATTGTGCGCACCCTGTTTAAGCCATATATTTGCATAAATTTACTTTTCCAAGTGCTCTAAGGAAAGAAAGACAACCGCATAATTTTTTCTATTCCATTTGTGCAATCATTTAATACTGAGCAAAAAGAATTATAACAAATTACACACATCACCACACAGCCCCCTGACTCACCAGAATTAAGTGCCGAAGCATATGAATGCTGAGTTTCCAATTCCATGTTTTCAAAGTCTTTAAGTGACTGTTCAATTTCCAGGTCTTCTCTCTCGTCAACAATATCCTTGGGTGATGATGGAAGGCTAGCAGATGTTCTACGATGTTGAGTTGGGTTGTGAGAAGGCACATGAGGGGGTGATGTTGGCTTTGCGACATGGTTCGCATCACCAGCCTCCTGATTAAACATTATAGCAGCTTGACTGGCGACAGCTTCTGAAACTACCATACCTGCAGGAATGCTTGTTACGGGAGCTTGTAAGAAGGCACCATACATATTGGCAGCATAATCTTGGTATTGACCTAAGCCCCACATCTGCGCAGTTAAATAAGGATCCACTTGCTGTGCACTATAAGCTGAATTTAATGACCCAGAATGGGTCTCGTTATGTCCCCCAGCCAGCTGGGCAGCATAGTGATTAAAGATTTCTTGTTGAGAATTCAAGTTCATTTCTGAAATTAATTTGCTATAATCCGCATTTGTTAACACTGGCATATCGTCATCAGTCTGTGTACAGGCATCAGATGTCTCTGCAGTGACTTGACAACATTTTTCTTCTGTTTGAACCCTTGCTTGATGTGTTACTTGTTCTATGGGAACCATAAAACAAAGTCAAAGTTTGGTGTAAAAATGACAAAGAAGAGATGATTATTAAACATTAAAAGAGGTAGGTCACAAAATTAACCAAATTTCAAACAGTGGGAGCTGCACTATTCTCCCAGACAGCCGTTTTTGTCTCGTCACGCAACGCTCCTCCCCAGCATTGCATGACAAAACAAAAATGGCTGTGAGACTATTATCTGCACCAACATGAGTGAAACATAAAAATAGCCACTCAAACCATTAGAAAAGGATAGAAATAACACAGTAAATACAAAAGAAGACAAGCTTGAAGAAAATTGAAACAGATTGCAGGGCTGTCATTAAGAGGCAGGGGCAGGGGATTTCCTCCAGCTTCTATGAATGTGGTCCCCGGCTACTTTCATACTAGGAAATAGAAGAAACATAGTACTAAAAACTGTTTTATTCCCCCTCCTACTTGCAAAGGTTTCGAAAACTTGGTAGCCTAAGAGTTTTTTAAAGTTCATTTTTTGTGGTTTGTAACAAGTTTAGATATAATGCCAGGGCTCAAAGTTAGCGACTAACTGGTCGCATATGCGACTGGATTTTTGGTTGTGCGCCTACAAATTCATGTGTAATCGCACCTGTGCGCCATAAAACCCAAAGCACAGTGCGACGGACTTACTTCCGACTATACTAACGAACTCGAACTAGAAAGACGGTGTATGTTTAATTGGTCTTTTCTCCCAATGGATTCCACAAACTCGAATGTTCTTTTTCGTTTCGATGTTTTACTCCATCCCAGACTCTTCTGTTTTGTAATAAACACCGCTAACACATGCAAATATATGCTACGAACGAAACGCGTACTTTTTGCGCAATGGACGATCAAGTCGCACATTCAGTTTTAACAAAAACAGTACGGATTAAGAGCCTTTTTTTCCAGGTAAGAAAGTTTTTTAAGTCGTATTCCAGTTACATGCAAGTCTTTGCGCATTTAACAAATTCACTAAAGATTACTTTCATTCTCGTTCCACACACTCACTGTTGTCAGTTTTGAATTGTTTTTCAAGTGTAACTTTTCTTTAATCACAACTGTACGGTCAAAAAGAGAAATTAGTATTAAAAATCACAACGGTATTACGGCGTAGCAAATCGGCTGTTTTTTATCAATCACAGGACTGAAGTAAAAATAAGAAACTGAAGATGACAAATAAAGGTGGCACTGTTAAGCTTTTTACTTTTTCTTTTGAAATAGATGCTCCCAACATTATAAGCTGTGCTCCTAAAATTTTCAGCTGTGCACCTAAAATTTCGGCAGTGCAGCTAAAAATTTACATCTGGTAGCACAAGTGTTCCCAAACTCAAATTTAAACTTTGAGCCCTGAATGCTTCTTTGAGATAATAGTGAACTTACACAACAGGACAGAAGAGGAAAGAAGACGGCAACCCTTATGAGACAAGCGTGACAACAATTTTGTTTGAAACAACTTTTCGCCAAACTTCACTTTCCTTTTAAACAGATCTTTTTGTAAAGGACCGGAAAACACTGATGTTAAGAGAAGATCACGACAAAACACGCAAGTAATAGCTCTGTCACATTTGTCACACACAAGTGTTTTGCCGTCCTCTTCTTTCTGCCGTCCCATTGTGTAAACGCACCAATATTTGTTAGACAGGAAGCTGTGATTCAGGCATTCACAAGTAATTTCTCAAGATCCATTGCAAATAAGGACGTGTAATTGGCATTATTAACAAAAATGAACTAGACAGCCGTGACAAGGCATTCATGATCATCATGCCCTTTTCTCTTCAAGGCTGGATAAGCCTTGAACACTCATAGCTAACAACCACATAACCTACCTTGATAAGCATAACCTTTACTCCACAATTTTATGATTGGAATGCATCTACCAATAGGTATACCTATTTCCTGTATAAAAAAGAAAACATTTATCTGCTATTTGTACGTTTATTCCCCTGAAATAGAAGCTGAAGTGAGATTTTTGTTTTGAAAATAGACTCAAGGTTTTAAAAGTTGACATTTTTTGTCTGCCAGACTTGCACACCAGAAACTGAAAAATACTATCCCGCCCCCTACTTTCATGTCTCCTCCCATGTCCCTCTCATGCATCTACTTTTTACGATATTCCCCAAGTGGAGAGCTTGCTCACAGGCTAAACACATTTCTTCCACTGTCTCCAGTCTAGAAAAGAAATTTCACAAGCTGGAAGCTCGAGCCCATCAACTTAATGTGAATCAGTCTGAAACAACAGCGAAAGTGAAGGGGATGGAAGATGGCCTGAATAAGCTCAACAAGCAAGTTGACAAAAAAGTGCAAGCGAATTGCAAGAAGACATGTAAAACGCAGTGTAAAGCTCTCGAAGATAAATTATGATATGCTGAAGTTTACCCTAGGCGTAAAAATTTTTCCATTCTTACAGAATAAAACTAGAAGGCAAACAGAAAGATTCACTTGCTTTCTTTGCTATAGTGATAGAGAGTGAGATTTTTGTTGCAAAATTGACTATAAAAGGTCTTAATGGTTGAAAGTTTTTTATTGCCACACCTGCACATCAGAAACTGAAAAATACCACCAATTTTGAACTGTGAAACCAGGTTGTGTTGTCTATCATGCAACAGAAGTGAACATTTGTTAATAAATTTTTAAATCTTAGTCTCTCAGTTTTTGTTGCTTTTTAATAACACGTCTTGAAGCTTTCTGCACATAACAAAAGTCCAAACAACAGCAGACAAGGCAGAAATCCATAAAATAAACACCCATCTTAGTTGCAGCCTAAGTGCAGTTTAAACCAGCCCACGCATCATTTCCCCATGCTACGAAAGGTCAATCACTCTAGAAACAGGGTGTCTGTTTCAACAAAATAATTATAATGGACGGTGTAATGATGTCAAAATGTATTTTATCTTTCTTGTCACTAATTTCAAATCCATGCATGTATACAGTTTACATGTTCTATCAATAGTTTATTGAATAAATGACTGGTAGACCGAAAGTTTGTCTGAACAAAATGAAATGTTCATCTTGGCTGGACATTGTCTATTGTTGACTGGCCATTATTTTGAGCCCTGATCATACGTATAAATAACTTTGATAAGTCTGCTAATTAAAGCACTGAAGAATGTACACGTTATTAGTAAACCTGTTCTCACATAAAATCAGTATTCAACCTATTATGACTCAAAATTGGCTTTGTTTCCGAGCCCTATTTATTGGTAGTTGATAATGCAAACTTTCCTTCAACCTGAGAACAGATTTTACCCACAACATACACACTTATTGTATAAAACCAACCTTAAGAAGCTGTTTAAGTTCCTCTTCTGTTTCTACAAAACTCAATGTCTGGTCCTTTTAAAACCAAACAACATTTTAGGATAGGTGTTGTTTACTTTCACAAGAAATGTTAGCATTCATTTGAGAAACAAACTTGGAGAGCATTGTGTTTTTATTATGATATTGTAAAGGAAAAATAATATTACCTGAATACAGTGTTCCTGAAAAGTTTGTTTTAAGTCAGCCATACCCAGCTGATCCAGAACTTTAAAAATTTTCTGGTATAACTCTGAATTCCCATAGGGATGGCTGTGGTAAAACGAATTGGCCTGCATGACCTGCAAGAATAATACCGGTAACAGCGGTTTTATCTCTGCCAATGGCAAATCCAAACAAAGTTCCAGATAATCAAATGGCTGTGAAGGTTTCATTTGAATAGCCACAATGCAGGAACTTTCAAAGAGATTCAGTTAACCCTTGAGGTCCCAAGGGTGAAAAAAGTCAATTTTCTCCCAACAATATTAAGAGAAAATGTTGTGAGAGTTAATAAAATCATCACCTGATGGGAAAAGCCTTGATCTACAAACAAATTCTCTCAACTTATTCTTTAAGGAAATATATGGAGATCAGTCTGGAGAATTTGTATTTGGATATTGGGTCTTAAATGGTTAATGTTAAAATAAAATAATACGGTAAACCCTAATGGCCTCCTAGCACAACGGCCACTTTTTTTGTCCTGGCGGACAGTTCATGTATTGACTGTTGCTTAAACCAACAACAACCACCCCCAAGGTGGCCATTGCGGAGAGGTTTAACCGTACAGTCAAACAGACACCTTTACAGACACCTGCTTAATGCAAACACCTCATTATGACAGACAGTTCGCTTTGTCCCTGGGGAAAGAAAGCGTCCTCACATTTTCTCTACATTCAACCCGCTTAATACAGACAACCTGTTAATACAGGTACTTTCAATGAGCCCTTGTGCACAGTTTCCTTATTAAAGGGGTTTGACTGTCTTTAGACCTTTCAACCAATGTACTGAAAATACTTGAACATCTGATCAGTAATGTGGAAAACAAATTGCATTAGGCAACTATAAATTGGCATTATGCAGGCACAGTTGATCCTCTTCAAAAAAGCTACCTTAGGGACCGAAGAAAGAAGCTGTTGTAGAGAGGATTAAATAAGAGTCAATTGCTGTGGACACACTACAGACTTTTACCGACGTAAAACTGATTTACCTAAGGCGAATTCATCAAAAATCTCCCAAGGTAAATTCTTATCGGGTTTTGTTTTACCTAGGTAAAAAATTCTGGGAAGGTCACACTACTGATTTCGGCTCCCAAGGTTTTCAAGCACAGTTGAATTTTTTGGAGTATAAATTGAAGAAAGCAAGATGCACAGTGATCTAGCCGATCAAAGAGACGTTTTTTTTGTTTTATCTCACTGTTATTTCTTACGCTAATTCAACGTGCAAGGTGAAACAGGCGAAGACATAGATGACTCATGCCCCAAGAATTTCTTTCAGCGCGTGAGCTATGTCCAGTTCTGTCATTGCCGATGAGTGTCTAGAGGCTAGCAACTTCGGTATTTCTTTTTTCCCAAGCTATCACTTTGGGGTAGTCGTCAAGGCAAAGTCTATTGTTCTCGAGACATATCCAAGCCCCAGACGATAAAATTTCCCGGAGGTAAGTTACCTAGGGAAAAATCGGTCACACTTAAAAAATCAATTTTGCCTAGGTAAACTGTCAACAAGTCGAGTTTACCTAGGTAAAAAGTCCGTAGTGTGACCCCAGCTAATGTATGGACAGTCCACCAAAAAAAGTGGCCATTGTAGAGGAGTGGCCATAGCGGAGACGTATCCGTTAGTGTAGGTTCGACTGTATGTATGAGTCTCTAGACAAAAGTATGAAAAGCAAGTACAAAAACAGTAAAATCTTTTGTAACAATTATCAATAACTTTAACAATAATTTATTGACAATTATATTATTGTTTAACTTAATACCTTGTAAATAGTGTAAAAATCAGTTTGAAGCTGAAGCTAAACTCATAAATCATTTTTTAAAGAAATGGTAAAAATTTAAATTATTTACTGGCAAAATATAGTGCTTTCGACAGAGGAAAACAATTTTTACAGTAAAATTTTCACAGTCGGTGAAAAAGTTGCGAAAGTTTTTGTATCATGTAACAAGAAGCTTCATCAGTTAAATCAATCCCTCGAAATTTTCCAAGATATTTAATAATTTGCTTTGAAGCGATGATTTCAAAATTTTATCTTTTACATTTTATTTCTAAATCAGACCCTTTCAAAACTTATGAGATTTCAAACAATTCGCCAAAATAAAGACATTTTCTTCTCACTGCGATATGTTTCGTTACTTCCGTAGTGCTGTACAGCCATTTGAAAATTTCAAATTTGAAACGGACGAGGTTAGTAGTAATCACGGCTAATTTTCACCCAAAGACTGAAATATTAACTCACCGTTTGAGGATGAAAGTTTTCTCCTGTTTTTCTTAGTATTTCGATTTCCAAAATTCGATCTGAAAGTCCGCAAATTCAGCTGCTTTTTCTACCAGACAAACAACATTCTTTCACCAATGCACGCCGCCATGTTCCAAAAATTCTCGGGGAGACTGGGAATGGTCTGATGAGAATCCGCTGAAAGCAATTGTATCACGGGCGTTTGAAACACTACCTGTATTCAGTTTCAAGAGTTATCGCAAAAGCTAAAAAACTTTATTTATACAAATTTTCGGTTCGAAAAGGTTCTTCGTTTTGCGATACAAAATTTCCAATCGTCCGCGCGTAAACAAGGGAACACGAAAACAAGAGAACAGGGGAACAAGAAAAACAGGGAACAAGCTAAGGAAAGAAAGGAACAGGGAACAGGAAAACGGGGGGGGAAGGGAACAAAGGAAAAAGAGAACAGGGGAACAGGAGAACAGGAAAACAAGAGGAAAAGCTGAGGAAACAAAGGAACAGGGAACAGGTAAACGGGGAAAAGGGGAAGAAAGGAACAAAACAGGGGAACAGGAAAATAAGGGAAAAAGCTAAGGAAACAAAGGAACAGGGAAAAGGCAAACAGGATAACAAGGCAACAAGGGAACAAGAGAACAGGGGAACAGAGTAACAGGGTAACACGAAACAAGGGAACAGGGTAACAAGAGACCAAGGGAACAAGGGAACAAAGGAACAAAAGAAATGTTTTTTAAAAGTGCTGGCCTATGGATGAACTTGCGCTTTCAGTCGGTTTTCCTCAATTCGCTGTTGTAAGTGGCGAGATGTGTAACCAACATAAACTGCATCGCACAGGTCACATTCAAATTTGTAAACTAGACTTTGCTGGTGTCTTAGCTCATCGCATTTTAAGATCTTTTGGCTGACAAACGCTGGAGTTACTATTAGCTAACAATAGCGTAGTACATTTATAGCGATCACAGACTGAGATCAGGTTGTATCAAGCGATCTCTTAGAAGAGGTTAAAAACAAGGGGGAAAGCGTCATCTTAAAAGGTGGTCGCGGACCCACGTTCGCTTTAACCGCGATCAGGTGTTCTTTTTTCGGGGATAGAGTCGCTTCCAAAAAAAGGACCGCCTGATCGCAGGTTACGGCGCTTATACGAGAAGTTCCAACGATAAGGCTTTGACTTGTATGCTCTGGGAATTTTTCCCATTACCGTAGAGGTAATCGCAATTGGAGGTTCAACTGTACAAGAAACGACGGACGACTTTTAAACCACCAAAGTTATGAGCCATCTTTAATAAACTCTGGATAAATCTAATTACCTCCAACGACTTTGGTTCAAATTCATTGCTCGCTTGCTGTTATCTAGTTGATTAATTTTGTTTAGTCTTTGCACCCACCCAAAATTGCTTTCAAAATGACTTCGGTAAGTCCAAAGTTTGCGTCATTTGCCAGCCAAAACTCCTGACGTTGACAAGGAAATGTTTCCCCTGTCTAGTTTATTTTACACTTAATGATTTTGTCAACTGTAACGAAGTATCTGCTCATCACAAGTAACAAAATAATAAACTGATTTCCACAAAAAACAACATCCTGCATTAAGTATTCTGGTAATAACCGTAGCACGATCTTGAAAACTGCAAGCCCGCAGGGCGCTTGATCCCTCCTATAGCCTGTATGGGTGGGATTTGATAGATTGTGCTAGCATAAGTCATTAAAAGCATAATTTTCATCGATTTTTTGAAAATAAAAACTCCGCTTGCAGAATTTGCCCTTTTGACTCGTTTTGCAGCACAAAATTGTCATTTATCGATCATGCATCGCAGTTACCTTTTTTGGGCTCGTCATTTGTCTGTTGGAAAGGTATTTAGCTGTTTTTACCAAATTTGAAGATGTTAGTAAAAGTAGAAGCATGATTTCTGCATTTTTTGTTAAAATGAGCATAATTTACTAAAACTAGCATAATTATTGGCATAATTTAGACATATACGAACACTGCTAAAAGCATATTATGCTATTTTTGGGAACACAATCTATATCAAAGCCTATGGATGACTGGGGAAGAGCTGAATCACTCGCTATTGTAAGGAAACCGAAAACTTTCATTTCCATCAGAGCACCCGAAGATACCTATTTGCTATAGAATGTAAACACTGTCGAGCAGTGATAAAAAGATAAAAATGTAGAAACAACTAGCCTTTCTTTCCAGGACAATTTTGGGCAATTTAAACAAGACTAAATACTGTTTTCTTCCATGAAAGGGCAAATTAAAGTGACGGCTACATTTCTGCAGTCACTGGGACCTTAAAAGGCTTGTCAGACGTCAAAATTAGTTCAGGATTTATGTAACATTCCAAAAATAGAATCGAAACAATAACTTTTATTGCTCCAGAAGTCAGCAGTCGGCCAGTAACCAGTGAACCAGAAGAGATGGCGACGGCAAGAGAAGACGCGAAAACTCAGGAACTAAACCTCATCTTTAAGTCTTTAGGAGAGAGAGGGAATGAAGGTGATATATGGAAGGAATTTACCGAACATACTCTGTGTTACTTGTTACAAAAGTTTCCTGAATTTATCAGCAAAGCGTTTCCAAACGAAAGTATCGATGTCATGTTTCGAGTTTACGGAAGTGCCGTCGAAGACTTGAAAAGCCTAGCAACGGATGATATTGGAGATCTGGATACCGTGATCATTCCCAAATCAGAAGATTTGTTCATTCACGACGAAATGATCGAATATTTACCGCAGCACCCTCTGCACGTTAGAATCAAAGGCAGGGATCACCCTCTCTTACAGTCCTGTCTTGTGGAAGACACGCCTTACGTCGCCACTTCAGCCATCAAGAATTTCCATGCTGCGATTTACGGCACATCAGCGCCTCATATGATAAATCATTTAACTCGCGGCATTCAGATAGCATCTCGAGAAAATTGGGGCCAAGTCGTTGGGGAATGGAAAAACAAAGAGGACGGACCGGCTCTTCAGGTGAAGGGTTCCCAGTCATTTGGTCCTATTTCTGAGGAGATGAAAAGGATGAATAATCCTCAGAACTTGGTTAATTGCGACCCAGCTGAATGGGACTGGTTCGCTCAATTTTTAACCAACGCCAATGGATTTGAATACAGTAGAGAACACGCTGAAATTTTGGGCGAATTCATGACATTTGCCAATGATTTACAGATGTCCTGGCATGAGAGAGGTCTCCTAAACCAACCTCAGGCGCTCCCCGGTTTTGTGCAAGAGCTGATTTCCAGCGAGCGCGTTAAGCAGCTCAGGGAACGAGTTGCCACTATTCAGCAAAGTAGTCATAATCAAAACGAAAGCGAACTGAGTGGAGAACACTTAGCGGAAGCGGAACAGCACAGTAATGATCAAAGTGTCACGCCAGGAAGCTGTCACGGAAACGAAACAGGAAGTAAGAAGGATAAGGTCTTGCAAGAGGCTTTTCTCTCTACCAGTGAGTCATTCCTCACTCCAAAAAATTCTCGTGACAGTCATAACACGGCTGAAAACTTAGGTACGACTTTAAGTCAATCAACGATGGGAGAGTTGTCAGAAAGCCCTTACCAGTCAGCACAACACACCACGCCAAAGAAAGTAAGTGAAACAGGTGTAAACGAGAAAAAAGAACAGGGACAGAATGAAGACGGCACCGACGAGAGTGGAAGTGAGTCTATTGAGACAGCGAAACCGCCCTTTGCAGAAAAAGGGGAGCCTAGCTACTCAGATTTCAAGAGTGTTTCAGGTGAAAAAAACATCCTTTTGGAACACATATTTCGACCTTTCAGTCAAGAAAGCAAGGCTCCTTGGAAAGAAACAGATGCAAAAGACGGTAAGAAAGCGACCATTGCGGGTGGAGTTGATTTAGTTCCTGCCCTTAGATGTCCTGGGTGGCCGCGAGTCGCAGAAGATTGGATCAAACGAAAACGAAAATGGCCTTCACCTGACGTGATTGACAAAGTTGTCCAGGAGGGCTTCCATTTAGTAGTAAAGTCTCCGAAGGATGGCGGAAATCCAAAATGTGACTTCAGAATTGCCTTTAACCATGCAGAATACCTGTTAAGCCAAGCGATGAATGACATTCAGCGCGAGTGTTACCGATGCTTGAAGAAATTTCATCTTGCTTTTCTCAAGGATCCAAAGGGTTTGGTGACATTTCACTTGAAGAACCTACTTCTGCAAACAATTGAAGAAACCGGTGCCGAACTGTGGACCGAGAGTGACAGAGTCGAGTGCGTGATGAAGCTCTTCGGAAACCTTCTGCAGGCTCTCACAAAGAAAGAGTTGCCACATTTTTTTGTGAGATCTTACAACCTGTTTAGTGAAGATTACATTAATGATCCCGAGATTCTTGATGTACTGGCTAGAAAAGTGGAGAAGATCATGGAAAATCCCATGCAATCAGCTAAACAGTTGATTCAGAAAGAGGAACCTGCAGTTCAAGCACCGCTGGAAGAGAAAAGCATTTTAAGCAACGGACTGGCAGTCAAAACTGCTCCCAAAGCCGACGGATTTGATAGCCACATGGTGATACCAGGTACTCTAAAAAGGGACGACACTCGTCCACTTAGCAGCTCATCAAGGCGGAGCTATCGCTTTCATGATCTGAAAGATATCTATCTTGCCAGCAGCCAAGAGCTAACTGCGATGGCTTTTAACGCTGATGATCTCACAATTGAATCCCTCGACCCTCTCACAAGGTCCTTGGTAGGTGATCTCAAAGAAATGATCAAAACCCACAACTTAAACGCTGCAGAATTCCGTAGAATGTTTGAGGCAATCTGGGGCGCAATCTACTGGAAAGTTTGGTTGAATCCTGAACCAAACATGAGGCTCCGAATGCTTGATGCAATCCAAGGTGTGGTTGAAACGTGGAAGTACATAATGAAACAAGACGACTTTGCACCGGAGAACGTGGAGGCCCTAGCTGAAAGATTGCTTAATCCAGACCCTGAAGCCGATCCTTTCGACTTGACCAACCTGTTGCCAGCTGGCATAGGGACCCAGCTTCTCACCCGATTTTTCAACAGTTTGACTCCAGGTTCAGCTGATGAAACCAAAGAGGTTAATCTCGATAAGGACATTCCCCTGGACTGAAGTAATGTTTATATGTGGACATGGAGCCGGATCGACCGGACCTTGCTCGTGTCTTGTACAGTGCTGACATTCATTTCGGTTTCGACTGTTTTTGTGAATAGTGACCATGGGTTTTGTGTCCAATATAAAAAAGGTGAATCATTAAGCTAGTTTAAGCCTATGTTCACACTCGGAAAGCTTTTGCACCGGTACTATAACCATACCCGGGATAGGGCAAGTTCTGTTCACACATCAGAACGGTGATTTCCGCGATTTAGTCTGAAAAGAAGCAAAGCTGCGCCGTGCCAATCTCTGAGTAGAGAGTCGCATTTCGGATAGGCGCTATAGCGGATAGCTTTTTGTGTCGGTATAGTGCTAACATAGTAACCTGAAATCAAACTTAACAGATGCAGGCCAGTCAGGCAACCGCAATGCCCGTTTTCACACTAGAAACGGATAATCCATCTTCAAAACTGTTTTGACGGATAGCAAGAAGATGGAAAAAGTCAGGCGGATTGTTCATCCAAAATTAAAACCATTCCATTTTCAAATTAAGACGTATTATCTTTCTGACGCGAATTATCCAAGAATAATCCGTCTCTAGTGTGAAAACAGCCAATGTGTAATACGACTAATAGTACATAGACAACATTGTTTGCAGCAACATCCACGTTTAAGTTTTAGAGTCAATCCTCCTTAATACGGATACCAAAAAGGACAGGAGAGGCAAGTGTTCGAATCAAAAAGACGTCCGCATGGGCGTTTGGCAGAATACGTTGACATGGTACAAAAACAACGACGTATAGGGGCAAGAAAACAAAGAGAACAAAAAGCTAATATCCTTTCTTTCCAAGTTCCCACATGCGTCGTTTGCCATCCAGCAATTGAAAAAGGGCCCATTACCGTAGGTAAGAATGTTATGAAAAGAAGTACTCCTTGAGGAGTGGTAGCTCTATGCCTTGTACTGAGATTGTTTAATGAAAATCAGAGATTGTTTCCTTTGATATTTAAGTTCGTTTTTCTGAAAATTGGGCTATATGTTTTTTAACCGGTGGTTTGTTTTAACCTTGGCGCCAGACTCAGAGCGCTGTTTTGTGTCACGTGTACGTGTGGATGACCCCGATGGTTCCGCGACAACGAGTGCGGAGGATTCGTGTTAAGGGTTGAGCCCCTGTTCCTATCGTCAACATCAAGATACTTAGATCTTTTTTGGCGAGAGGGTACTTTATCTTATTATTTTTTCACATACGATATGGTACCAATTTTAAAGACGCGAGGTCTTTCTCCCACATGGACAAGAACAAGAAGGACCATTTTTAAGGACCATCTTGACAAAACGTCGCCGCCAGCCCCCGAAGATTCCATTAAAGAATAGATTATTTGAAAAACGAATCCGTTAGTAGTTGGCGCAACTTATATCAAATTCAAATATGAATTCCTGCATGCGTCATGAGCAGTGGATTTTTTTAAGACAACCGCTCTGTATTCGGTCAAATGTGTAAAAATGCTTTTGAGGACATTTACATCAAATTCAAGAAAACTGAGCTGGTAGAAATTTCATAACTACCTCGTGTATGAATAGACCTTTCCCGCATTCCTGTAAACAACGGCACCAACTCGAGGCTCAGGTGGACAAAATACAGTGGTTTGTATGAAATTGTCTACCTGAGTCTCGTTTTTATTTCTTTATGTTTGCTCACTGGAGGAAACATGCAGGAACGAGAGATGAATCTGATTCAACATTCGAATAATACATTCAGAAATGGAATCATACGCTTGTCCTGGCTTGACTGTAATGGCTAGTATTTTGATCAAAATCAAGCTTCGACTTGCGAATTAGCGGCCTAAAATTAAAGAGCAACGACTATTTATCTATATTTAGTACCTCCTCTGCGTTAAGGAACAAAAATTAACAAACATCCACCAGGTGGCCACCTCTTCACGAGAAACTTCACAGTATTGACAGCCGCCAGTTTGATGGACCACACGTTGCACAAAACGAACAACCTAGCCTAATTTTCAAAACGGAAACGCCGATCAGTTTCAGAAACAGACCCTTATTTTCAAAAACAAACTCCCATTTCCGTAAAAGAACTAACTTTGATCTTCAAAAACAACTCCGATTTTCGAAAAAGAAAAACAACAAACAAACTCCGATTTCCGGAAAAACAAACTCCGTTTCCTGTAAACACTGATGTTCTGAAGCTTCCATGTATTTATTTGTAGGAATTTGAATGAGTAGGAAAACAGTCCAAAGAAAATGTAATGCGTAATTAAATAACGAACTTAATGTTTAAACACGTCAATAAAATACGACAATAAATATTATTTTTAAATATTTAATATGGGTGTGACGAGAGGTCCCTGATTAGGCGTGGCGAAGATTCAACGACGTTTATCTTCAGATTCGGTACAATCAGCCATTTTCACGCGAAACTGATTTCTTCGTTTATATTCCGATTCAGACTTTAATATCCTCTGGTCAAGCTTTTTGGAAACAATGTTTGGAGCTATGTATCTTCTTTTGCTGCAGGATGTTTAAAATCTTATTTTTCAAACGTCGTTTAAATGGGTGTGTTGATAAGTGTTATTGAGGGCGTCCCCCACCTTGCTGGACGTTTGCGTGTTTGGCGAACGTGGTTTATTCATGGGCGTCACAGCAACTCAAGTTTAAATGACATGGTTCTCTTTAAATCCATTTAAATTGGCAATTTTTTCACCAAACAGATGTCCTTGTTTATTTTGACTAAAAGAAAATATCAACATTTTGGAGCCAAGTCCAATGTTTTTGGGTTGTGATTCGATGGCGTGTTTTTCTTCTTTTCGGAGTCATAAGGGCGCGGTCCGCAGTATTACCGACATGTATTACCTGCCCAGGCAACAATAACATAGCCAAAGTATATATTTCTTCGAGGGCGTCGCTTAGAGTGTTGCTTTAAACGCATGTATAGTATAAATATGGGCCAGCAATAACGCCTTTCTTCTTATCAACCGGATTTCTGAATTAACCTTGGCCAAGGTAAAACTCTGATGCCGACTCCGTTCAATCTAGAAAAGGATGCACTCTTGACAAAAATATTTACAGCCATGTAGACTTGTTTTGTTGTTTGATTTGCGTAAGTATTTTCTTCGGATCTGAGTAGGCGTGGCAGAAAATCTTTCCCGCCCACGCTAATGGTTACCAGGTAACTAGGTTATCCTATTTTCGAGTGTAGAAAAATCCAACACTTTCTAGGTTTCTTAATAGTATATAAAAGAGAAAGACCAACGAAATAAAACAACAGACTTGAAAAACAGTATCTCTCAGAACCAAATAACAATCCGCTGTTATAAGGACATCGTAAAGGAAGAGTTAGACTAAAATTTTCATAACGGCAGTTCACGTTTAATCAAACACGGCGCTAATGATGGAGAATTTTAGTACGGAAGACTATGTTTTGTCAAGAAACAAAACAGGCAGACAAGAACGCAGAGGAAAGAACTCACTTCCCACAAAAAACACGAATTTCTTCGAGATCGACGCGACCTCGCTTCGCAGACATCACAGCTTACCAGGACAGATTGACTTCAAAGATGTTCCATATGAAAGGGTTGTTTTAGAAGCTTATGGAATTATTCCCAAGCAGAAACGTTCGTTAACGTTTCTACAAGAAAAGTTCAATTTTACAGCGCAGTGGACTACCACGCAAGAATCCTCAAACGTCAAATATATCATAGCCAGCTTTTTGGGATAGCAAAGTGCTATCATATCAAAGACTCGTTATGCGAGTGGACAAACATTAACAGATTAATTCTTCGAAAGACAAATGTTTCTTAAGTAAACGATTTTCGAAACGTACTTAGGTACCGGTGTAAAGTATGTTTTTTAGTAATACTTATGGTGAAAATATTCTGTGTTGACATTCGGATGTCTAGATAAGCTATAAGCCTAGCCTCGCTAAAAAATAACTTCATCGACCGCCTTTTTACGGTTTAAAGGTGCTGTATATTGTTTTAAGGTAAAGCGTTAGTGTACAAAAGTGAATGTACCAACACATTTATTTCATGAACGTCAAAAAATAAATACAATAAAATAAGAATGAACTTCCATAGTTTTCTCTTGCGGCAACAGGGACAAATTTATAAGTAAGAGCCCAGAAAGTTACTAATATTAGTGGAAGCACAATAGTCAAGGGGTAGTGTACTGCCATTTAAGGGCTATATAGGTCACAGTGTGAAGGGTATGGTTTTCAAGCAGTTTATTCTGGGACAGGATATCGAAGAGAGAGTTTGGTTCAAGAATAGAGTATCGTTTTCCACGAATTCGTCAACTGCTTGAAGATTTGACTCTACACTAGGGAAACTAGGACGTGACACTCACAAAACGAAATTGATTTCCCTGTAACTCGGCTTAATATCAAAGAGAATGTCGACCTCGGTAGTTTCTGGAAAATAGCGAATTTAGGATAGGGAGAGATTTTGGGAGTTTGGTCGAATTTCAGCTGAACTAAGGGTTTCAGGGTACCACCGGTACATCCCCACCCAAGAATCATTAAAGTAACCCCCCCTCCCCCCCACCACACACACACACACACACACACACACACACCCACCAAGCACAATAGACCACACAATAGACCAAAGGACCATTCCTGATGATACGTGTAGTTCTAGAGGCACATCCA
>OZ038003.1:21110227-21230227 GCA_964035705.1 Porites rus | reverse complement strand
CTGAGCCATTAACATTGTTTTTCAAAAAGTTAAATATTAAACATTTTTTAGAGTATTTAATATTCTACAAATGCTTTTAAACATTATGTAGGCCAAACACAGTGTTGAATGACTGCAAAGAAACAATTCCTTGAGGTTGAAAACGTTTTTTGAACGCGGTAATACCTTGACCCCTAAATCCTATCCGTGTATAATTGTAGTCACGTGACCTGTAGAGCTGCAAAACATCTGGCCCATTTTATTTCCATCCCATTGGTTTGATAAGTATGTGAAGGGAAAGTAGCATTAAAAAATTTGTCATTTAAGAAATTCCTGGTCACATTGCTGCCAAAGCAGGGCATGCACTTATAATCCAAGCAAACTCAATTTGTAAAATATTACAATACACTGTACAATAGTACTTCGAAGTGTGTATATTTGCACTTACCAGCCTCCATTCGCAGTTTCAAGCACATAATTGTGTAATGAGCACATTGTAGCACTGGAAACATAGGAATGTTGGCAAACTGCCCAGCATAGAATTTAAAAACATCGTAAAACTGATCCATAGCTAATCAGTTAATCCGCCGCCGGCGTGGGTGGAAACGAAGGAACGATATAAACAGAACTGAGAATCGAATATTGATGAATCGGTCAGCGGATTCCCATGTTACTCGAACCAGACCTCTTCTCGAACGAAGACAAAAAACAAAATGGCCGACTTAGAAGATGGTTTTACCGAAAGCGATTCAGATTTATCAGATCAAGAGGTCAGATTTGGTAGTTTTGAAAATCGGTCTATATTAATATAATCTTTAATTATCTTACGCTTTGTGTACTTTACTTTCACAGCTTCAACGAGATTTTGCAAGCGGTAAACTTCAAGTCGGTTTGAACAGACTCCGGCCAAAGAAACTCGCACGTGTTTATAATAACAACATCGTGAGTTCAATATTTTTGTAGCAAGTACACATACTTATAATATTCTGAATCTGGAACTCTTCTGAACAGCTGTACTATTATTTGTTTTCTCCGGGAAGCTGAAAACAAATCCTATTCTCAACTTAAAGACGTAATTGAGGGTCAGATCAATTGTTGTAGCACTTGCATGTATTTGGTGGCTTTGTAGCAATCAATGGCTGTTTTAAAAGAGCACTTAAATCAAACCAAAACATTAAATAAATATCAGTCTGAATTACAGTATATTAATTTCTGCATTCAGTGCAGTAGACTTCGTACACGAGAAGATTGCTGTATTAAACAGCTGTTGCTTCAGTTCACGAGCCTTTGCTCGAACTAAATGTTGCGGTCAGTACCAAATTAAACCACTGTGCACCGAAACAATCTGGTTCAAAGGTCTGGCTGGTGTAGCCTCTCACACAGACGTTCTTAGTGGTTTATGGCACATTCCCAGGAGTTCACCCATTGAAGCAGGAGTTGTTATGGAGTTGCAGAAGGATCGAAGTACTTCTGAACATATATCGTTTTATAAGTAGAGCAAATATTAAGTATGTAGCAGCAAACTACATTTTTTATTTTTAACATATTTTATTGACAAAGTTTGCGATAAGAGTAACTAAAAACACAATTACCATGTGACACACAACATCTCCTGCATGATTATTCTAAGCTTTGCCCTTAAATGACATGGCTCTCTTTTGCCACATAGCCTGGCATGAAGCGGAAACTAGAGCAAATTGCTCAAGAACTTGACTGGCTTGAAAGAATGGACATAACTGTCACAAGAGATCAGGATGAAGAAGGTGTTAATCCAAAGACATCAGCAACATCTACACCAAGTAGTGAGAAAAGCTTACATGATGACTTCCAACGAGAAATGAGATTGTAAGTTTCTTTACGACGTACTTTTCACTCTTTTCCGAAGCAGAGATTGTTGGTACTGTGACAGTGTCCAGTGCAGGTGTCGTAAACAGAATCAAAAATGGTCTAAAGAATAACAGGGACTCTAGCTGGGTGTCACTGTAGAGGGGTGTACAGCAACAGAAAGTTGACAAAATGTTCTCATGTAAAATTCAAGTTGATAACATTGTTCCAAAAAATGGTGAAGCCCTGACTAATCTCTGATTATCCCATTTGCCCTTGGATATTTTACCCAAAAAATGAAATGAAGAGTCGTGGATGAGAGGATAACAGACATGCCCTCTTACAATACATTTTAACATGTGAACAGTAAGCTCGGACGTCAGCATACAAAGATGCCACTGGCAGCTGCGCTCAGTCCATTTATGAGCTTACTGTAAATGTTAAAACTTTGTATTCTACTGAACATGAACCAAACCTTCTGATTTATCTCACAGTTTGTATTCTGTTTCTGTTTTCTCACTGTAAGAAAGGTGTTTAAGTAACTTGTAACTTTTTTTAAATTTTAGTTACAGGCAAGCCCAAGCTGCTGTCAATATAGCTCTCCCTAAACTTAAGAAACTTGATGTAGCAACTAGGCGACCAGATGACTACTTTGCAGAAATGGTAAAAACTGATGATCACATGCAAAGGGTAGGTGTTTGACAAGAAATCCTAAGCTTACATACCTCCTGTTCTTGTGGAGAGAGAGGAGGGTGGGAGAGATTGCATCAAAAACGCACATTGCATGGTTTCTCAATGAGGCGATTCATTAGCAAGTCTCCTTGAAGTCAAGTTCTTGTTTAGTTATCTATGTTGCTAGAATTTCCGTTTATCATGTGAACAGTTTAGCCAAATTTCCCCCAGCTTGATTACTTCTATGGGATATTACTATTTTAGGTACGGTATTTATTGAAGAAATTTTGCTCGATAGATCTAAAACCATTGTAATTTTGGTGTGTCTTACAATCAAGTATCTACCTCTGTGATTTCTCTGACATGCTTAACATACACGTCATGTATGTGTTTTTACAAGTGCAGTGTGCACAGGAGTACACTTCAAAATCTAACTCCCTCCCATACTGTACCAAAATAAATTGAATTTAAATTTGAATTTCCATGTCCTTGAAAAATATCCACAATTTAAAGTGAGGAAAGGCAAAAAGTCAGGAGTAATATACTGTGTCAGTTTAACAACACAACTGAGCTACATTTTAATCTCAGTTAATGAAACGTTTCATAAATCTGTTCTAGGTGCGAGCAAAGTTACTCAGCAAACAGCAAGCTATGGAAAGATCAGAGAAAGCAAAGAAGCAGCGTGAGATGAAGAAATATGGCAAAAAGGTACCTCAAAAGCCTTCTTTGTGGTGCTGAATTGACCCTTTTTTTTATAGTGGCCAGAAAGGAAAACAATTTCACAAAAATTCCACAATGATATGATTTCTATATAATCCTAAGAATTAATAAATTAATGACTTCTATGCAAAAGTTTTCTCAAAGAGGTGTGATTAGAACAGTAATATCAGGGGATTTTGCCTTTACCAAACACAAAATTCTCCTGTAGAGTTATGAAGAAGAAGATATTGAACAAATTTCACCAGGGAACACTAACCATAATAACTTTTTCAGGGATTTGTGTACGCATAGCATTAAAACCTTTTTCAAGTTTCTATCCATGTCCATGAGGCCTTGCCAGGGGGGGGGTTTCCATGTTGCCTGTCTGAATTTTAAAACGTCTTGTGTCGGTGTTTATAAATGCTCGTCCCTTATTTTTTGGCTTTGCCGTCACTATCGCAATTTGGCCGAGGAAGGTTGTCTCTTGTTGCAATTTCATTTTACGCGCTGTCGCTACTTTTTGGGCCATGTCACTTGTCGGAATTTACCCTGGCAGGGCCTCGTCCATCCTTGCTATCTGTTGCAACCGACAACAGGAAACAGTTTCAATGCCTAAATAATTTATAGTACTAAATAGAAAAACTGGACAATTATTTTTGGAATTCAATTGATGCAAGAAAAGGTTTATCTTTTTGAAATGATAGCGAATAGCCGACTTACATGTAGCCTCTTTAAAGAGAGACTGTGATTTTTTAGGTTCTTTGATAAATCTGTTAATGCCACACATCTGGGACAAACATAAAGAAGTCCTTAATGGCATTCACATTCATTTTCACGACCCACGTGGTACACTTTGGGCACTGTAGCTAATGAGATGCAGAAGGATCATGTTAACATTCACAGTATAATATGTTACATTAACTCAGCCAGGGTTCTTTGTCAATATCTATAGGTTCAACAAGAAGTTTTACAAAAAAGGCAAAAAGAAAAGAAGGAGATGATGGAAGCAGTAAAAAGTTTCAAAAAACGTAAGTATTCAGCAAAGCTGACTGCCGGTTTTATGAAAACTTGATGGGAGCCCACAGTGCTGTGAACCCATGAAAACCAAGGTGTCAAGCATAGGACTTCTATGAAAAAACTAAGATTCCTAGTCGTCCAAGAGCAAAGTGTGATACATACCAATTAACTCGTTGTAGGGAAATTATAGCACTCACTTTTCTAAGCAGAGTCTATGCTACAATAGAAATCATGTCAGAGGAGATTATTGGTGCATTCTCAGAAACTCATTGGGGCTATTTTAGATGGGACCAATGATTTCACATTTTCTTGGCAGAAAAACAAATCTTAAAACTTAGGGTAACAGTAAAATTTTTTTGTAAATGTTATTACTGACAGTTAATTTTAATCAATTTTCTGAATCAAAATGTTTGGGTGCTAAAAATCATGGAAATTCCCCAGCTCCCCCTGAATCTGAATTTGTTAAACGATGGCCTTTTTCTTCTTCTTTTTTTGTTTCAGGTGGTAAGAACACTCCAAATTCAGATCTAGCAAGAGCTAGTGATGAATTTCAAATTCAGGCTGAGAAGGACTCCTCAAGTATCCACAAAGGAAAAGTTGTTAAACGGTGAGCCTTTAACGTGAAGATAAAATTGTAACTGATTAGCTGCTATAATAATAAAATGGCTTCAACCAAACTAATATAGGTATAAGGGGAAATAAAATTTCAGGAAATTTGTGACAATGAGTTGGGGCAAGATTTTTGCTTGTCAAGGTAAATTTGTAAAAGTCGCTCCTGAAACAAAGCTAATATCTTTATAAATACACCGTTACACAACGACGACTGGTATGGACTTAAGTTTTGCAGCTATTGACTCGTTATCGCATCATGCTGGTATTAACACAGGAAAATAATTTTCGTATCTCCCTACGGTCGTGTTTTCTCATGTATTTGAAAACTTTTTTTTCTCACTTTAGTGGAAAAGGTGCAAAGAGAAAAAGGAAGGTAAGTGAATGTTTACATGACGTTTTTTTAAGCATCAAGAATCTTGCCCTTGTCACATTTTTTCATTACACTACCGAGGAAATTTCTCAATGGAAATTAAACGTGACGTAGGTTTTTTTCTTGAATACGAAGGGCAAACTGGCGGGAAAAATAGTTCGGTGTTTGTCTTTGTTTGTCTACTAAAACAAAAGTCGCCTGTAGTAACTTTGAAGAACTTTCAAAATCTGCAAAAATCGAGGGGACTTTCTCGCAAGGCGCTCTTCAGTTGTGGCTTAAATGAGGCTTTTTCTTTCAACTCGCGATCGAAGCAAATAAATGTTGTTATGGCTGTTGCTGAGCGCAGGCAAACAAAAAAGTTATGATTGGTGAAGTGAAATCTCATGCTCAACAAACCAATCAGAAGTAAGATCACGAGGAATCATGACTTGTTCGCACATGTTTGCCCGTGTTTCGCGTCGCCTACACGTATTTTCTTGACTGTCAGCTCTTGCTGTGATTAGCCAGAGAAATAATCCGTACTTAAAAATACACACACACGTCTTGTTCTTGTTCTTTTTTTTTAGGATGCTAAATTTGGCTTCGGGGGACTGAAGAAAGGAATGAAACGGAATTCAGCACAGAGCTCTTCAGATGTGAGTTCGTTCAGAGCGGCAAAACACAGCAAAGCACCAAAAGCATCTCGAACAGGAAACAAGGTAACATAAGGAAACTAAACACTGTTAAGATTCTAAGACGAGACGACTACTTTCTCAATACTAAGGGGCCGACCATTTAACTCTTGACGGGGGGGATGGGTGATTTTGAAAAAAAATTTCCTACAAGCGCTTGTCGGAAGAAAAAAATTTCATCCAGCACAAATGCAATAGAAAGCTTATGGGAAAAAAAAAGGGAGAAAAATATCCTGCCCACCAGATTGCTAGGAAAAAAAATTCAAGTATTGATGACCAGAAATCACCCACCCCCCCTCAAGAGTTAAATAGTCGGCCCCTAAGTAGTGCGCGCACGTGAACCAGTATCATTTTGGCGGGAAAACGTATAGCCGTCATCATGAGCTTTAAGGATGTTACACGGTACAACGATTTTTAGCGCAACACAGCGTTGCAATGCTGTAACAATGTTGTAACCATTCAAAACAATGTCGCAACAATATTGCAACGATGTGTTGTGCTAAAAATCGTCGTTGCGAATCGTCTCATGTAACATCACCTTTATCGAGAAAGTCGTTGTGGCGGAAACAAGTTATCAAATGTTAGAAGTTTTATCTTTCTGCGCTCGGCGGAAGGCTTAACCACCCTCAAGAAAAATAAGCGTGTTAACTTTTTTCTCGTTAGAAAATGTACAATGGAGCTTTCCCTGGAGTCGTTTCTTTTAAATACGCGAAACAAACTTGAGAGCTAAATCTCATCTTCGTGGCTGCCCTCGTCGTCAAATCTAGAAGTCTCTAATATTCACTTGAGAACGACCTTAGTCGGTTACGGAGGACGGCTACGCTTTCGCTGGATCACAAGAACGCTGCATCCATTGTAGTTTGATATTTTTACCCCTAATTCTTTTTCAGGGTAAAAAGAGAAAGAATGTTCGACCTGGAAAATCACGAAGAAAACAGATGAAAAAATAGAAAGTCGCTTCTAGAAATGAGGCTATCGCATTGGAATTGAAGAATTCATATGAAATCACAGGACAGATACTTTGGGCTACGAAGCCTCTTATGTGGATCAATTTGCCCCGTTCAACCGGTGCATCTTTGCTTGCTCTCTGATGTCACCCCATACACTATCCTGCGTTTGAGATGAAATTTGAAGTAAAAAACAACCAAATTAATAAAACTGAATTTTATGTAAAGAGGTGGAAACCTAGCCAGTTCAAATGCCAGCACTTTTCAACTCTCAATGAGACGAGGTTATGTTTGTCCCTTGTTACGCTCTGTTGTCACGCTATCAGGAGTATCAGCAAAAATAGACATAAACTAGTAGTCAGTGGCTCTCGGAACAAGAATGACTTTAAGGTTGCGTTCAGTAAATTCATCTGTAGTTTGAAAGTATGTGGATATTTTCTTTTCTTTTCTTTTTTTTTTTCAGACAATTCGGCTGTCTTTTTTTAATTCCTCAATAAAGATTGTAACGACTTTATTGTTTGAAGAGTGCCTTATTTCAACTCCTTTCGCCTGTCACCAGCTTATTTGAAAATAACAACCTATAGACGTCCCCTGATTTTCTAGTATTCTTCACAGCCGTTATTAGGGTCGTCACGCAACGCTCCTCCCCAGTGAGGAGAAGCGTTGCGTGACGACCTTAACAACGGCTATCTTCGAAAGAGACTACTGTCTTTCGTGCTTTTTTGTCCCCTTTCGGCGTGCTTGAGCGGACCAGTGGCGGGTGGGGAGTTACGAGGTGTGTGTGGTGATTTCATACTGTCCCTCAAGCCTGCCCTGTTTTTACGTCCCCTTCTTGGAGGCGGCCTCGCGCGCCCTTTCTACTTGGTCATCAGAAGGTCAAGCCGTTTGAAGGGCAACGGCAGCACCTTGATCCTCAGTTATTTTAAGACCCGAGTACTGGCTCGGTCCCTTACATGACGCAGTCAGGAAAAGCCTAAATTTAACAAGTAAGTTTGGTCATTACCTTACACATAGGCAGCCATGGACAGCTAGCTATTTCGCCCTTACTAGGGCTCATCAGCATGGCATAGCCGTTGGACCTAGGAACGGACAAAGCTATGTATCAAAAGCTCCTCACTGAGGCGAGTGCAAAGCACTCCTTTAAGCGCCAGTTTCACAGCCCACAAGACCAGCTGTGATCTTTTTTTTCTTACAATTGTCAGTCTCTCGCCGTCTCTGCTATATATTTTATCACTGGCTAAATGGGTATACTTGGTATTCCTGTGTGGTGAAAACTAGTGCCAGTCTATCACCTAATAGAAATAAACATGATGTGTTACCTGATGCAACTAGCAGGACGAATGGAATAATAAGTCAGCCGACCAATCTTGTATTGAAACGTATCTCTGTTTAAAAAACGTGACGTTTATTTAAATCTAGTATAGTTAATTGGTGTCTTCTTGTTTCAAATTTACCTGGGATTGTACGGAAACGTCCTAGAGAAAAGTTAGAGCTTGACCTAGTAACTTATATTTCGTTTTCGATTTTGGAAAATGGCGGTGTCGAGGAGTTTTGTTCGATTGTGGATAATGTTTCTATTTGGAAGTCATCTGATCACTGCAGGTACATTAAAAGTCTTTATATTTTTACATTTTAGCCTGTTACTGAGAATGGATGATTTAAATACCTCATTACCTGTAAATCTTTAGTTTGAAGCTTATTTCTACGAATGCGGAAGCTAACAAACACAAAACAGTTGTACATTTTATGTATATAATAGGTTTTAAAAATGAGCTAAGTTTCATGATTACAACCGTTGTTTCATTAAGGTAACTCACATTTCTTGCAGGTGCTCATACATATAAGTACCTTTTCCCTCAAAATCTGCTGCCTGATTTTCTTTTGTCCAAATGTTAACCCTTCATTCAATTTTAAAAGTGGCCAAGTCAAATTCACCAAAATTTCCAAAAATGCGGTAAAACAAATGGTACCTTATGAAAGTATTGCTGAAGGTGCTTCATATGACTGCCCATCAATTTAGGATTAAGGGGAACTGCCCACCTATCCCTCCCCTAAGCCATCATTTTGCCCTAGATGAGAAGTAAGTGTTAATGTTACCTTAAGGGAGGGGTAGGTGGGTAGTTTCCCAGAAACTTTAATTGATGCATGACTGGTTACACTGTGAGGCTGTGTTCACACTGTACTGGATGGCTCTTGATGCCGCTACGATAATCCATTCAGTATAGGTATGAACACCTATCGGATACGTGACTCTCCACTTTATAGATTAGCGCAGCACAGCTTCTCTCCGTCACAGAAATCGCGCCAATCTCACCGTCCTTGTATGTGAACAGAAGCCCTATCTGGTATGATTTTTGTGCTGGCGAAAAAGCTGTCCAGTGAAGTGTGGACATGGCTTATGACTCAAAAGTTTAACACATTACAAGACCCTCTCATTCATAATAGAAGAAAGAGGGTTACAGCTTGATCAGGACTACAATGAGGTTATGATAATTTTTTTAGCTCTAGGTTGGGGCAGCAGTGACAAGATAAAATTGACAGATGTCAATGTCATCACATTACAGCAAGGTAAAATGACAAATTCCCGTCGTACTCACCCTGTCCCTCAGTTACAGTGTGTCGGTGGGACAGCAGGCTGTTCAGGTTTCACTCCAAGAGTTGTTCAGTGCTATAACAGAGGATCTGATGGCTATGATGTGCAGGTACAATCATTTTTTTCTTGTATTATTTTTCACACATGCAAACCAGCACCATGCATTAACGTGAGGTAATGAAATCCAGCATTTTGGGATATAGGATACGTAATTGCAGATGCATTTATCTCACTGTGTTTACATTTGCACTGGACATATGAACTTCACTTGTGCTTGATTTATAAGCTTGCAAATTGCATTTGACTCACTGGATCAGTAAAAGATTCAGGAAATTTCACCAACCCCTCCCCAACCTAACATTTTGTCCTGAGTGAGAAGTTAGTTAGCCCACCCATTTTCAAATTTTTCTCAAAGTTTCTGAACTCTGTGATTTATTTCCACAGTGGGAGTGTAAAGCAGATATGGACAGCCGCTATAGATTTGGTGACATTGCTGTCAATTGTGAAGGATACAATTATCCAGATGATCCATACGTCCTGAAAGGCTCTTGTGGGGTAGGTCTCAAATTTTTCTTATAATATACTAGTTGACAGACGACAGTCAAAGTAACCCACTTCACACACATTTAATCACCAAAAAAAACGTTTAGTAATATAACATCAAAACTTCCTCTGCAGCTGGAGTATACAATTGACGTTGTTGACGGAGGTCATAACTACCATTATTCAGGTCACAGGGACCATGGTCACCATAGTTACAACCATAATTACCACTCAAAAAGGTAAATCGTATTTTTTTATGGTCGCGTATGTAAGTGCCCAACACACTTTTCAGTGTAGGAAGTTACAGACCTTGCCATCTCCCTTGTATTTTTTATTGAGGTGTCCAGTTAGCAAATAAATACATTGAGAGGTTAGTAACTCTCTCCTCTTCAGAGGCTCCCGCTGGGTATCCCAGTGAAAATAGAAATAAGCACGCGGGGGAAAGTGGAAAGAGAGAAAAGGTGGGTGTCTTGACTCACTTCCTCTCTGCTCAATGTCCCCCACGTGCTTTCTTTTATCCCTCTCCCCCAGCCTCCCTGCGACACAAATTGGACTCTGCGGAGATGAGAGGGTTTTTCAGTCACTGGCAGGAAGGATGAATTTAACAAGCATATCAGGATATTATATTGCAGATCTTATTTTGCAGACATTCAGGAAGCTGGATTGGTACCATCATTATGTGGGCCATTATTGCTTTGATTGCATATTACATTTATCAGCATTGGACAGGCAATACTGCAGGACAGTATCCTTTTACACCTCAAAACAACTGTAAAATATTAACTTTTTTTCCAATAATTTTAATTTTATTGTTGCTGGCATGAGTAACAAAGGGTTGGGCTTAATTGTAATCTCCAGCTTGCTGTTACACATGTGCAGGACCTCCACTAAGAATGAGTTAAATGCATAGAATGCAATCTGATCACGCATGTTTGGACCTTCTGCCACTTGTAACATGATCACACACATCTTAACCATTTTCTAGGCAAAGCACGGCGTTGGAGCAAGAGTGTTTGCATCAGTCTCGCGTGCACTTCGTAACGTTTCAATAGATCGTTTCAGTTAAGTTTAACCCACCAATGGCAAACATTGTTGTCCAGACAGTTCCAAGTAGAGGGAGAAAAAACTTAAGAAGGCAGCAACAGATTAGATTGAAAGCAGGTCTCAGTCATGCATTGCAGTAATGTGTGTGAGTAGCCAGCTCTTTAGTGGCAGCCATACAGTGGTTTTCACTTTTCTTTGCAGCTTCCCAGGAAACCTTGAACAATACTAGCTAATACCTAGTGTAGTTACTCCTTAACGTGTTGTTCTCAGTACTCAAACCTCTGGAGGTTACTCCCAGTCAACCAGTCCCCCTCCACCAGGATTTAGGCCTGAGTATACTATGCCAGGTATGGGCTATGTTAAGTCATTTCTCTTAAAGACAGATAGATGTGTGTCTCAGTGAGCTTTATGATTAAAGAACTGCCCGGACCAGCACTGTGTGTCCATCTTAGATAGGTGCCCGCCTGACAGAGTGTTAACCATTAGGGAGTTTGTGCAACGACGACGGCGACGTTAAAAAGTGCGTGCATCACGCTTTTTGGCACATTTCTTTTCCATGACGTTTCACGACACGACTTGAAACTTCCTGATCTCACGTTTTTATGGAGGACGAAACCACAAAATAACAACTTTCGGATCACTCACCGTTTCTGGGAGCGGAGTCATCTTTCTACCGACGCTCAAAAATAAATAAATAGATCCTCGAATTTTCAAGCGGTACTTCAACACTCGACGAGGACGACTCGATTTTCACTCCAAGACTCGACGAGGACTCGATGACTCTGCGAGGATGACTCGGTGAGACACGGTTGACTCGACGAGGACGACTCAACGAGGCGATGACTCGACGAGGATGACTCGGTGAAGTTGACTCGACGAGGACTACTATAAAATAAATAAATAAACTCGTCAACAAAGTTCGCAAAACAAATGTCCCTCACAAACAACCCTGACTACTTCTGGGATTCTGGTTATGACTCAGAGTAGTCTCGTCGAATCATCTTGCCTCGTCGTGTGATCCTCGTGTAGTCGTCCTCTTCGAGTCGTCCCCTCGTCGAGTCACCCTCGTCGAGTCACCCTCGTTGAGTCGTCCTCGTCGAGTCAACGTCAAGTAATGGTGCCTCATCGAGTCATCCTCGGCGAGTCATCCTGTGTTATAGAGTAGTCATAAAGTGATATCGAGACGTCCTCGCCGAGTCTTGAGGAGCCTTCGCGTCTATTTATTTATTTTTGAGCGTCGGTAGAAAGATGACTCCGTGCCCAGAAACGGTGAGTGATCCCAACTTTCTTTTTCTTCGAAACTTAGATACCGTTCTTCCGAATTTAACTCCAAAACACAACTCGCCAACGATTAATTTTTGAAAAATTGAATGAGCTGAAATAAGAGCGATGAAGTTTGAAACAGCGCGAATTTAGATGTTAATAAGTGACGTTTTCGCCGTCCTCGCCGTCGTGGTTGATTACGCTGGTATCAGGTCGTCTCGCCCGAAGGTCGGTTCGCCCGATAGCAGTTCGCCCAGACTAATTTTCTTGCGAAAGACGGTGCTTGTGACGGCTGTAAGCAAGAATTAGTGTCAAATATCAAATTTTGTGAGTAAAAGGGCGTCAAAACCGTAAAAGCCAGGTGGGAAAAAGCATCAAATTGTTCTATCCTGATGGATACCTCTTTTGTTACAAATTATGTTGTTAACAGATTTATGAATCAACTTTTTCCTACTACACTGGAGTTATAATTTTATGTGCTGTATAAATGTTTTTTCAGGAAGCGAACACACAACAACTTATGCAACTCCGACAGGTGCAGGGACTGGAGGGGGATTTTGGTCAGGTAAATTGACGTTTAACTTAGACTCAGGGGGCTAAAATTTTGGAGAAATTATCGTCGGTAATGTGTCGATCTCTACAGATCTGCATGGTAGCTTTAGACTATTTTTGTTTACAAAAGGCCGGAAAGTATTGGAGAACCTTACCGTTGAGATGCGTCATATTGTTTGAAGATCATCGACCCAACTTCGGAAATCATCCGAAATCGCTAGTGAGTGCTTCGGCAGACGTCGGACGAAAGCCAGCGGCCTACGTCACCACAAGTGGGTCGCGGGAATCCCCACGATTAACTGCTCAACGCTGTTTTTGTCCAATCATTTTTTCCCGATAATTTGGCCAATAAATTTAATGTTATTGTGACAAAGATAATTATGTTCAACTATAAATTTACGTAATGTAACTTAAATTACGTAATGTTTTTTTTTTTTTTTTTTTAAGGAGCTGCTACTGGTGGACTGCTTGGATATTTGTTTGGAAGTTCAGGGTAAGAATAGATTTTCCTCTTCATCCCAAAATGCCAACATGAAATTTACCTCCCAGGCAGTGCTTAATCTCGCGGCTTTGCAGAAGCGGGCTAAGCAACTGCGCAACAGTTAAATACACTGAGTTTTAAAATTTTGTTATTGTTTTCACTCTTTAAGGCATCGAAACCAGTACTACAATGGTCACGGTTACTATGGACCGAGATACCACCAGCCGAGGCCTGGGTATGGCTTTGGCGGATCAAGCTGGTTTGGCTCCAATAACAGCTGGACCTCTGGCTGGTCCTCAAGTGGTACACACAGGAGAAGCCCTAGTCCTCCGAGTACCCGGACCACCTCAGGTAAATACATCCCAGTTTCTGTCCCCAGTCCCCTCAGTCATTTACAAATGGCATAAAATGTTGAAAAGACTTCGATCTTGCTAGGCCTCGCACGACATGCTCAGTATCGTTTTTCTCTGTAGGATGCTGACAAACCCGTGTCTTTTATTTTGTTTTACAGGCTTTGGTGGGACCAAACGCCGCTGAAATTTTTGAAGATAAAGAAAATCGTAGAGAAAAAACTAAACATAAATTTAAGAAAACACGGAGTAGTACCCTGCACCATTTGACATTTATACAACAACAATAACAACACCAACACCAGTAACAAGATATTCTATTAAACAGCAACAAGAAATAAAATACCATCAACTGACGTGATACAACTCACTTTGACTCTGAAGATGACTACCGCACAGGTTGTCGAAACGTCGGTCACTGTCAACAACAGTCCTATTCAGGACTAAGCTCAGCCGGGCGATCATGCGTCACCAACAAATGAAAACTCAAAATGAAAGAAAACGTCTTTGTGCGCACTAAACACAAGTGCAAGCTTAGAAAAATATGTGGGATTTCAATGTTATTTATGTTACAGCCATTCACCTACGAAGAGCCTTCATGTCGGTAAATGTAAAATAAATACCGTAAATCCTCTATTAAGCCCCCCCTCTCAAATAAGCCCCCCTCTCTAATAAGCCCCCCCTTTTCAGAGGAGGAACGTTAATAAGCCCCCCTCCCCCTACACCAATCCTTATTCTTCAAAAAAAAAGAATTAACGATTAACGTGGACTGATCAGTTATGGTTTATTCATAAAAATTACCGAAGAACATGAGGCCGAAAGCACATTTTTGAAGAATAAGAATTTTGTTTTTGTTACTTTTAGGCTCCCACAAGTGAATTAAATACTTTTGACAGTGACTTTAATTGTACAACGCGTAAGTCTACTCTGTCTCATACCACGGTATTTTTGCTACAGGTGATGCGTTTCGCTAAATTAAATAAGCCCCCCCTCTCTTTTAAGCCCCCCTCTCTATTAAGCCCCCCCCCTCAAAAGTGCTTGAAAAAAATAAGCCCCCCCGGGGGGGGGCTTAATAGGGGATTTACGGTAGTAGATTCAGTCTCTGTTACGCGACGCAGCCCCTTACGGCCGCGAGTCCGTGGTTTAAACAGAGAGGAAAGGGGATGGTGCTTGGTAGTCCCATATGCGGGGAATAATAAGGTGTATTTAAGGTATATCAAGGTGATGTAACACGGGACGATTCACAACGACGATTTTTAGCGCGACACAGCGTTTCAATGTTGGAAAATGTTGTAGCTATTCGAAACAATGTTGCAACGCTATGTTGCGCTAAAAATTGTCGATGCGAATCGTCTCGCGTAACATCACCGTAAATTTGTTCTGTGACAAGTGCTGCTCTATCTGACATCCATATTCAGATGTATGAAGCTTTCTGAAGGTTCCAAAGTCCTGATCGACAATTTTTGTAACTACTTTTTATTTGCGGAATAACATCAGTCGGTCACACTTTAATTAACTTGCACAGGAGTAGCTTTTGTTATTCAATACCTTAACATAAGGATAGCTTAAAAGTCAGTAATAGCTTTAATTAAAAACGATAATAAAAATGTAAACGTAAGAAGTTAAACGAGTTTTTTTAAACTTGTACAATTTAAACGCGGACTAGTTCTTTTAGGAAAAGGGCAATTTTGTATACTTTTCACAATCACATGTTATTTGAAAAGGTCAACTAATAAATGTCGTAACATAAGTTAAGTCTATCACTTCAGTTATTCAATGAAACTATGTTTCTTCCTCCTGTATTCGGAGAGAGCCAACGAAAAGCGTTTGCAACGGATAGACTCAGGAAATTTACGATTAGTAGGAATTGCCACGAGTCTATTCCTGAGTAATGTGTAAGGTAGCCTAAGAAAAAAACTGGCATTACGCGTCGTCACCATTGGTTTCCTGATGATGGGGGCGCGAAATGTCGCTAAGTGTAAGGCAGTTATTTTGACGAATATCTTCTAGCCTGGAAATACAGCAGTGTTTCCTCACTGCTCGTCGACACCAGGGACTTTTCGCGGAGAGGCATCCAGAGTGGAGAGAAGAGACGGCCATCTTTGCTGGGCTAAAAATCCTCGAAAGAAACCTTGCTTCATTTCAAAATTATCGGTCTATCTCTCTGTCTTTCGGTAAGCGCCCGAACGCTCTACATGATCAATTATTTGAATACTACAAGATACACGTAAGCGTTTTTAAACTGGTGTGGTATTAGCGGTTGTGAGGCGTGTTGAGCGGCGTTGATAACTACCAAACGAGAAGAGCAGAGCTCTTCTGAAATCCTCTTTGAAGAGGGTATATAGGATGGGGTTTACGACAGAAGAGGCAAACCTCAAGAACATGAGCATCACACTTACCCAGCCTGGTACATAAAGACTTGGGAGATTTAAATCCCGCATCAGCCCGTCAAAATAATAGGAAAACCAGCAGGCGATAAAAGTTAAGATCATCGATCCAAAGACAATAACTGCCTTGCCCTCCAGCGGAATAGGCATTTTTCGATAGGCCCTACTTTTGTAAGTATGCGCTCTCTTTATGCTTTGAAGCTGCCTTCGTAGAACACGAAAAATACGTGTTAACGCTACTGCCATGATCAAAAGACTTGATAACACCACTCCGAAGAAGATCGACAGACTGTAGATGGTATCTTTTCGGTAAACTTCGTCGGTATCTTGTCCATTTAGGGAAATCCAAGTGAGCTGGATGAGGGATGCTCCAAGCGAAAAACACCACACAAAAACGAGGACGAGGATCAACCGGGATTTTGTCACGATAAATGGATAATGCATAGCGTGGATTATCATGAAATACCTCTCTATAGTAACTAACAGTAAGTGCAGCACTGTCGAAATGGAAATAAATCTGGACGACAGGTCCATAACTATACATATCTTTATCTTGAAAATGCCAGCATCTGCCTTATTGCATACTATCACCAAGGGAACCGCGACACTTCCCGCCAAAAAGTCGGACATTGCCAAACACGCAAGGCATAGGTTTGTTTTAGTTTTAAGATATTCTTTCCTTCTGTAGAGGAATATGACAACAGCGTTTGCAAACACGATGGCGACCCCCAACAAAGCCAAACATACGAAAACTGACAGGTGCGTTTCTGGAAGAGCGGAGTCTGCATGCATTGCGGACCTAGTAGTGTTGGTTTCGTTGGCGTTCTCGAATGGACTGCTGTACTGATTACTGTGGATTGTTTGATTCTAGCAAAATGGAATAAAAGATGCAAATATCTTAAGTTTTAATTAACTTAAGTGAATTTGAGGGAACGCACACGCCACACAACATTAAAGTTAAAGGAAAAAGTCTCTAACAAGTAGAGTAGAAAAATAAGTCTCAACGGACTAGCCTTGCTGCTAAACGTAACTATTATACCCCCCCCAACGTACAAAGTAGGAAATGATAATCTCGTATCAGAGAATAAAAAAACAAATTATCCACCAATTCGCCGATTTTTTTTTCATTCTAAACTTTTGATCACGTGACACAACCTCACGATTTACATTACCTTTTGGGGAAAATTTCTTCCTGTGTTAGAAATCCTAGCGAGAGATTTTGCAAATCAAGCAAATTTTTCACAACACACTTTTGACCCAGGCCTTAACATAAACCCCTTGAATAATAATAATATTCAAGGAAAAATTAAAACGAGCAAATTGCTTAGCCGTTATGTTTTTTTTAGGCGGTGCCTTTCAAGTGTCTCTTCGCTGCTACGTATATTTAACGTTGTAATTAAATCAACATATCAATATATTTGAATTTTCGGAAAGCTTCGATGAAAATAATCCTTACACCTTATAATTTGCTCGCACACTATCAAGCGTAGCATTCACAGAAATTCGTCAAATAGAACTTTAGTAGAGCTTTCATGTTATAAGATAATTCTGGAGTTAACGAGAACAGAGGAGGTAAAGTAAATGAATTAATTGCAAATGCGTATTGCCAACTTCTTTATTAATTCTTTTGTTTAACTTTTGTATGTAGAGTACAAGCTTCATTTTTGAAGTAAACAAGGTTGTTTTCAGTTCCTTTCAACTGTTTAAAACATCTGGAGCCACGTTAATTTATTTCAACTCCCTCGTTTACCAATTATTGCTAGCCACTTCCAAGTTAAGTTGGCAAGAAAATAAACGTGAAAACTTGAGAAATCACCTAAATTAAGATGTATCTTATCTCTGAACTCTTCAGTATATCTATTAACGGTCTTGACTTGACCCGCTGACAACATCCGAGTAATTTTATGATCATATTTAGACAGAGGAAAATTTTTCTTATTTAAACGACAACAACGGTGATATCTATATACTTTACGAGCTGTTTTTTTACACTTTTTTCCATGGGTCATTTAAAGTCGAAACTGTTCAGTTTGCACTTTTTTGAATTTTTAATATTGAGTCTTCCATGTCAGATGCTGTTTATTATGCTTTATAAAATACTAAGATAGCACGCGAGTTCTGATTGGTTAAAAACCTATGGTTTATTGTGCCGGTAAACTCATAGAAAGCTGAAATATTTTGCGTTTTACTTAAAGTTATTTTATAAGAGCAGTAGACCGCACTTTCTATGGGTTTACCGGCGTGATAACCCACTTGGGATGTTGGGAGAACACTCGAAAAGCGTCGTGTTCTCCCAACATCCCGCGTGGGTTATCACGCCGGTAGACCCAAATAAAGTGTGGTGTATTGCTTAAGTAAAAGGCGATTCTAAGTTTTTCATTTGTGGATGAACATCGTCAAAAGTATTCCCGTTGAAATTAAAAAGGTTAACGCCCGGCTTTGTATAGTAGTGAGCCGACTTAAGGAGTCTTAGCAAACATGACTACCGAGTGCCATCTGGAGGAATATAAAAGAAAAAGATGCCTAAATCCCGCGGAAAAAAAATCCTCGCGTTTCCAACAGGAAACTGAAATGTTAAATCGGTCCCGTAACCTTTCCTAAAGCGCATTGAATTAATGCTTTTTAGCTGTCTTGCAGTAGAAAGTAGGAAACGAACTTGACGAAATCCAAAGACCCTTTTTTGGAATTCAAAGGACATGAAAGTACACTGCTTACCTGGGAATTTCTTGCCATTTGCGAGACAAGCCCCAACTGACAGTCTTTTTAAATTGCAATATTGAACGAACAAAGAGTACACTTTTTTCCCGTCAGCTTGTATGCATTTCAATTGCCTCAAACTGTGACTTTAGTGACAATAAGTCTCCGGCACAGAGGAGCGACAAGGACTTATCGCTAACAGGATTGACAGTACAAATGAAGTCACGACAGTCAATTTCTCATAACAGCTGCTCGGGATAATAAATTTTCGTATCTGCTGCCGAGATATTAAGCTAGAGAAATATTAATTGATGTCATGTTTTTTTTGTATATCCAGAGGCGACCGGGGCTACGCGCTGACATTAGTGGCTGAGAGATAATCCATGCTGACTATGTTTGTTTATCGAAGAAACTACAACCTGAATTTCATTTTGAATTTTGAATCGCAGGCGAATTAAAAAATGTTTTGATGAAAAGGATGAGTCACTCAAAGCCTTTGTTGATTCTGCAAGACTGTTAATAACCTTGAGAGGAAAAAACAATTCTTCTTGGAGATAAACATAAATCAATTTACAATACGGGGAAGTAATCACAGCAAACAATCTTACCGATTTTTTTCAGGGGCGCATTTTCCGTTTAAAAAAAAAACATGAAAAAAGGAAAAAAGGCTAAAAATTAAATTCAGACTGAATGAATAAATTATAATTATTCAGAGGTCACTAAAACTTATCAATGCGATGACATACTAAAAATAACTAGTCGTCAACAAAGAAACTACGTTTTTTTTGCTCTTTTCTGCATTTGAAAGTTTATTTGATTTTTTCAATTTAAAAACGAAATCTCGCCCTGGATTGCCTAAAAGGGAGTTAATTGTAAGTTAGGATTAAGAGGCCAAATAAAAAGCAATTATTTTCCTCTGACAACGAATGAATAACTGGAGCTGGTAAAATCTTGTAAAGCATTTTGCATGGAGACCCAGTTATGTACATGTCAACCCAAAAACAAAGTTCAAAACAGTCTTTATTTTATTTCTGTTACTTCGCCAATGACACCGTAATTCAAGAGAAATGAATGGAAAAAGGTTGCTGGGACAAAGCATATATGAACTAAACACAAGGAGATACAGAGCCCCACCATCTCCATGTTTAGTGAGATTAAGCCAATGTTAAAACAATTGTACACACCAGACTTATCAAATCAAGCTTTGGTAATGGAACAAACTGAACTATTCCAGATGGGCTTGGATCTTTTAAAACAGCTTTGACATTTTCGAGGGAGCCGTTATTGGGATGAGGATCTATCCCAAGCAGTTTGCACATTAAGGGATAGAGATCGACCGTTTTGAAAGGCTCCACAACCGCGCCCTCCCGAAAAGAGGGACCACGAGCATAGAAAACCGAGTAGCTCTTCGATTCCACAGGGGGCCATCCATGTTCCCCTAAGTTAGGAAGAGTATCGCTTCTAGAGCGAGTTACGACCCAACCAACTTCGGGATCAATAAAAATCGGAGGGATTCGTCGGTTGTTTTTCCAATGATATTCCGGGGGAATGTCTTCTTTTTTAAAAATTCGGCGGATGTGCGGTATGGGGTTCTTCGTCAGGTTTTGATAGATGGCTTCTTTCATTCCAGGGTGTGGCCATACGTGAACTAGGGGACCCGACTCAGTCAAGAAGTAACTGCTCGAACAATGTAATCATCCAAATACACCTGTCGGCTTGATGAAGTGCTGTCCATTCCGTGGTCACTGGCAATTATCAAATTCACCTGCAAAAGCAAGTTAGAAAGGTATTCGATTCAGTAAAGTGTACAAAAAAATATAAGTTTGCTTGATGATGATGATAATGATGATGATGATGATGATGATGATGATGATGATGATGATGATGATGATGATAAATGTGATGAAGACGATGGCGATGATGATAATGATGATGATAATGATGATCAGGGTAAGGACGATTATGAGGAGGACGAAGCGTGTGTTAGGGTGATGCGTTAGCCAAAGCCATAAGTCATAAGATAATTAGCGTCAATTGAAGTTTCTTACATTTTGCAACAGATTAGATTCATTCAGTCGCTTCAGTAAAAACCCCACGGCATTTTTATCCACATTCTCTATCGCATCCAAGTATTGTTGGGAGGAGGGTCCCAGATCGTGTCCCGTGTTGTCGGGTTCCTCGAAGTACAGAGCAACAAAGTTCGGCGGTGCATCAGAGAGAAGCCAATGCGTTACGTTATTCACCCGGTCAGCCCAAGGACCTCTGAGGTCAAAGGCACAATGTACGTAAGGTGGAAATCCAGGTAGAGTCCGATTTCTATATTTTGGGAGATCCTTGGAATTGACAGCACTACAATTAAACCAGCATGTTTCCTTTGCGTGGTAAGTAGGCTTTTCGGCGTAACTCGTTGTTGCAGGCCAAAAATATGACGCACTTCGTCCCCCTTGCTTCTGGACAGTCAGCCATATTGGTTCCGAGTTGTTGTAGAACTTGGGATCAAAGTTTGAGCAGTCGAAGGCGAAGATGAACATGTCTTCGTAGACGGGATCCCAGAAAGTATTCGCCACGATGCCGTGGTCCTCGGAATAAAGACCTGTTAGAATACTGTGGTGATTAGGCCAAGTGACCGAGGGTACGACGTTCTTGATGTAGTCGGCAGTTACCCCGGTTCGTGCGATGAAGTCAAGGTTTGGAGTAAATCGGTGATTTTTCAGTATTCTCCAATCCATTCCATCTAAAGAGACTATCACCAAGGGAGGTTGACTAGACTTATTAATCTCGCCACCTGTTCGAGCAAACTGCAAAGAACAGATGACAAGGAAAACAACAACGAACATCCTGAGATGACGCTAATAAGATCTAATAGGTGGTTTTCATGTTACGTCATCGCCGCCATGCTGGTGGACGGTAAACAAAAGATCGCTCATTAGCTCGCTTTGTTTGTCCACCAGCATTTGTTCATTTTACCATTGTTATTTGTGTCTCCCGAGATTGCATGAAAACCACCTATAAGTAAATTTGTTCCTTAGTAGCGGCTGTTAATCCTGTTGCTGAATTGATTGACGTTTTCTTCCGCGGGGCTACTCCCACTAAATTTCGGATAGGGGTTTGCTGCCCAAGGGTCGTAAACTATACGTTTCTGGGAAACTACCTACCGACCCCTCCCCTAAGCCAACATTAAAACTTACCTCTCACTTAGGGCAAAATGTTCGCATAGGAAGGGGTAGGTGGGTAGTCCATATTAAAGGATGACATGATACCCTTTCCGAGGCCTAAACCAGACAAGTGACAGCCCATTAAAAAAAAAAAAGGGAAAAACCATACCCTATCTAGGAGCTATTATGATCTCTTGGCGGCACATTATATGGCAATACCACTCTCCCCCCCCCCCCACCCCCCGGGGGCTATCTTTACTAGTTCCTCTTTTGTTTGTTCCATTATTGTCGATAAGCTCATGCCGTTGTTTTCGGAACAAAGACCTCAGCCAAACTACAGATGATACATGTATTTGGCTGTTACCCCGGTTTGTGCAATGTAGAGGCGGAGGTTTGAAATTTTAGTAGTACACGCCACTGGAGGCTTATCCAATTGATCTTTCTGGGAGGTGGTCGCATATGGAGGTTCGAGTGCATTTGGATGATTTAAGAAAACTTGTTCAAATATCTTAATGTTGTATAATGAAAATATGGAGTGGACAGATTAAGATGTTACGGCTTCATGGCACCCCAGCGGGACATAAAAACAAAAGGGATAGATGAAGTCACAATTTATCAACTTATGCAGCCCAATTCAAAGCATATTACAGTATTTTTGCTACCTTGCCAATGACTCATATTCAAGAAAAATGAATGGAATAAATTGCCGAGACAAACTAACAGACGTGGCTAAAATAGCGCTCGAATAAATTCAGCTCCAAATAAGCTCCAAATTCAAACTAAACACAAGGGATTGTAGAGAGTCCTCCCCCTCCGCTCCTAACGTTGACAACCTATGCTGGAATTACCATGTTGAACAGACTGTAAAGAAAGCCAGCAAGATGATTGCATTTTTTGAGGGAATGTAGGAAAGCAAACCTACCTACAGAGATCGGCATCACGATATATTGTACCAAAATACGCCCACTTCTCGAATATGCCTCCCCAATGTGGGGCGGTTTGCCGAAGTACCTTGCAGAAGAGTTGCAGTCTAAACCAAACAGGTGCCTAGATATCATTGGGATGCCAAGAACATCCCTTCCAACGCTAGAGGACAGGTGAAACATAGCGACAAAGCGTGAATTAGAAAGAATTGTGCATGATACTAACCACTCAAATCAAATTTTTCTCACTAAGCCAAATACCAGCCACGGCTATAACTCAAGATCTAAACCAGGTTCAGTAGCAATACCAAAGTCAGGAACGCAAAGACATAAAAATTTATTTATAGTAAGAGCTGCAAGACTTCTTTAATGATCTGTTATTTTTACGGCTTACTTTTTTTATTATAATAATCACTTAATAGCATTTTATAGTATTGTAAATCCATTGTATCTATTTTTAAAAGATGGATAAATAAAGGTTATTATTAACGTGAACTGGAACCTGATATAACATAGTTCTGAGGGAAAGACTGAAAATAATTCCTGTGGAGGGGATACGTTATATATCCGTTACAGGAGTCCGTCTCAAGCATGTTACTGTACTTAAAGAGCAAAGAATGTCATGATCAGTTATACAGGGATGTTCGTTACATCAAGGTTTAGCTGTACTCCATTACTTAGTGGCTTTTCCATAGAATACAAGAGTTATTATACCGCTCATGTAAATCCATACGCGACTGTATTGTTTAGTGAGATTCTTAAGCGAAAGTGAAAACAATTGCAAACAACAGACTTATCAAACCAAGCTTTGGCATTGGAACAAACTGAACTATTCCAGATGGGCTTGGATCTTTCAAAACAGCTTTGACATTTTCGAGGGAGCCGTTATTGGGAAGAGGATCTATCCCAAGCAATTGGCACATTAAGGGATAGAGATCGACCGTTTTGAAAGGTTCCACGACCGCGCCCTCCCGAAAAGAGGGGCCACGAGCATAGAAAACCGAGTAGCTCTTCGATTCCACAGGGGGCCATCCATGTTCCCCTAGATTAGGGGGAGTGTCGTTTCTAGAGCGGGTTACGACCCAACCAACTTCGGGATCAATAAAAATCGGAGGGATTCGTCGGTTGTTTTTCCAATGATATTGCGGGGGAATGTCTTCTTTTTTAAAAATTCTGCGGATGTGCGGTATGGGGTTCTTCGTCAGGTTTTGATAGATGGCTTCTTTCATTCCAGGGTGTGGCCATATGTGAACTAGGGGACCCGACTCAGTCAAGAAGTAACTGCTCGAGTCAATGTAATCATCCAAATACACCTGCCGGCTTGGTGAAGTGTTGTCCATTCCATGATCACTGACAATTATTAAATTCACCTGCAAAAGAACGTTACAACTGTAAACGGTAATTAAGAAAGAAATTGTAAAATTGCTTGGTCTTAGCATAAGTGCGTCTTGTATTTTTCAGTGCTTAAAAAATCCCACACCACGTTACCAACCCCTGATCGCAGGCTCCTCAAGAGCCAAATGAGGCGAACGCGTCATTTCGGCGTTTCGATCCTCCCCTCTTCTCGCGCTTCGTGTGAAATGTCACGTTCGCCTCGCTATGCTCCTGCAAGGTTAATCGTAGGTACGAAAAAAAGTCACCTATGAATTATGCACTCTTTCTGTACACGCGTGTGCGGATAAATTACCCTTACCCGTAGGGATATATATATATGGATCGTTGCTCGGCTAACTCCGGATAAATCATCATAAATGGCTAGACTACTGGGAAGAACGATGATGCCATAACCAAAAATGGGAAATCATGGTTGCCTTTCACATATCATGTATGCATATCCTTAACCCTGTAAGCCATAAGAGTGATCAGCATCAAATTTCTCCTTGTAATATCAATTCTTTGTGAAACAGAGTGGTCATGAGAGTTACGGACATGGTCACACAAGAAGAATTTCCCTGATATTTTATCAACTTCTTCCCACTACTTTTGTGAGAATTGAATAGGGGCAACAAATGAGAATTCAAATTTTGATCTTAGGGTTTAAAGGGTTCACCGTCGGCAGAAACGGTATACTGTAAAATTCCGAAAATAAGCTCTTCTTTGTATGAGCTCCTCCAAATATAAGCCCCCCAAACTCGTAACGCAAAAAACCCTCCGTTAAATCGCGCTCAAATATAAAGTAAAACAAAGCAAAAACGGTAAATTTCCTTCCAACGATAAGGCTAGCCAAATCGATTTTGAAACGCAAATATCCCTCCATAGATAAGCCCCTCCGAATATAAGCCCCTCCAAAAATAAGCCCCTCAAAAAGGGTCTTTGAAAAATATAAGCCCCGGGGCTTATTTTAGGAATTTTACGGTATCTTAGGCCTAGGTCGATCGTCGAACTTTTCATGAGACGAATCAAACTCTAATTTGGTTCGACCTAAATTAAGTTAAGATCATCTGTTTGGTCAGACGTCGAACTTAGGACGCGTCGAACCAATCAAGTGAATCAGACCGGAGACGATCTTCAGACAGATAGAACGTGTTGGACGATTCAAACTCATTCAGACGATCTTAACTGAGCCAGACGTCGAACTTTTCATGAACTTAAGGCCCGTTTCAAACGTCGTGCTACTGCCGCGCCGAACTCAATTGCTCGAATTATTAAAATTCGACTTAAACGTTTGAAACCAAGTCGTGCTACTGCCGTGTAGCACGAGTATTTAGTATTTAGTTTTCACAGCCAATACTGACAGAAAGAGCAAAAAAGACAGCAGATAACACCGAAACTTCATTGACTAATCAGGGCAATATCCAAAGACGCCTGGCGCCTTAAAACCGACTGATGATGGCCGCATGAAAAATATAATGAACATACTTTTTAAGTTGAGGAGGACATGTTAGACATGCGCGAGGTGAGAGGTAGCTTTTTCTCTCTTCGTGCGCGTCCTCTTTCCTCGCGGCCAGCTCCGTTCTTATTTACGGCCTAAATTCTTTTGCGCCAACTAAAACTTTCTTGGTGCTGCATTAGGCTACGGTGCGGGTCGAATTTTCAACTGGATGAAAAATTGGACCGGACACTTTGTTCATACGGAACTGTTCAATATTTTTGCGCTGTTCACACGGGACTGTCGAGCCGTAATACGGTAGGACCCGGATAACTCGAACTCGGATAGCTCGAACTCCCCGCTGACTCGAACTAAGCCCAGTTTCCTTGGAATTTCACCCCAGTTTTCAGTCATATTTACTCGGTGAACTTGAATTCGGATAACTCGAATTCCCCGCTGATCCGAGCTAAAATTCCTTTCCCTTGATCAAAAAGTAGCTGAAATTTACCCCGATAACTCGGATTCCGGTTCTTGTAACTCCACTCGGATGCCATCCTATCAGCTTGTCTAGTTGTATAAGGGTAAAATCACTAAAAGTAACCCTAGTCACCATTAAAGGCAATTCGATTTTAATTGATGAAACGAACAGATCACGTTTTATCATAAAAATACCTAATCATGTTTCCGTTTCTACTGAAATAAGTAAATTTGCACTGCACCATACATTGGAGTGCTGAGAAATCAGTAACTATTAATTATTAACATGGCAAACTGAATATTTCAACCGACTCTGATAACTCGAACCCACGCTAACTCGAACTGTTTTTCGCTTCCCTACAGAGTTCGAATTACCGGGGTTCTACTGTATTTCCTTCTTTTTCCAGCTGCGTAACCACGCATCCATGCAGCCACGCCTTTGCCGTACAAAACTTTAGCCGATTACGTTGTTCATACCTTAAGTTGCCGTTCAAATTTTCGACCGTACTATCCTGAGAAAACAGCCGACATTTGGGCACGCTACCACTGTTTTCCCCGCCAAATGACGTCCGAGAAACGAGGGCAGAAATTCCATACTGATGACGCATGACTAACCAGATCTGGGTAGTGCTTCTGGTTGGTCGAATCAAATTTCCCACGCGGCACGACTAATCAGAAGCACTATCCAGATCTGGGTAGTGATGCGTCATCAGTATGGAATTTCTGCGCTCGTTTTTCAGACGTCATTTGGAGGGGAAACCAATGGTAGCGTTGCCAAATGTCGGCTGTTTTCTCAAGCTACGACGACCGTACCGGTCAAAAATTTGACCTCGATTTTAACGTTCAAATTTTCGTACGGTTAGCGTGGTTCCGTGTGAACGGAACATCTAAACATACAAATTTTCGACCGGTACCGTACCGTGTGAATCTTGCCTTACGGTGCAATCACCAAACGACGTTTTACAACAGATTGAAAGGAAACTGAACAATAACCACATTAAAAAACAAAAGCGAACCAACAATGGTTTCGGTAGCACCAAAAAACGCTCCATTATGCAAGCTGAGGGCGTCAATGCAATAGCATTCATTTGCAACATGTTCGTTTTCTTTTTTCCTCTTCAAATATTGATGTTGTCGACATGCTTCATGCCTTGCACATGTCAGTAACTAAGCATGCACAGTTTAATCTAACTGAAAGTCTAGCTAAAAGCTGAAGGTGTTTCTCAGTGAATGGCAATTAGTAAAACGCTAGACTCGGCGTCTTAAACTTGACCAAATCTGTTCTAAGATTCCAGATTTTATTCTGTGAGTGAGACCACAAAGCGTGACCATAAAAAAAACCGCTTCGCATACTGACGATCTGACCTTATTAGTTTGTATGCTTGTAGGGTTAAATGGAAGGATAATCAGCCATCCAAATGACATTTTGGATATTTTGATAATCCAGAGAACACTATCTCTAATTACAGCATAATACTTTAATTGAATATCAGTTAAGTTGAATGAAATTTTATTAGCCACTTAAAACATTTCAAAAGACATTTTGCGCTTCATTATTCAAAGGAAAAAATAACGGATTCCCATTTTTGTATATTTTTGGGTATTTAAAGAATACCCATAAAAATCCCAAATTTGGCAAAGTGAGACAATTCCCAACCAGGGAATTCCCAACCAAGTTCCCTAATTGGGACTTGTCTCACTCTTCCAAATTTGGGATTTTTTTGGGTATTCTTTAAATACCCAAAAATATCCAAAAATGGGAATCCGTTATTTTTTCCTGTGGGTGCATGCGTTCGGAGGACTTCACTGGAGCATGCCTAATTTATTCCTGTTTAGCTTCTAAAAATTATCTTTTGTATCTTGTTATGTTGACGATGTTATTGCAATCAGATGTATAATATAATAATAGATTGTTGTAATAACCTCAGAGCGGTTTTCACTTGACTGTCGAAAGGGATTGGTTTTGGTTTTGGTTTTACTACGCCCTTTGGTTGGCTAGTGTATTTACTTTGGTTTTGGTTTTACGACAGTCAAGTGAAAACCGCTCTATAAGTATAGGTAATAGCATGATTTGTAGTGATATTTGGCATAAATACCACGAGTGATATTTCAAAATTGTTATACGTAATTTCACGAGCTGTTAGGCGAGTGAAATTTTACACAATTTTTGAAATATCTCGAGTGGTATTCATGCGAAATAGAGCGGTTTTCACTTGACTGTCGAAAGGGATTGGTTTTGGTTTCGGTTTTGCTTTTACTACGCCCTTTGGTTGGCTAGTGTATTTACTTTGGTTTTGGTTTTACGACAGTCAAGTGAAAACCGCTCTATCACGTACAAATCATGCTATTATTTGTTTATACTACTACCCACAAAAGGTTTGTAATTTTCACAAGTAGGTATTTCACATAAAGCTGCAATACCACTGCTCTAAGCCACCAAATTGCAGAAATTTCTCATGTAGTAGTATAACTAATAGAATGGTTTTGCTTAACGCCCGAAATACATAGTAGACTACTAAGCAATGTTACATACACTTAAGCAAAATCACCCTAAACACAAACAGGACCGTTATTTCAGGGAAATTAAAGCTATAAGCTATAAACCATATACGCCACTAGGATATTAGATTCTCTGAAAGACTCCTACCTTTTCCAGAAGATGAGATTCATTCAGTCGCTTCAGTAAAAACCCCACGGCATTTTTATCCGCGTTTTCCACTGCATCCAGGTACTGTTGGGAGGAACGCCCATATTCGTGCCCCGTGGTATCGGGTTCTTCAAAGTACAAAGCGACAAAATGAGGCGGTGCATCAGAGAGAAGCCAATGCGTTACGTTATTCACTCGGTCAGCCCAGGGACCTCTTAGGTTAAAGGCACAATGTATGTAAGGTGGAAACCCAGGAAAAGTCCGATTTCTATATTTTGGGAGATCCTTGGAATTGATGGCACTGCAATCTATGAAGCAGGTTTCCTTTGCGTGGTAAGTAGGCTTTTCAGCGTAACTCGTTGTTGCAGGCCAAAAATATGACGCGCTTCGCCCCCCTTGCTTCTGGACAGTCAGCCATAACGGTTCCGAGTTGTTGTAGAACTTGGGATCAAAGTTTGAGCAGTCGAAGCCGAAGATGAACATTTCTTCGTAGACGGGATCCCAGAACTTGTTCGCCACGATGCCGTGGTTTTCGGAATAAAGACCTGTTAAAAGGCTGTGATGATTTGGCCAAGTGCTAGAGGGTACGACGTTCTTGATGTAGTCGGCAGTTACCCCGGTTCGTGCGACGAAATCAAGGTTTGGAGTAAATCGGTGATTTTTGAGAACACGCCAATCCATTCCATCTAAGGAGACTATCACCAAAGGAGGTTCACCGGGTTTAATTTGTGCACCTGCATAAGTAAACTGCAAGCAAAAACTGGCGAGAACGATAAGAAACATTCTGGGGATGACAACTGACAACTCTATTAATATTTGTGGTATCTGAATAAACTTGATCAAATTCCTCAGTGTATTGAGTACAATGCAAATTGGCATAAATATCTAAACGTCATGGCTCCTTGGTTTCCGGAGTTTATTCGTTGCTCTCTCATTCCGGAGCACGTTCAATCAAACGCGCCCTTCGTGGAACGCGGAACGAGCACGAAGGATGAAAAATGTAATGTCGTGGATCAGAGGACAACAAGGTGCGCCCTCTTTACATGTAAACAGTAAGCTCGGACGTCTGTAGTCTCCCTCGCAGCCGTTTTTTGGATGTCACGCAATCCAAAAAACGGCTGCGAGGGAAACTAGGACGTCTGCGGCATGTAAGCTTACTGTAACCCATACATAACCCATGATACGAATGATGCGTGATGCGTGAAAGGTAGACCCCCGGGAGGGGGGGTACTGCCATATATGGGCTATATACGTATTTGCCGCTGTGAAGGGTATGGTTTTCAAGCAGTTTACTCTAGCATAGGGTATACAAATCAGAGCGTTTGGGTCTAGAATAGGGTATCATTTTTCAGAAAAACTGATCAGTTGGTTGAAGATTTTACCTAGACTAGGGAAACAGCTACTCTAGGATAGGAGGGATTTAGGGAGTTTACTCTAGTATAGGGTAGCAACATTCATCTGAACTAGCTCTAGTATAGGTTAAGGGTTCCAGGGTCTCAGCGGCACATCCCCACCCAAAAATTCCTAAAGTACCCCCCCGCCCCGGGGGTAGACCACACCACCGGGAAAACTTCCCCTACTCTTTTAGCTCTTTCCGAACAGAAGAGTGGCTTCTTTTACGTTTGACTAATAAAAGAAGGATGAAGAAGACAAGGCCAAAGGCTTAAAGTCACCGCCCGATGACGCGGTCATCTGACCTGAGACGAGGTCTCGAATCCGCTCACAGCCAGGAAAACTTCCCCTACTCCTTCAGCTCTTTCCGAACAGAAGAGTGGCTTCTTTTACGTTTGACTAATGAAAGAAGGATGAAGAAGAAAAGGCCAAAGGCTTAAAGTCACCGCCCGACGACGCGGTCATCTGAACTGAGACGAGGTCTCGAATCCGCCCTCAACCAGGAAAACTTCCCCTACTCTTTCAGCTCTTTCCGAACAGAAGAGTGGCTTCTTGTACGATTGACTAATGAAAGATGGACGAAGAAGACAAGGCCAAAGGCTTAAAGTCACCGCCCGACGACGCGGTCATCTGAACTGAGACGAGGTCTCGAATCCGCTCACAGCCAGGAAAACTTCCCCTACTCTTTCAGCTCTTTCCGAACAGAAGAGTGGCTTCTTGTACGTTTGACTAATGAAAAAAGGATGAAGAAGACAAGGCCAAAAGCTTACAGTCACCGCCCGACGACGCGGTCATCTAAACTTAGACGAGGTCTCGAATCAGAGCCAGTGTGATCTGACCCTGGTTGTTACTCCGGCCGGGGTTTGAACCAGCGACCTCACCGGTGCTCTCCCAACAGAGCTAACCGGGAGGCGGAAGAATAAGAACAAAACAGAGAATGTGTAATGAAGTTACTGAGTAGATTTTGATCCCAGGTTTTTCATTTTTCCGTTCTCCGTTCCTCGTTTCAGTAATATCTAATACGACGTTTTATGAAGCACATGAACACTAAACGAAGAAAAATTTCCCTTAAAAACTTACCGGTACTTACAGTTTAAGCTATGAAGCTACAACTATGAACGTTGTTACAATGAGTTTAAGAAATGAGGAGACTTTGAAGAGGAATGAATGAGCGCCTCGCACATGTAGAACACACGAATGTGAGCAAGCACAGGACAACTAATATAGCTATTCGTGCACAGGGAGCCCATAGTAAACAGTCATGGAGTAGGCTCAATCAGACAAACTGGGATTAGTTTTGTTTTTACACTGGACTTATTAAGTGAATTGTTTAATGTTTCTTAAACTTACGTTACACTCATAAGGCCAGTAATTTCAATAAACAATTGCTAAGCCTCTACAAGTATTTGTAAGTCAATAAACTATTTTTCTAGTTTGCACAAAATACCCCTTACTAAAAAAATTTTCACAGTACACAGTACTTAGATAGTTCACTAAACTGTAAATGGGGAGGGGGAAATGGCTGCAAAAGTGTCTTCTTAATTTCAAGATATAATCCAGTATCCTTGAGGGCCTCTTAGGGGGTTGGGGGTGGGGGGTATGTGTGTCCATAGTCTGAATTTCAAATATATTAGTCTTTTCGCATTTTGAGGAGTTGACCATGTCCCCGTTGATATTTAACCCATCCTCATGTTGTTTGTCACCATTCCATCTTGTCCTGTGTCACTGTTTCAAGGCCATGCTGCTTGTCAGAATTTTAACCTATAGGGCCTTCTCCTTTTGTTCATGATAAGAGGGACCTTGAGCAACATGAACATTTATGTCCCAGACGTCAAAAATGGCAAGCGGGAGTTGATATTTTTTCTCTTTTAGCGCTCTGACTCAACAAATTCATCCAGCGAGATATCGAACTTCTGGTTTCTATTCATGACGTCCGGGATGTCAGCGTTCGCGTTGCTTAAGCTTACTCTTTCAGAAAGAAAAATTTTAAGAAAAACCTCTGGGACCAGGGTACCTATCTCTACATCCAAACACACATACCCCATTGCAAAAATTTCAGATCACATACAAGAATATAATTTGAATGATATCCTTGTTTCAATAGATGCACCATGTGGGAAAGAGCATAAATAATTTAAATATAAGACAGAAGTATCTAACATGTGCTCTGTGAACTATCTACACAAAAGTCCTATCACCACCTCGATGGACTCTTCTATTCCAAGAACAGGCAGAACCTTTTCAAACTGCCGCGGAACGCTTCTGAGTAATGAGTTGTTGTCTCTTTGGCCTGTACGATTTTGTGGCACTGAAGCATGTATTTGGAAATCTGGCGTAACACGGCCAGTCTCAGTAATGCAAATTCTCCAGTAGATAGTAAAAATAAGTCCAGGCTTGTTTCTATTCATCAGTTGCAAAGACTGGCATCCAGCTGGAGTGCCAATTAATTGTACAGTCTCTGGATACTTTGTGTAAAAATGCTGAAATGTCCTTTGTCTATTACTATGCCAATCTGCATACTGTACGAGTCCAATAAAGAATGGTTGTAGTGCCTTTTCTTTTTCTACAGTTTGAATAAAGCTTATGAGTTCTTGGTCAGCAAGAGGGTCCGTGACTTCCACTGACAGTCTTTTTAAAACTGGAACGCTTTCTTCATCAGGTCTTATATCTTTGGGTTGAAATAGCAATCATAAGTTTACATGTAACAGGTTTTGTCATGACAGTCCAGGTTATTCTGTATTACTCACAGGGTGAGATGAAAATTAAACAACCACTTGGCTCACTCGCCTAATGTAGTCACACAGGTCTAACAAAACCCTTTGTGACTAAAATTTACTTTATCTTGACAAGTGTCGCTTGCCTGTCGGACATCTCATCATATTAAAACATGCTAGCCTGACAGGGCGCTCTTCCAACCTTGGGTTATCAGACATTACTCTGGTTGTTCCCTGACTCATCTTTACTCAATATGGAACTTAACATTTGTGAAGAAGTAACTTATGAATTTCAAAATCACAGTGACCACAGGGTGCATTCAATTGACCATATTCCGGAATTAGAATGTGCAGAAATTTGCGACAAATTTCTTTAGTCACAAATTTTTGGACCATTGGAGTACAACATTCATCAAATTTATTAATTTCCACCAGGCTTGTGGATTTTACTGTACAACAAAAGACAAAACAATTGATTTTTTAGTTTACTCCAAGTATTCTTATTTTGGAATATTGTCCATCAAATGTTCCCTTTGAAACAAGGTGGGATTGGTTTTCTACTTATGATCTCCTTAATCACCGCGTGCAGAGGATTTATTTGTTATGGGAAGCAAAGCGAAAATTTTACAGCTGATTGCATGAGTCGCCTGTGTTTACTGTAGAATCAACAACTATGAACTTGACCTATCAAACGGTCATGCGATCGAGTTATAAACCTGGTGAAATATTATCTAATGCTCAATGAACATAGGATAATATTTACCAAGTTTATAAGACAATCGAATGACGATTTGCTCAATTCTACAGTATAAAAACAAAGGCAATGCACGGTATCAACCGTAAAATTTAACTACAATCAACAATCAGGGTCACAAATAACTCCTCTGCGCCCTGTGCCTTAATGGGTTAAAAGAGCCCATTTGTAAGCCAGGCACTCTTTACCACCTCATTTGTACGCATCAAAATACTTTAAAGAGAAAGGCATATCACAATGAGCAATAATACACTATTCAATGACATGCAAATGCAGTAGGCCAATTCTGACTTGTTTTGAAGCGAAGCTAAGTTTGAAGTTATTGATATGAAAATGATTTTTTATTCTCATGGAAATAAAACTCATTTTCACAAGAATGGTTTTGCACTTAGCATCGTTTTGAAAATGAGAGTTTTTGGAACTCAGAATCACTTGTAGTAAGAGGCCAGGTGCCGGCTGTTCAAACACTGGATAGCGCTATCCAGCTATTGTTATTAGTATACATGTTAGAAAAACCAATTCACTGGATAGGAATCCACTGGATAGGAATTTACCCAGTGGATAACGTTATCCACCTTTTGAAGAATTGGGACCAGGTATTTTACAATTTGCTAAAACTGGAATGTCCCAGTTAGTAGCTATGGAAACATAATAATGCACTTTAATAGACCTCTATATAGACTAACCTTCTCGTTCTGAAGTGGTGGTACTTCCCCTATGTTCATCCTCTTCTACTTCAAACTCCACTTTAAATGGAATCCTGAGACAAGTTCCAGAAATTCGACGAAGTAACATCGTTCTACTGTCGGTCTTCGAAAGCACTGAAACGTTATTTTCAACAAATCTTATCCCCGTAAAGCTTTCTAGAGAGGTAACTCTATTATTGAGTACATCGATTTCTTTTTCAATTTCACTTCTGCCAGTTTCTTCCAACGAGGAGGGCTGTCCATTTTCTAGAAGTTCAGATGCAATCCCTCGCAAAGTGTCGAGAGTATACTCGCCAGCACATTCAGATTCCTTCTGAAAAATTTCCTCTTCCAGATCGCAAATTTCATCATTTAAAGTGGCAATTTCTTGAAGAGCAAGTTCTCTTAATTCATGGGCTTTCCTAGGTTTCTTTCTAAGCGGTTCATTATTATTGTTTTGGTCTCCTTTCCTGTTGTTGTTACGACTCCTTCTAATTCGATGTTCAACCTCCATCTTGAAATTTTGGCGCTAATCTTTTTCGAAAGTGAGGCTGCTCTTCTGGGCAAGTACGCTGACCTCTGAGTTTTGTTTACTTTTGCTTTTTCCGATCTTCTTGATGCATAATGTTGAAAAATACAGGGTAAAGAAGCGTCGAAAAGAGTTTTCTACCATTTGAAAGAACTGAAGTCACTACAGTCTTATAAACTTTTAATTTCAGACAGTTATCCGGTAAAACTCTGTTTATAACCGGTGCAAGCCGTGGAATTGGAAAGGCGATCGCCTTGAAAGCGGCGCAAGATGGCGCCAATATTGTCATTGCAGCCAAAACTGCTGAACCCCATCCAAAACTACCAGGAACTATCTTTACTGCGGCGAAGGAAGGTAATTTTTATTTACTTTAACTTATTTCCGGCCCAAATTTCGAACCTACTCTCGATCTTCTAGCTTTCATACTAAAACTATGATTGCGTGATACAAGTTATTTTACCAGACTACTTGCGTGACACATTTTGTTTGCCTATTTGTTTACACACGTGATAATTCCTTGATGCCTTGTTCTGTTAGGGTCCCCAAAAGAGTATTGAAGGTTACTTATTCGACTTGAACATCTCAAACTTCACCAAAGATAAATGTTAAAAATGGTTACTGTGATGTCATTGTTTGAGAATTTTCTATTTCTGAGTTTTCTCTCTGTTAGGATAAGTGACAAAAATTCATAACGACAAAATAACTGGGATAACACACATTCACTGCCAAGAACAGTCCTCTTTATTACTGTTTCCTGGGATTGCCTTTTTCCACCAATTTATGACACATTTTGATTGGTAAAAAACGATTTGGTACCTTTAAAGTTACATGTACCAGTGGTAAATACTCAGAACGAGTATATGATTGAAGCAATAGACCAAATTTTGTATTTGTTGCATGGTATAATAACACCACTTGGAACATTGCACACATCAAGGAGGAAGGTTTGGCCAGGTGTACTGTGTGAGATATTGGAATTATTTTACTTGTAGTGGAAGAGGCTGGAGGGAAGTGCCTGCCCTGCGCAGTGGACATCCGTGATGATGGAGCTATTTCCAAGGCTGTTCAAGATGCTGTGAAAAAGTTTGGTGGCATTGATATACTAGTCAACAATGCAAGTGCTATAAGCTTGACTGGAACATTGGACACAACGACAAAAAAGTAAAGTTTTTTCATGAAAAAGACTATGAAAGAATGATAAATCAAGGTCACTGTTTGATGTTGAAAAGGCTCAGTGGTCTGAAGTAGCCCAACTATTAACGAACATTCAAACTTGATTTACAGATAATGCTAAAAATGAACAAAGCACCATTTAATTAACAAAAATTAAATTTAGTTTTTGCAACTCATGGCAATAAAAGTCTCATCAGTATATTATTGTGGAAGGAGAAAGGGTTACAAAAGAGGGCTGAGTTTTGGTCCATAATAATTACAAACATCGTGGGTACTTTAATTTATTTTTAGATATGATCTTATGAACAGTGTCAATGCCAGGGGAACATTTTTGTGGTGAGTTCAATTTGCCTTGTGTGTATAAAATAAATAAGAACAAGTAGATATGACTATATAATCAAACTTACAGATATTTCCTCTAAAATTTTTGTTTGTAATATTTTGCACAAATTATCAAAGCTCTTAACAAATTTAAAAAGCTTAAATGTACATGTAGGTTGTGTCATTGTTTTTAAACTGCAAATCATCAGAAAATGAGATTAAAAATACACACATTAAAAATATATTCAGATTACTGATAGAGTACATTATTTTTGTCTGCATAACTTACTTTGGTATAATCAAAATACATTTAGCCATTATATTTTGACTTCCTTTAATTTGATTCCTTTAACATTTCGTTTACAGTTCCAAAGCCTGCCTTCCTTTCCTTAAAAAAGCACAGAATCCACACATCTTAAACATTACTCCACCACTTAACATGAAGCATGAGTGGTTCAAGGACAATGTAGGTAATGTATGAGAATAGCAGGCCATTTCTGTGTTACCCCAAGCCTCCGTTTCAAAGCAAGGCTAATATTATTGCAAAGCCATTTTCATGGAAGTGATATTTATTCTCATGCAAATAAATTAACTCATTTTCACAAGAAAGGTTCAAGAACTTAGCCTCACCGTGAAATTGAGAGTTTTTGGAACTCAGAAGAGGCCTAATAAGAATTTGTGTACCACAGTACTTTCACATTGATGCACTTTGTTGTCAGTATTTTAAGATAAAAATTTTGCTTTTTCTCAAATTGTTTGGTACATTTTTCATGAAATTTTTATGTAACGTTGAGTTATTAGGGCATTTGACAAATCTCATTATGAATTTTGGGAGCAAATAGGTTAAACACCCTTACCCACCCTATCCACCCCACCCCACCTGTAGCAAAATTCCAGTTAAGCATCTTACTTTCCAAGAGACTGTATATATACCAGAATTTTGGCCAGCTGGGTGTCCAGGTTTCCTGTAGGCACAACATAGAAAAATATTTCTTTTTGTACATCTTGGGTTAAAAATGCTGTGTTCAATTTAAGCAAATTTATTTGTCACCCTAGAGGCTTCAATATGAAAAAAATTGTAGGGATGGGGTATGCCCTAACACCCCAGTTATGGATGGGTTTTCCCCCAAGATCACTTGTGGATTTCCACTGAAACCCTGCTATTCCTCTCTCTTATATTTTATTACTTTCCATTGTCATCTTGATGTGATGTCAACCATTAATGTTTGTGGTTGTTTTCAGCTTATTCTATATCAAAGTTTGGCATGACACTTTGTGTGCTTGGTATGTCTCAAGAATTCAAAAATGATGGAATTGCAGTTAATGGTCTTTGGCCTAAAAAACGTGAGTCAGTAGAACTCAATGCAAACAAGTTTTCCTCCCAGTTAACCAACACTTACAATCACACCACTTACAACTAATGTATTACACATACCTGCCCAAACAGTTAATGTAATCAACGGAACTGTAAAAATTAAGATATCAGTCGCAACCAAGTTGGTGGACCAGTGAGAAGTCTGCCAAGTGGAAAATGATAATATTGTTAGTTTAAAAAGCATATTCACTTAAAACTAAGCCGAACACTGAGATGGATTTTTTTTCATGCTTGGTATGGGTTCTAATTTGCATTTCATTATCCCCGGGCAGTCTGTGCCAGCTGTGATCACAGAATGTTTTTTATACATCAGTGAAATTGGTTAACTGGGCTGCCTGTGCTCTGTTGCAATTTTCCAGTCAGAGTGAATTCTTTAATTACTGATTTACATCATGCAAATGACAACTGTGTCATAAGTCTAAGAAAACAGCTGAAATTTTATTAGACCACTGCTGGTTTCCCTGCAAATTGACATCCGAAGAATGAGTGCAGAAATCTCATGCTAATGATGTGTTGCTAACCAGATACTGGATCGTGCTCCTTTTTTTATTAAAGTAAATTTTCAGCCAATCAGAGCACTATTCAGATCTTGGTAGTGACACATCATTAGTATGGAATTTCTGCGCTTGTTCCCCAGACGTCATAATTCGCAGATAAACCAGTGGTGGCATCCCGAAATTCCAGCTGTTTTCTCAGGCTACTGCTTCATAAGGTGGATAAATTTTTTGCTCAACAGCCATTGCTACAGTTGCTGTGGAAGTAATGTATAGTAAAGAGGCACTTGCATTTTGCCGAACTGATCAGATCATGGCTGATGCCGCATATGCTGTTCTAACAAAAAACAGTCGAACGAGGACTGGGGAGTTTCTTTACGATGAGGATGTTCTTAAACAAGAAGGAATAACAGACTACGATCAATATTTGGTTTCACCCGGTAAATGCGCATTTAGTTTAAAAAAAAGAACAATCTGACATTATTGTAATACTGTCTTTAACATTGGCTGTATTAAACTGAGGAAAAATTAATCTTTCCTAGATTCCTTGCTATTGTTTCATGATCTGTCAGCTGAAATTTGCGGTTAATCAACTTAAATTTTATTTCTAAAGGTACTAAAAACGGGCAACAAAAACGCGCAACTTGTTTTGCAACAGCCTTGCAAAACGAGTTGAATAGGGATGTTCCGCGTTTTACAGCCCTCGTTCAAGCCTTTCTCGCAACAAATCAAGTTGTTGATGGTGCGTGAATACTGATTTCTGATTGAATAAAATTGCGGGTAAAACGCGCAACATGTACAGATTTTGATGCAATAAGTGAAACTACGCTCTAATTTCTGCAACAATTTTTCGCAACTTTCAGCAATCTGATTTGTCGCAAGACAGGTTTGATTCTCGGCGGTAAAACGGGCGGTAAAACGTGCAACATCGCTTTTCAGCTTGTACAGCAGCAATGTTGCAAAACAAGTGGCACGTTTTTGTTTTCCGTTTTGCCCTATAATCGTGAGTTATAAGAAAACCCTGAAAAAGGCTCGGGATTTAAATAGATAATTCAATACTTACCCCGGCTTTTGTCTACAAGCTTAACCTCTCAGTGTCACTAACTCTAAATTGATCCTTTTTTCCTGGCGTGTGTCGACATTCTAGTGTATCACGCTTAACTCTTTTGTTGGTTTTTTTGATACCTTTTCAGAGGCACTGAAGACCGAAAACGCCTCGCCAAGTCTCCACATTGGAAGTGTGTCAGAAGTCTTTGAGATGGTTCACAGTCTTTGTAACGAGGAACTTGTTCAGAGTATAAACGGCATCTTTGAATTCCATTTGAGTGGAAAAGAGCCTGGAGTGTGGTATCTGGACCTCAAGAATAATTCAGGTATATGAACGTTTTGTTGTCTCGTGGTGTTTCAGGAACCTTTTTTAATGAGCAACGACGACGGCGACTGCAACGAGAACAGTAAAAAAGCAATGCGTAGATTAGCAAAACAACAGCTTTGCACGTGGATCCACGTGCATCACGCTTTTTGGTAAATTTCCTTGCCGTCGTTGCACGACTACAACGTGAAATAACGCGAGTGCTGAGAAATGCGAAACTATAGAAATCCATAATTCTTTCAGTCTGAACTGTAATTCCTTGAAAGGAAATTCCTATCCTCTTTTTCTGAACTTACTAGATACGGTACTTAGAGTTAAACGACAGAAACATTCGCCAACATTTAACATACAGAACGAGATGGAACAGCGCCAAATATCGACTGCGCACGTATATTACAATTATTGGTACCTTTTTGCCACCCTCCGTAGTGCAGTGCAGTTATGACGTGAAACTTTCATTATGCAAAATCTATACCGTGAGGAGCTTCAACAGACCACATTTTTTCTTTTCTCTTTCCAAACTTGCGTGCGTCCCGTACGAATTTGAAGAACGCCTAAGCTCCACTACTTTTTTCTGACAGGGGCCGCGTTTGAAATAGCCGGGCGCATTTTTAAAAAGTTGACAAAATACGGTATTTGGGTTTAATTCTTAGTGCAAATGTAGAGCTCTTGTTAAGAAACTTAGAAATGAAAAATTTCCAGAAACGTGAGTTATTTGTGATTTCCTTTATTTTTCTAATATTGTAGGTAACGCTGGTAGAGGTTCTTTTCACGGAGATCCCGGCTGTACCATGATTTTAGACTCAGAGGATTTTGTGAAAATGTTCCAAGGACAACTGAATCCAGTACAGGCGTTTATGGGCGGAAAAATGGAAGTTAAAGGAGACAAAATGCTGGCCGCGAAACTTGAGAAACTTATGGGCACAATGAAGTCAAAACTATAGCGAATATCCGTTAAGAAGGGATAACCGTGTTACTTACTCCTTGTGGAAGCTAAAATTAACATTCAAGAGAAATTTCAATGATCATTTTGTTAGCTCCATGTGGAAGGAGTGTAAAAAGGTTTCATTTGAATGTTCACACCATCATAAGGATTTTGTTTACAGACCTCCAAAGTTAGGACTACATAGTTTACAAAACAAATAGTACCATGTGAAAGTACCGCTGAAGAGGTTTCATTTAATAGGATTTCCATACAAAGAAAATAGTATTACGTGAAAGTACTGCTGAAAAGAATTCGTTTGAATGGTCACACCATAGGATTTTGTCCTCAGACTCAAAAGTTAGGACTACATACAAAACAAATAGTGTTAAGTGAGTGGAAGAACGTTTCATAGTGAAGCCCTCGAAGCTACGATGTAACAAGTATTATTTAAATCTAATTTATCCTAAGTCTAAATATAATCATCAAACATTAAAAAAAAATACAGTACTGCTGAAGAGCTGCTCAAAATTGTAGTGTTACCACATGAGTTGTTGACTTGAATAGGCCAACATAAAGAAATAGAGGAGAGCTCACCCTTCTTCAAAAGACGCTGCCTTATAAAGAGTAGCTACGGATAAGTTTAGCCTACATAACAGGCGAGTCTTTTTCCCTCCTAAACGATGACCACCAGTACCAATGCCAAAATCTGGTGAGATTGAATTGCCAGGGGTGTTAACAGAGGGCCTGTTCACAGGCTACAGGGGTGTGAATTCGTAGAAAACGTTTTCTTTTCGAGTTAGTTTTATAGAGAGGAGGTCAGAGGAGAAAGTTGCTACTTTGGACACTGTACAGAAATGAACTTAATGTCTTTTAGCTTTAATAATGATTATTTATCAGCTACTTTGTTCTCCTACTTGAAATAAAGAAAGAATGATTGAATAGATGAGAACGGGAGAACAATAGTCCCATTGTTTTCTAACCTAAAAACATAAGTCCTCAGTCTGCATAGTTACACTGCCCCCGAACCTTCTCCGCAAAGCCTTTAGGGACTTTCTGGGGCCGGTCCTTAGAATTTACGGCCCGTAGAGACTAATTTCCCGGCTGCTTTCAAGAACTCAACCAACCTATGTTGCTATCCCAGGAGCCAAATCCACATGCCTTTCTTCTTGATGAAGAAGGACCCCTTTCCATTATCCCGATCCAAATTTTCGCTTAATCCCGTAAATTCCGAATTCCGCCTCCATATTGTTTCGGAATCCCGAATCCCAGTCACCAAATAAGGCAAATCCCGGATCCTGAAGACCACCGTCACCGTCAGGTCAATCAAGGTCGCTAAATGCTGGCCAATATATCCGAGGGCTCAAATCTCTCATCCGGCGCTTGATGAAAAATGTTGAACACAGGGTAAGATCTCTAAAAAAAATTTTCAAATATAACTATCTTAAACATTATTTCACTGTAGCTTCATACCCCTTATAAAATAAATTTCAGGAAACTAGCTGGTAAAACGATCTTTATAACCGGCGCAAGCCGTGGAATTGGGAAGGCGATCGCCTTGAAAGCGGCGCAAGATGGAGCAAATATAGTTATCGCTGCTAAAACAACAGAGCCACATCCAAAACTACCTGGAACTATTTATACTGCAGCAAAAGAAGGTAAGTTTATCGATGCTAATAACAATTTTTTTTTGTTATTCCTCTCTAAGAAGTTGCCGTGAGATTTTGTATTTTATGTGACATTTTTATTATGACTCCTGTTGAGCTGTAAGTTGTGTGTGTACTTTGCCCTCTCCTCCAGTCCTCAGGGGAGCGAAGATTACAGGGCTGTCAACTCTTCCAGATAATCCAGGAGACTCCAGATTTTGATCCGTTTCTCCCAGTCTCCAGATTAGAGTCTGAAATCTCCCGGATAATCGCCGAAGTGTGCCATTTCTAGTAGATTCGACTTTCTGACAATGAAATTTCAAATATTTTGCCTTATTGTTAACATTGAACGTTTCCTCACAAACTCTGGTATGCCACTGTAATGTAAGCAGTAATGTGATTGGTGGGAAGTAAACCAATTGGGTCAAATGTTACAATTCCAACAACATGCCCCTTTTTTTTTCGCACTTTTTTTTTTTTCACAAATGACATCATGTGCCGTCAGTTATGATGTCATCTATCATCCCTTCCCCATCAATTCTCAATATTTGAAGACGTGGGGGGTTGACAGCCCTGAGATTACGCAGCTCAGCTGCAGTCAAAGTAGCCTGCATTGCAGACGTAATTTAACCCCGATTAGTAACATCTGTGAAGCAGTGCCGAAATCCTTGTTTGGGGCCCCCAACAGGTTTAATGAATTACTGGAAATGCCTTTCGAATTTCCTTTCATCTTGATTGGCAAATCTACAGTGGCAATTTTAACAGGCCAATCATAGCGTGTACTCAAATCCTGGGACACAGGTGGAAGGCCAGAATGACTAGGATTTCAGCGCTGTTTCGCAGATGGACTTAACCAGAGATTAGCTTCATCTGTGGCGCAGGCTACAGACAAACACAAGTATTGGAGTTCTGTTTATTGTTAATGATTGACCATAATATCAGAGCTGGCCCCAGGCATTCAAAAGGTGGATAGCATTATCCACTGGATACATCTCTATCCAATGGTTAAGACAATTGTTTTCACCAGCTAGTAAATAGTGATTTATCCGGTGGATAGCGCCATCTAGCGTTTGAACAGTCACAACTTGGCTCTAGCATATATATTTTGTCCAATGGTAGCATAGATCATCAAGGTAAGGGCAGGGGCGAAAGATGGGTACTTAGTCTCCCGCGCAGCCATTTTTTGGATGTCACGCAATGCTCCCTGTGTTGCGTGACATCCAAAAAACAGCTGCGAGGGAGACTAAGGGGAACTAGGCTAAAAAGGGAAAAGGGGTATAAAAAGTGAATGGATAAGGATGCCTGTTTTCCCAAAGTGAGCCCATAAGGAGCGCCTGCCTGAAGGGCTCCTTCTCCCCTTGCGTGTCTCTCTCACAGGCCCCATTCTTTTCTGAACCCATTACTTCCAAGCACCTGCTACACAGGCCTAAGTTCATAACGGAAGAATGTTGAGGATGAACTCTAGGTGTTCATCTTATAGAATTAAAGGTGTTTTATGAGGGAAAGTTTGTAAGAGTACCGTATTTATTCAAGTAAGCACCCAACCTCGAATTAGCACCCACCTTGAATAAGCACCCATCCTAAAGGCAGAAAAAGTTAATAGGTGCCCAGCCTCGAATAAGTGCCCACCCGCACGCCACCCCACCTCCCTTCCACTCCCACTCAAACTCAAATAAGCGCCCACTCCCTTGCCACTACCACCCCCAAAAAAGGAATAAGTACTAATTTGAGACTTCTCCGAAGACAGAGTTTTCTTCAGAGTGTTTTGCAGAAACCTTGCTTTGTTACATCTTCTTGTTTTGTGATTACCATTTACCATTTTCTTGCAAAATATATGTACTTCTGTTGTTGAAAAGGGTGAAAATTTAATAAGCGCCCAGCCTTGAATAAGCACCCACCTCGAATAAGTGCCCACTCTCAAGGTGAATAATATAATAAGCGCTCAGGGCGGTTAATTCAATAAATACGGTATTTGCTCATGTTTGGCTCTCTTTGCAGTTGAAACAGCCGGTGGGAAGTGCCTTCCCTGTGCAGTGGACATTCGTGATGAGGATGCTGTAAACAAGGCCGTTCAAGATGCTGTGAAGAAGTTTGGTGGGATTGACATACTTGTCAACAATGCAAGTGCTATAAGCTTGACTGGTACTCTTGATACACCCATGAAAAGGTGTGCCTACTCTTTCTCTCTTAATAAAAGTGTTCTGAAAAAAAATGAAATAATGATTATATCTTAGCAACAGATGTGACTAAGGACCTACTACTGCAAAAACTGCTCTGGACCAGTTCAAGACTTAGTTTACACTGTTCTCTTATGTTTGGTGTTTGTTCCTCTCTGAAAAGAGAGAGTGGGAATTTGAGGAATAGGGATCTGACTGGGTCATTTCCTGATTACTGAGTAGTAACTGAGCCTAAAGCAAATGCTCAAACAATCTTAGGGTCATTAAAATTGAAAATAAGCACTCAAATCCAGATTTGCTTGGAATGGTATCTACTTCAAAGTAATAACAGGTCTCTGTTATACTTTTCACTTTCTAATCACACCAACTGAAAAAATAAGCAACTCGGACCACCTTGATTCCTGATTTTCAAGACATGTTTTGTTTAATGGAAAGCACTCTCTGATTAGCCAATAAGACCGATCATTGTACTAAAACTTAGGGTTATCTTGTAGATATGATCTTATGAACAGCATCAATGCAAGAGGAACATTTCTATGGTGAGTTCCTTTAACTCTTTAAGTCCCAAAAGTAACCAACAGCAATTTTCTGGTAACGATATCCATACATTATCATGAGATGAGGTTATGAGAAATAATTAAATGATCATCTCTCAACTCATTCTTTAAGGAAATATATAGAGATCAGTTTGGAGAATTTGTATGTGGATATTGGGGCTTAAAGTGTTAATGCTAAATTTTAATTCAGGTTGTTATGAAGTCAACAATCTAGAAGACCCGAAGAAGTGTTCAGCACATAATTCCTCCTTGCGCCATTATGCGTGAATAAATAAAAAAGGTCATGAGAAATACTAATATCAAATCACCTTATATAAATTACCTCTCTCCACACTCCTATCATAATTAATAAATAAACAAATGAAGTGAAAATGTATTGGTCTGAACACAATCCACATAGTGGCTCATCATCAACAATTTTATATTTTCTTGATTATATTGAAATGTCACTACTTCAACTCAACTTTTGCTGGCACAGGAAGCATAAATACCCTGACTGAAAAAATTAAGTTGGACACTCCGGGACCTAACTAGACATCAATTCGTAATTTTGATATTCTTGTTTGATTTTGCTTTATCAGTTCCCAAGCCTGCCTTCCTTATTTGAAGACTGCAAAGAATCCGCACATCTTAAACATAAGCCCACCATTAAATATGAAACCCTATTGGTTCAAGAGCCATGTTGGTATGTTTGTGTTATTTGATAATTAAAAAAAAGATATCCAAATATTTATTACTCAGTAATAGACAAAGGCTAGGGAGTGTGGCTAGATAGATTGAAGGTTAAAATACTCTTGTTTTAACACAGTGTGTAGTGCAAGTTTCATGTAACAGAAGATCTAAACGCAGGTGATCAGACATGTGGTCTTTTTACTCTATTCATTTTTGGTGGAATTCTAAACGAGCATTGGCTGCATAGTGCCAGTCATGCATAATACATTTAGCAACTCGGAAATTGGGATTGCAAGCTGCCTCTTGTTGCCCACAATAATGGAAGGAAGAACATGATATTTGACATTACTTCTTTGTTGTTAATTTGTGGACCATTCACCAGTTTTCTTGAGAACAATCTTGCCATTCTGCAGATAAACTAAGGTAGCGATTAATCCACAGGTTAGCTCTACATATAAGTTAATATCACTCTTGAGTTTTAGGGAAATAAGTCTTAAAATTTTTCAACCTAACACTACGACTGCTCATCTTGTTTTTAGCTTACACAATGGCAAAGTATGGAATGTCTATGTGTGTCCTTGGTATGGCTGAAGAATTTAAGGATGTTGGAATTTCTATCAATGCTCTCTGGCCCAAAACAGGTCTTGAAAATAGAGATAATATTATTTAATTTTAATCATCAGTTTTTTATAAAATGTAGAGGCCCGGCCAGGGTAAATTCCGACAAGCAACATGGCTCAAAAAGTAGCGACAGCGCGTAAAATGAAATCACAACAAGAGACAACCTCCCTCGGCCAAATTGCGACAGTGACAGCAAAGCCGACAACAAGCAACAAGCATTTATAAACACTAACACAAGACATTTTAAAATTCAGATGGGCGACATGGGACCCCCCTTGGCAGGGCCTCAATGTAGTATCAATATAATAGCAGTATGTGAAGCCTTTTATATCGGCATTTTTTGTATACCTTGGGTGCCAGAGAAATTCTCAGTCTCCATTTCCATCAGACAACACAATAGCCCCCCCTGTTGGTTGTCCCTGGCAACTTACTTTTGTTTTCCTTACCGGATCTCAGTTCTTCAAAACAGCATTTCCTGAATCTTGCATCATAAAATTTCGTAATCAGTGTAACATTCTTTAAATATTACATTCCTTAATCTCACACCCTTAAAATCCTGAAACCTTTTTTCGAACTAAACCAAATCTACATAATGGATTATTAATAATGCTTTTCAAAATTTTTTGGGCTAATTATAATGACTCTTGGGCTAACACCTGCTAGCTACAACCAACTCTCTTTGCATCCTGTGCCAGACAGTAATTCCCATTGCATTCCCTATACCCCTTGAGGGGGCGGGGGGGGGGGTACTTTAGGCCCTTTGTGGGTGGGGATGTGCGGCTGGGACCCTGAAACCCTTAACCTATACCAGAGCTAGTTCAGCTGAATTTTGCTACCCTATACTAGAGTAAACTCCTCAAATCCCCCCTATCCTAGAGTAGCTGTTTTCCAGAAACTGCTGAGGTCACTGGCACAGTCTAGCCAAAACAAAACCTTATACCGCAATCCCTAGTCTAGATAAAATCTTCAACCAACTGAAAAATGATACCCTTTTTAGACCCAAACGTTCTGATTTATATACCCTGTCCTAGAGTAAACTGCTTGAAAACCATACCCTTCACAGTGGCACATACCTATAAAGCCCATATATAGCAGTCCCCCCCCCCTCACCCGGGCCTATACCTCAGTGAGTTTATCCAGTCAGAGTATTGTTCCTGCCCCATATACAGTATATTGTATTTTGTTAAGGTCAAAATTATTTTCAGGTTAAAATTTTTTAACCTAGGTTGATTCTCAATTTCCTTTGACTCCTAACACTGATTCATGGATATCAAAAATAAGGGCTAGGAGACAAAGAAAATTGAGAATCAACCTACGTTAAAAAATTTCAGCCTGAATTTAGTTTTGTCCTGTAAAATATTCATCAGCTATTGCTACTGCTGCAATGGAAATGTTGGGTGGTAAAGATGCATTAGCACAGTGTCGCACCGATCAGATCGTGGCAGACGCTGCCTACGTCATCTTGACAAGAGATAGCCGAGCAAGGACTGGGGAGTTTCTCATTGATGAGGATGTACTCAAGGATGTAGGAGTCAGTGACTTTGAGCAATATTCATGTGTACCAGGTACAGACTTTAGGGAAAATAAATTGCATCATGAGGAAAAATCTGACCCAATTTTTGCAAGTTTGTCCTCTTTGTAGATTATATTACCGATATTACGGTACCTCTTAGTGTTTTTTCTGTTGCACCAAGTTTCCGTCAATGTTGAGGTAAATCATTTTGGTGCACTGTAATATTTACGTTATTTTTCATGGTAACTTCTGGTTTGGACATTTCCTGCTTTTTGTCACGCAACATCACAATGCTTTAGCTAAGCTACACTGAATGTCGGAAAGGCTGTCCAACGACACTGCTGACGTTAATTATAAACACATCAAAGATATTTTATCGGGGAGTCCAAGTGTAGCCTCCCACGCAGACGTTCTTAGTGGTTCCACGCGGGGCGTGGACGTGTGAACCCCTAAGAACGTCTGTGTGGGAGGCTAGCCCAAGTGTGGTTTTCAGTGGCTAATGAACAAAAAAAATTACTTGCCAGCAAGTCACCAGGCCCGTTGCATACGTCGCTCAAGGTTTGTTCACCATCCACTCAAAGATTGGAATCATTTTCTATGCAACCTTCACTTTAGCTGCCTTATTTTTAGCCTTCACGCAGACGTTCTAAAAAGCTTTGTCACGCGGTCCTACCCCACTTGGGGCAGGAACGCCTTATATAGCCCTAAGAACGTTTGCGTGGGAGGCTACCCCATTTTTTCCAAGTGTACTAAAAGGTATGCTGGCTGGTACTTGCTTCCACTTTTAGGATCTATTTCCGGGAACCAATACCTCCTGAACGGCAGTTAGTAAGCAAGCCCTTTTTAGCCTGTAGAACAGGCATTTTTTAATTTTTTTTCAGGCGAGTAAAGAAAACTGCGAGGTGGTCAACGCCTGAAAAACGCCGAAAAAAACCTTGTTCTGCGGGCTAAACCTCTTCCGGTTTCAAAGTTTCCGTTTTCTGTCACGCAACTCACAAGAGCGCGAGGTCGTCATGTGAGTGACTTTGTTCCTTTTCCTCACAGGAAGTAAACTTTTACCGGACTTCTTCTTGGACGTTGAAGGTTACGATCCACAGGAAATGTTGGAAACTCAAAAAAAGATGTCGCAAAGCACTTCTCAGGGGAGCTCTGGCGAAGGAGTAGCGCAAATATTCGACAAGATTAAGAGCTTAGGCGATGAAGAACTTGTACGGTCGGTGAACGGGGTCTTTGAGTTTCATTTGGATGGTAAAGAGCCTGGAGTGTGGTTTGTAGACCTCAAAAATAATTCAGGTAAGGATAGATTGGGTGCTACAGTTTTGAGTACTGCGTTATTCGGTCAAAGAATAGTATCAAGGTACTAATTAAGATCAAAATAAGACAGATATAAGGTTAGTCGAATCGGCTAATCTGAGATTGCGTAACTCGATCCAAAGCGCGTTTTTACGGCTAGACTTTAAGCAGTCCCGTTTTTAGTCTGCGTAGCAAGCGTTTCCGTGCGGTTTCGGAGCAAAGAACGAGGAACTAGAGTCAAAGACCGCGCGAAAAATGGCGCGAGTCTTTCATTTTTTCGCTCCCGTTCCATTTTTGGCGCGGACAAAACCGAAAATCTCGTTCTTCGGTCTTTCTTTGCTCAGATCCGAAACCAGGAAACACTCAGTTGATATGCAGTCTATCCCGTTTTAGTTTGAAGGACTTGACACAGCGAGCCGAGAAGGATCCTGGAGATAGGGATTTTGCGGGTTTCATATGCAGGGGTTTCTAAATCTATGAGCCCTAACAGATAGAAGCATGTATATCTAAGGGTTATATGCTTCTAGCTCTGATCATTAGAGAGATTTAGAAGAACGTTCACGCCGCTGGTGGCATATGTAAATGTTACCACGTGACCGAACAGGGGCACCCAACGAGAATATAGTTCAAAACCACTTAAAAATAGCATTTTTAAACGTATTTTAGTGTTTAAACGGTAGATATAGGCATATTTTTATCCCCTAAAAATTTTTCATCTGTTCGGATTTCCTAGCTGAAAGTCTAGTGATCTGAAAATTATAGGGATCAAAACTTACCTTTTCGAAAATTTCAGCCGGAAAAAAGGCTCTCGAAAATTCTAGGTGACCTTTTTAGGGGAAAAATCCGTTAAAAATGGACAATTATACCATTTTTTAGATGTTCGAAAATCCTAAGAGAGGCAGGCAAGCAAGAAATCTTATAACAAATGTTTCGAAAATTGTAGATCTCAAATCGTCCTCCGAAAAGATATTTTCCGAAAATTGACGTTGGGTGCTCATGGCCTAACTCGTTTCTTGTTTTTTCCATTTGCAGTAATTTCATGCCACTTTCATTGATTTGCAGCGTCTCTATCTCCACATCTTCTTATTTCCTAAGATTGAACCTGAATCTTACTTGTGCTGTTTGCTGCGAACGTGATTTCAAATCTCTCCATTAGCTTGAATTTTCCAAATGTCGGTTCTGATTGCTTTTAAGGTAGTAGCTGTACATCCAACCCTAAGTCCCCTTCTTCTTGGACCTTCTTCATCTCGTTGTGATCCTGACAATTGCTTCTTTTTTCGCGTTTTTCAGGAAGCGTTGGGAGTGGTTCCTTTCCTGGAGGAGATGCCAACTGCACCATGAATTTAGACTCGGAAGATTTTGTGAAAATGTTCAAAGGAGAACTCAACCCAACGCAAGCGTTTATGGGAGGAAAATTAAAAATCAAAGGAGATATGATGCTAGCTATGAAACTTGAAAAGCTCATGGGGAAGATGAAATCCAAGCTTTAATTTTTCAAAGATGGGATACATTAGCCTTGTTATTACTGTAACGCAACACTTAGTTTTACTTAGAAAACATACATTCAACGCAGTCACAAAGTGGTGAGCCTGCATGACAGCCGTTTGGCGGGGAAACGAAAAGGCAAATGCGGATAAAATTCGCGCGAGGGAGGACGATAGAAGGGAGACCTACCCTCCTTCCACGCGCGCCTATCTTATTTCCAGCTTTCCCTTCAAACGCCTGCCAGGCTTATAGTGGTTACCTTAAAAAGAATTAATTGACTACGCCGCAGTAAATACTGTGTTAGAGAGACATTGAAAGGCTCTCAACTACTTTTGGAGAGATATTAAATATTTTATTGTGGTTCTGACTTCTGTTCCGGATTTGTCTGTGTTGCGTTAATTTCCTAGAAGGAAAATATGCGCTTGAGTATCTCCACATGATATGGAAATATTTAAGAACTGTTTTTAAAATATTTGGGCCTGTCGATCCTGTGCTCTTTTCCAGGCCACGCGCCTCTCACAGTGGCGCGCGGGGTGGCAACACGTGATCCTCGAGGCTGAGAGGCTGATTGAAGGAGGCCGCATAGAAAAGAGTAAATTTTACAGCTCTGCAGGTTCAAACCACACGGGAAATTTATTATAAATTAATCTAAATTGGAATTACTTTATGAACAGAACTTACAAGAAGAAATCAGCTAACATTTTTCTTCGCTAGACCTTTACACAAACAGTTATGCTTTTTGAGGCCGGAGTTAAAGCAAGTATGTTCCAACATTTGAAGCCCCAGCTTATGTACAAAAGTGTTGCTGAAATGCTGAAGAACTTAGTAGAAAATAGCCTGTCTCGATGGCAAAATTCTCTAAAGTAGTTATAAATTAGGGGATTTATAAACTGTGTTATAAGACAGTCTGTTTGGATACTGATACCAGAGCTATTGTCACAAAAACAGGTCCGCAAAATATTACAATTACTGTGCGGTGCACGCGTCGTCTTTTAAATAGCATTTCGTCCGGGTTCTTAAAGCCTTTCGTCAAGCCGACTTTGTCATTTATCGTCAAGGTCAAAGTTTATCATATGCTGCACCGCGCAGCAGTAAATACGACGTTGTACAGTCCATCACGCAATTTTGTCAACGGTTCATATCAAGCAAGGCTTTAAGATGAGCAACTATGAGCAGGTGGATGGAGAGTCAGGTCCGTTATCGTCAAGAGTTAAGATGCCAGGTCCAAATATCATAGTTATCGCACGGTGCAGGGGTAAATAAATCTCTTATAGACCTCGGGGGTGTCTTGTACACTCATCAGCAGCCACAATGAGCCCAGCAAAAGCACAAGCCATGACAATGAGTCCTACGATCACGGATACAAAGGATGCCATAGTGATATTTTAAATTTGAACAGCTGGCAGAGACAGGACGATATTAACGCGGGAAAGGTTGCGTTGTGTCAGTTATCTTTCAAATTTTGGTAAAGTGCCAGATCAACGGAGTTACGAGCTAATTTTTAGGATTCATCTGAAGCGTGAGCTCATAGACAAATTATGTTAGTTTGCGATCAATTAGGGTCAACACCTGCAACCCACTATAGTCAACGGGTACCCGCCCCCTCCGACTGTTGAGGTATTTTTTTTTCCTTTTTCAAGTTTTCACTTAAGAGAAATTGTAAACAGTTGGTCTCACAGCAGTCGCTTTAAGCACGTGCAGCTTTACATTTATACACATCAAAACACGATTTGAATATTCGCTTTAAAGCTTTGGGCCAAAATTTCTTCGGAAAGAACAAATGTTGGAAACAAGAATATAATGTAGCGTGCGGAGGACTGAAGCTGTTGGGTATTACAAGGTTTACACTTCTTAAACAATATTTTCGAAAAAGAAAATTCCTGGCATAAAATTACTGAAATCAAAAGCCTGGCCCCTTGCAGTTTCCATGCGCGCACTAGTGGCAAATGCTCAGCACACAGTTCCAACCAAACTTTATACGGAACATCGATGACAAAGAAATGTTAAGGATGATGAAAGTTAAAATTAGTTATAACACACTGTTCTTCCAGCAAATTTGGGATATTATTTGGCATTTTTCTCATTACAGCAGGGCGGGACGGGCCGGGGGTGCTCTCCTCGAAACCAGACCCTTTTCAGCTGTAAATTGTAGCCCTGTTTTCCTAGGCGCGAAAGCAACGCCCTGGACTAGTAATCCAGGTATTCCAGGGTTAATTTCTAATTACTACTTTTAAAATTCTTCATTCCCCATCCCTGCAAATGACGCTTCACTCTTCTCTCTCCTAAAAATCCTTGTTTACTCAATTTATCGCAGCGGCACTTGCCCATATCCACATATATCTGTGAGCATACCCCTATTCCCCAATTCCTGGGTTAAAACAACCCTTAATCGAATCTTAAAACGATCTTCTAAACGTGTCCATCTTTATGAGAAACCTTTCCTATGTAGTTTTGCTATGGTTCTCTAAGACGCTAAATCATTGTATTAGTTTAGAAACTTTTTGTATCTGATACTTTAATTGAACAAAGTTACCAAATTGTTAACATAATTAGCTGGTAATTATGGCCCATTAGCGCAGGTTATAAGGTCTCGGATCATCGATTTTGGCCGGCCCCGTGTTTAATTATTCATCTGCTGCTCGCACTAGCTTAATTGCTCAATGATTCAGCTAAAAAATGTGACGACAAGGAACCAAGAATGAGTTCAGTTGTACTTGTGGAAGCAGCCGAACTAAAAACCAAACACCGAAACAACCGTTCCCTTTTATCATGTCCTCCTCTTTCCAAAACTCGAGTTTCAAGGTTTATATTGTGAAAACAAGTCACATGTAGCAACCCCCTAACTTTTTTCTTCGATCATTTGTTCACCTCCATGGTTCTCGTTGACCTTGAAGAATTGCCAAAACAGCTAATTCTTTACATCAAAGTATATTTTAAAGATGACAAAATACCGTAAGTCCGACTCCCTTTTAAAATGACAAAATACTAAGAGTTCCAAAACAAAATGTAAATTATTCACGTTTTTTTGCTGACCTTACGCCATTTAAGCGCGCGGCTTTGGTTGTTCTCATGTATTTTTCCGAGTGTGTGATATGTAATAAAATTAACTTAAGTTAAAGTTGTCATTGCAAAATTCAGTTCACCCAGACAGCCAATTTCAGATCCATTGACATGAACTACATTTCAAAACAATACTTGGAGAATTAACAATCATATCATCATATTTGTTTCGCTTATCTGGGAGAAAACTCTCATCGTAACTCCGTATAATAACAGCTTTGTAAACGCTAATGAACTTTTTTCTCTGTTCAACGCAACTGTATTTTTTAAAATTGGGGATGTAGGTGCATATGTAAAGCGCTTACCAGTCAATACTGTATAGAAAGAGCTGGAAAACATTTCCTGAAATCACCAACTTGAAGATGTTTAAGTTCATTAGTTAAGTTTACTTTGTTTGTCACACTTTTTTGAAACAAAAAAATATCATAGAATAAGTTCTACGAAAATATATTTACATGAATATTCATAACTTCAATTAAAAACACTTAGAATCATCTGTTTTAAGGAGCGCCACATTTCATCAAAGAAAGACTCTGTCAGTGCGGAATGGATGTTTATAGGCACCAGTGTATTTAGCTATTGCTCCACTGACAGCGAGTGCACTCGCCATCGCACATCCAACCTGCCAACTGCTCCCTAAAAGTAAAAGGAAACAATAAACACTTTTGAAGTGAAGACTGAGGCTTGAACTAAACACTCTACCAACGCAGGTACAGCTGATCAAAAGTCAAAACTTTATGAAAAAAGTCTTTAAACCTTAGATCCGTGGACCATGTTCTGTCAAAATAATTTGTCACCCTAAAATTCAAATCTGTGGAGGAAATCCCAAGGTTTTGCAATTCAAATAGAACCTTAGAAAGATACTTAGCATCGTGTGACAGTCTGTTTGTCGTTTTTTTCTTCAAAGCGATGCACAATAAGACGATATAATAGATTTGGTTTGTATTATATCCAGAATAATCAAGGTCTCAGAAAGTGTTATCAGCTAAGGCTGAATAATTTTGTTCATAACAACAGGGGCACTACACACAAATTAGGGGGGAGTTTAAACAAACAAATCCTACAGGGAAGTTACAAATATTTTCCATAACAACAAAGAACCAGATTGTGTATAAGGAATTAAGGATTTTGCATTTCTAAAGCTAATTATAGCTGTAAGAGATTATTAACAGGTTGCATGTACTCACTTCTCAAGCCAAACAGGGCTCCACTTGCTAAGCCACCCAAGGCCCAGTTACCGGGGTCATCTTTCTCTCTCAAGGCAGCAGAAGTGCAAGTTGTAAGTGCAAACAGGCCAGCAGCTCCACCTTGAAAAAGACAGAAAAGTTTAAGTAGCTTTATATCTCATTAGAATTGGACCCTTACAAAAAATGTTTTTGTTTTGGGGCTAAGATTGTTCTTTTAACAAATCGACAACAATTTTCCATGGTCTGTACTCTTATCAACCATGAAAATAGTCTCAAAAGTTCAAAACTCAAGTGGAACCACGAGCCATGGGCGAGTGGTTTCACTGCAAAGTTTGAACATTTTAACCATTTTGAGGTGCAGTGACATATTGTGCAGTGTCTTTTCAGTCATTTGTATTAAGTCATTTGGTAAAAACCCTATCTGCAATACCAATCAACTGTCAATAATAATACTGTTTCTACAAACCTAGAAGAAGTGAATGGTTCTTCATCATAATCAGCGACTGAAGAATAAGAGGTGTTGGTTTAGGATCTGGAATCTTCAAAGCTGATACTGCCGCACCAGAAAAACCACCTGCCATTCAAGATCAAGGGAAAATGTTTAACCCTTGAGAAGACGCGTCACAGAAAAATCATAAAAGACTGTTTGGCTATGTTTACAGGAAACTGGACACTAGATATTCTTTTCACATGGAAGATTTAGATGCCTGGTGGTTCAAAAATGTTCCGTTTAAACAGAGCAAAGATATTGAAAATATTTCAGCTGGTCCAAAATATTGCCTTGTGCCTTGTGAACATAGCCTAAATGAAGGTTTTCTTAATGAAGATCTGATTACTATTCACTTACACACCAAACAAACACAGGTTGTAGAGGATGTTAGTTTGTGCAAGAGTCAGGGCATGGCCATAGTCCTGTTAAATAGCTTAGGGCTAGTAAAACAACCTATCAGCTGATGCACGTATATTTCTCCCAACTGTTCAAAAAGCAGGTAATGTTGATGAAAAATGTTGACAAGAAATAAAGTACAAGTAAAAAAAGTAGATTTTGGACTAGAAGAGCTTCTCAGAGTTTTAGCCTAGCAAGCTGAACCAACATCTTGCTTTTCTGGCAAATTTTTGTTTTCCAATTTTCAGCCCATTCGGGTGCGTAAGCAAAGAATGTCCCATAAATTGAATGACTGCATGTATGTGGCTGTGGTCCTGAGGAAGGCTAATTTTGTTAGCCGAAATATTGGGCTCAAATAAAGCAGCCTTTTGCCATAATGCCAGCCTTGCATTCAGTTTTGTTTTAATTGCCACTTCTAGTGATGCCTGGCTCCGTGACCTAACATCTCTACATTGGAGATTCGGCAAGAAAAAGCCAGTCAGTTACAGTTAAGCGTTGAGTGGACCTCTGCATTCTAGGGTTTTTACTACATGCATACATGCATGCACATGTTTAACAAGTTACATTTGTGATATAAACAAAAACATCAAATAATTCAAATCCTTTTAATTTCCACATGTTACGCTAAGCAAGCTGTACATATATAAGCTTGAGATTTTATTATTATTTTGGAGCTGTAATAAGCGTTATCAATATATAGCAAGTTTAATTATATTGACCTCTGCAGTACCAATTGCATCTATCATAAATATTAAAGTTACTCACCTACTAGCGCCCCTTGCACGGCAAAACTTACAGTTCTCTGTATACAGTTTTCTCCATCGAGTTCATCCATCCATGGTTCATTAAATTTTGGGGATCCATGCCCTGCCATTTTGGTAACAAAATGACTTTTTCCCTCCCTCCAAAGCACTCCTTGAAATTCTGTAAAACTCGAGACTTGATTATAATTTGGTAGCCAGGCAAAAGCTTGGGCACCAAGCTTGGTAGCCTGGTTACTAAGCAGACACCCGGTACCTGGTCCAATATCAAAACAATTCAAAACTATTACAAAAAAATTGTAAAAATTTAAATATATATTGACGAGAATATTGTGCTGTTATGATATTGTGCTACTATGTCGAATAACGACGAAAAAAAATCCTCTACCTCGCAGGATTTGGAATTGCCAGAGGTAAATAACTACTCCTTGCCTGAAATCCACCCAAACACACATCGACAACTAAGCTTGGTTTGGCTCTTCGTCGACTTTTTGTGTTTGGCTGCAGTTGGATTTACGTGTCTTGGGTTCAAGCTCGCAGCAACGCCATACAAACGTGGATTTTACTGTGACGATGATAGCATAAATAAGCCTTACAAAGAAAGCACAGTTCCTTCATCAGTATTGTATTCCGTAGGCTTTGCTGTGGCGTATCTTGTGATTCTGGTAACTGAATGCTTCCACCAGAGACAAGAGAAATCTTCTAAGAAGACTAGACGAGAGAAAGACCATTACAAATTCGGTCCGCTGTTATTGAACTCTCTACATGTTGAACTGCTCAGATTATTTATTTCTTTTGCTTTTGGTGGCTTGATCTCAATTTTTGTTACAGATGTTGGTAAATACACAGCTGGAAGATTACGACCCCATTTTCTGTCCATCTGCAAGCCGCCTTCCTCCGTGTTTATCAACTGCAGTCATAATTACATCTTAGATAATGTTTGCACGGGCGATCCTGGTCTGTTGAGAGAGGGAAGGTTGTCATTTCCCTCAGGGCATGCTTCTTTTTCAGGTATTTTAATGTTAAAGCATTTATGAATCGCCCATTGTAAGGGAATCCAAGTTCCCGAATCGGGAATGAAATTTTAACTTGTGGAATCTGGAATCCTGGGTTTGGAATCCTGATTACAGCTCAGGGAATCCGGAATCCCACTAACAATTGAAATCCAGAATCCAAGTTCAACTGACAAGGTATCCAAAATCCAGCACCTGGTAGCCTGCATAACAGTAGTCTCATTCGCAGCTGTTATTAGGCAAAAGCAAAGGAGACTAGCATAACAGGTGCTTATAAGCCAAGCGAGGTGAACACGGCATTTTGCGCGAAGTGAGAAACAAGTACAAAGGGCAATTCTCCTCCCCTCATATCATGCTTTGCACTCATTTCATACAAAATGCTGCATTCACCTCGCTTGGCTTATAAAATGCCTGTTAATTATGCAGGCTAGTGTCCTGGGGTCCAGAATTCATGGGGTGGAATCCAAAATCCAAGTCTCTCATGGATTCTTTTACATTGGGGGGTGGGGGGGGGGGGTTGGGGTGATATAAATCTCTTATCTTGAATGTTGTAGATGGATTAGATGTATTGCATCAGAAGAAAATGGAAGTTGGTCATCCCTGGGACTTAAAAAGTTTATGCCAGGGTCAATTTATAAAACTTTTACAAGTGTAATTTACAGGTGTTGCCATTGTTTTCAGTCCCTAAAACAAGGCTACACTTGTAAATTACACTTATAAAAGTTTTATTTAATTAATCCCTGATTCCAACTATTTCTGTCTAGCAAAGGGTTGACTGTATCAGGCATGGATCTAGGAAAAGTACTGTCTGACTTCCTAAATGAGATGCAAGCTTTTAGTGGGGGGAGGGGGGAGGTCCAGGGGTAAGCCTTACAAATCGTCGGATTATTTCATCTCTCAATTTCAACTTAGAAATTTTTTTCAATGGAAAATGTATTTTTTATGAAAAATCTGACTGATTTCGGTAAAACGGTGGAAACCAGTGTGGACCTGCACTTGTTTATCAGTAGAGTTTTTCTAGTAAGCCCTCTCTTAATCCATTTCTTTTTAATTATCTAGCATATGCCATGACCTTTACTGTTCTCTACATGGAGGCAAGGATCCATTTTCCTCACAGCAAGTTTCTCAAGTTTTTCCTCCAGCTTGTGGTAGCTCAGCTGGGTATCCTGTGCTCGTTGTCTCGAGTAAGCGATTACAAACATCACTGGACTGATGTACTGGCGGGTCTGTTGTTGGGTATTGTGATCGCTGTATTGATATTTGACCGCGTTGTGCAGATGTTAAGGAAGGACACAAAGTCCAGGCAGCCAGTAACTGAGGATATAGTATAACAGACCTTTTGAAGCCCGAGTTTTCCTGGCCAAACAATCGCCAAATACAAATCTCTTTTTTAAGTCCAATACAAGACTTTTTCAGAGTCTAACATAATTGGAGCAGCACAGTGCACACAGTACAGACGTTATTTTCGATAGTTTTCTTGGTATGAGAAAGAAAATCTTTTTAGGCGAATCTTTGCTGATGTCATTGTTTCCATGTTTCCTCATTAGCATACGACTCAACTCATAGAAGCTGTGGCCGTATATATAAACTAAATGCAAAAGTTGAAAGAGCTGATTAAGTTGAGCAATTTTTGTGCAATTTTCAGCTCTCTGCAAACAATATTGAAGGAAATATCAGCCATCAAAAACTGCGAAATTGCTTTGTGGCAAAAAAAAAGTTAATGAGCTACACATACTCTGTAAAATTTCGAGTTTTTCGAAGAGAATTTCACCGAAAACATCCAGTGTATTGGGCTCAAATTTTCAGAGATAACTGAAACTGTTATGCCCTTTCAATAGTCAGAGTTTTTATTTTATTAGCATCATCAGATAGTGATAAGCATATGCTAATGAGGCAAAAAGTGTGAACAAAGATTTGCCTATACAATTCTTACCTCCATCAGGGTAGGGACACCTCTTGGCTCTGTCCCTTTCTATTGGTTTCACAGGAACTATGTTAGAGGCCATTGCCCAATTTGTAGTTTGCATGTCATGGAAAAATAAATGTTACAAAATATAATCCTCCTAAAATCAAAAATTTAAGATGTTGCGAACATCTTATAAGCAAGCAAGATGCTTTTAGCAACGGTGATTTTCAACATACAGTATCCCGTCACCTCACCATGCTTCCAAACCCAAAAGTGAGTGAATAAATGCAATAAAAGTCCTGGAGGACCACCGAAAGTCAAGAAATGTCTTCCTTGTTTCTTTATATATTATTTAACCTTAGTTGGGAAAATTAAGGTAGCTTTCTTCTGTCCCTTAGTTTTTACAAGCATGCAAGCAGACTGATAAGTTTATAGCAAATCTTTAAAATTGTTTACTTCTGCTAGTTTTTGATTGGGTATTTAAGTGAATTAACGATTGCTAAACAACAGAGCTCTTGAAAACGTCTGGTTTTGACCGAGCTCATTTGGTTTTGGTGTGAGTGCAAGGCTTATATTAGAGCGGTTTTCATTTGAGTGTCGAAAAGTAATTGGTTTTGCACTTTCTACACGATGCGATTGGCTTAAAAGATTCGCGCCACCTTTTCATCCAATCAGAAGTAAAACCAAAGCCAATTGTGACGCGCTCGCATGCATTTTCCCGCGCTTTGCGTCAGCCACATGTAATTACTTCGAGTTTTGATTGGTTCAATGTATTGTCTGTGTCCTATGTGATTGGCCAGAGTAATTACTTTGGTTTTGGTTTTACGACACTCAAACGAAAACCATTCTAATCATCCCATGATATGTTTGACCGTTTTTAGGACACTTTGGTTATCAATGACTTGTTGCCCCAAGATCCTATCTAAATACTCAAAAATGCAGGTCAACGTTTGATTAATTTTAAATTGCCTTATTCATGTTGACTTGATGTTTCTAACATATTCTGGTAAAGAATTCCATAACTGAGCCCCACTATAGCTAAAGCTACGCTTTAGATAATTGGTGCTTGGCTTGAGCAGAGTTAGCTTACTGCTAGCGAGTTTTGTAGATCGTAATATGAACTTCGTTCAGTGAAAAATTCCTGCAAGTACAATGGGGCTTGTTTATGGAGAAACTTCAACATCATAACTGCCTTTTGATTTTGCTCTCTTACTGAGAGTGTATCCCATTACAGCATATCTAGGAATGAGAATGCTAGAGCTTGTCTCATAATTTGCCTTAGCGATCACCCTGGCTACACAGGAAAAATAAGTATTTTTAACCGTTTTAATGTTAACTTGTGGAATCAGACATAAGTTTTTGATTTACTGTTCGTATGTGTTTGCAATCGTATGTTCACCCCTGCTACATGTTCGCGGTTCTTTGATAGGAGGTTAAATGGAGTTAACTATCGTGGAAAAAAGCTGGATACCAAAGAGTATTTGGAGTATTCCCCTCCAGGCGCATTTATTATTATTTGATAGTAATTTGTCCACAAATATAGCCCAGTTTAGCAGTTTTACGCGAAATTAAAACCAAATTGAATGCCAGGAGCCTCATTTTTGCGAGTTTTTCTTATTTGTATTGTTTAATTTTCAAACCCCAGGGCTTCCTAAGCTGATGAAAAGCAGTGGTGGACAAAAAAAGAGGGGACAAAAGATATTTAAACAGTTGTAGTCTAATTTTTTTAAAAACGTTTTTTCTTGCCCTAGGGAAGTGGCCCTGAAAAATTTGAAAAGATGTAGTTATTATTACAGTGACGAAGTCACTTTGAAAAACTTAGCGGGTGTCAAAACGTATCCAAGTGAAGAGCCTTGTAAACATAGTTGTAAGCATTTGCTTTTGTTTTGGATGTTAATTTGGTTGTAAATTTTTTTAGGCAGCTATTCAAACAAGATCGCGTGGTATGGTAAAAATGTGTACAAGCTGAAAAGGCCGTATCTACAATAGTTAACTGTTACCTTAGTTTTAGCAGACGAAAAATATTGGAACAGATGTATTTTCCCTAGTGTGAAAACGAGGATAAAAACATGCAATGTCAGATATCTAAGATTAACTTAGATTTTAAAAAATTCAAGTTTGAAAAGCTTAGCGGGCGACTAAATCTCGTCAAAGATAAGCTGAGCATATTCGTTTGCATTTCATTTGTGTTCAGCGTTTAATATAATTTGTTTTGTGTTATTTCCTTTACTTTTTGAGCTTTTTTTTTTACAGAAACTCAAAAGCTAAAGCAATAAACGAAACTCGCTCGCCTGCCTCTCAGAAAAAGAAAAGGCATTTAGAGTTCTTTTATTTATACCATGAACTAATTTTTTTTGCCTAAGAATATCCTCCAGGTTTGTCTAAGAATGAAAAAGAAAGACATTGTGCATGCCGCACCAGAATAATTTAAACCGGTATAACTAGCAAGATGATCACACTGATCTTTACTGGGCGGGTGTAGGAATTCTTTTTACGAGGAATCCAACTTTTATCCTCACCTTGGAACTTATTTACAACCTGTTTACACCCTTTACAACCTATTTCCTAGAAAGTTAACGTGCGACCCTTCAATTTCAGCGAACTCAATAGTCATTTATTTCTATAATTCCTTTCAATTCTTTTGGTTTCTTTGCATTTTCACAGACTTCCCGTAAGCAAAATTGACTTTAAAAAATTGGCAGTGACTCTAGGTGAAGCCACAAGTTATAAATATTTGAGTAATTGTGAAATAAAACTAGTTAAGAGTGCAAAAAATTAAACATGTCATTTTTATCGTTTACCACCAGGGAGCTGTTATAATATGATTTTACAACTTTGAGAATATACCATTTTAATGACTGTTTTAACTCATTTGAAAAGCTTCTAGAACACGCGATAAAACCTCAGCATGAAAGCCGGGCAGTTGTACTTTGCAATCGTTTGTGTGTTGTCATTGATTTCGTGTATTTCACAGATTCTAAACCTTAGCGCATGCAGTATCATAGTATTAACATAAGCATCTTGCTAGGAATAAAAAAGCAAGAAATTGAATCCGACAAACTAATCACAGAACTATTTGAACTATAATGCAAGTACTAAAACGAGGTAACGGTCTAGCCTTATTTTTGTCTGCAAAAAAATCATATAATTAAAAATTGCTAAACTCGCTGTTGACTTACAATTACCAGGAGAGTTTTATGGGTCAGTAATATAACTTGCTAATAATTGTTAAGTCCTTCTCTAACTATTTGTCTTAATTTACACACAGGGAGCAGTTTTCTGTGGAATTAAAGTTAAAAAACGTAAAACTAAACAAAAAGTATTATTTTTAGCATTTTGCCTGAGGCACACTGATTGCAAAGCTTGAAACAACAAATATAGCCTGACTTTTAAATCGTCATGAATCGTAGCTTTGTCTTGGGTCTTAAGTTTGTTCGTAAGTGGCAAAGGACTACTATTAATAATTTTTTACTTCGTTTGCTAATGAAGAAGTTCTCAACGAAACAGAAAATTTTGTTGTCATGGTTTTGTCATCCAAATCTAGTCACATTGCCCCTTTAAAATCTAAAGGTCGTTATTAATAATAAAAAAATAAGTAAAAAAACCTGTCCGAAAACCGGTATGTTTCATTATCCAGGCTCTTTTTCTAGTGTTTAGTAGTGCATCCATTCATACAATAAAGCAAAGTTTCCTTGACCCTTCAACGGTTTTTTTTTAACTTTTGATAAATCGAACTCTGCGAATATTCATCGGCATTGCTGAAAAGAGGGCTTTAAAATAAGGTGGTAACTTACCAAGTTTAAAGGTGGTACGTTCAAACTGAGCGAAATTGTACAGACGTTTGTAGGGTGGGGTGGGGGGGGGGGGGGGGACGATTTTGTCTCCCATCATACAAACCTCTACAAACTTCGCGAAGCTATAACTTCGTTAGTTTTCAACAAATCACTCCCAAACTTGGCATCTTTACTGATTCCGGCGAAGACTTTCTTTCCAGCCGTGTTGAAGGACTTTCGCTGACTGCTGGTCATATCAAAAGTTGAAAAAACCATGGAGGGATTTATTTACCCTGTTGTATTCCTAGCTGGGGCTTGAAATTGCGTGGAAATGTACTGAAAAGTTTCTTGAGTAAAGGATGCACCTCTCGACAGGATAGAACTCGAACTTGTGACCTTCTTTATGGCCTTGTGTGAAGGGCTTACGTTTTAATCAAAACTTATCAGAAAAAGTTAAGTTATTTACAGTCAATTAAAGAAAATATTGCTAAGTGTACTTCAGCAAAAGATCCTAAAGCGCTCACGCAGCCACAGCATTTCCCTTTTCTCTAACATATCATCAGCTTTAAGACGATAGTAAAAACTCTTAGATTTTTTTTTAAGATGTGTGGAGATCAATGCATCGCAAGATGGTCCGTTCATCCGATTTTCAAGAAAGGCCTCAGCTTGCATTTTTCTGCTTTATCAAGAAAACGTTTCGTATCAGACTAAAGAGAAAAACCTCCTCACTAAAATTGAACGAGTTAGTCTCAAAGAGGGAGAGGTATTCTGTCGCGGGTTATGGAAATCACAACAGTCTTTATTAAAAGGCTATTAAACTGAGACTTTCTCTCTCTGGGGGGTTTGATAAACATATTAGGATAACAAAGCGTGATTTTACTAACAAAAGCAGTTTTTGTCTTAAGTGATCATGTTTTTGTAAACAGGCACAGATGTGGGAAATGAGTTTAAACTGATTTCAAAGCTGCTCAAACAAACCTAGGTGCCTTTGTACAACTTAAAGTTTAACTAAGCATGCGTGATATGATATCAAATAGTTTAGGGTCTATATAATCAGAAACAGAATCGTCTTTGGGCATCAGTGTCTTCCATAACACAGAGAAGAATCAACGACAAGATGATCGCCAAGGTAGCTTTGCTGTTTCTCGTCGCAGTGGCCGTTTCTGCCAAAGTTGAGATGGAGTACCATCCACAAGCCGTACTTCACTACTTGGAGCTGAAAAATCAGCATCTGGCAAGGAAGGTTCGAGGCATGCTCAAGCTCGATGCAGACTTCCCTAAGCCCAGCCCGAGTTTGCCCCCAGGTATCTCAAAGGGACTAGCCGTAAGTATTTAGTTAAACGTTTTGCGGTACTTAATAATTATAGCCTTCAAAGGTCTCAGTGCAAGTATCAAACGTTTCCGTCAATAGAAATTTCTGCTTCTTTGATTGCAGTCAAGAATACTTCTTTTACAGATTCATAGAAGACTTCATGAACACCACTTTTAAAAAGGAAATACTGACATCGAAGAATATTACATACAGTGGATTAAGAATAGTAAGCCAAAACTAAGACCAATCGGGGCCTCCTCGCAGAGAGCCCCATAAACTTTATCGACTTTCGACACGTTTTTCTTTGCAAATATTTTGACGTGTTCAGATGGAGGGCTATATCTTGGTTGTTGCTTTTCCTTTGTGAAAAGAAAAAAGACCTTAACCAGACTGGGCTTTTAATATTGTTATTTGAATATTTTTTAAAATAGAAACACTGTGTCGGTGAAGCCATCAAATGCCACATCGCAGCTGATGAGGATGCTTGTGGACATTTAAAGTGCATAAAATCTACAGCTTGTTGTCTGTATGTGGCCGGCGTTCGAATAAAGCATCTACCTGAACCTGTGGTAAGTTCCGCTTATCAACTACTTCACTTAACATTTAAATTGAATTGAAAAATAGGAGCAACTCTGGTCCCTGAGGCCCGAAGCTGCCGGGAGGATGAGGCACCTTATGTTGGACTACTGTCAGTCTGTGAAGGGTATGGCGAGGTTTTCATGCCACTTTTTTCGTGGATGGAATATAGGAATAAGAGGGTTTTCGTCTGGAATAGGGTGTCGTATCAATAATTTGAAGAATCAGTACAAGCTAAGAGCTCTAGGGTCCCCGTGGCACAGCCGCACCCACAAATTCATAGAGTATATCCCTCAGGTTCGTGATTTAGGCTTGACATCTGAAAGTCTGGCTTTGTGAGTCCTTGGGGTACACTAGTACGATTCTAGGGATTTACCAGTCTGTTTCAAATTTCCTCCAAAGGTTTTTTTGGCTCGCGTTAACGAGACGGGAAATTTTTTGAAAGAAAAGTTGGAAATATTTTAAAAATTGAACTTTTTTAGGCAAGGGGAGGGCCGACAGGGCATTCAATGTAATTCAATGTTACAGTTAACCGAGCAGTAAAGCTTTACTCATTTCTCCATTTACACGGGGTCAAACTTCGTACCTTAATTGGTCTTGAAACTTTAACACAAACTACGCTACTGATAAACTACCTTCGGGATACAAAATAATCAGATATAGATCATTTTTGGGCACGTTATCTTGAAGGCAGTGAGTGTGTTAGGTATAAACTGCAAAATAGCTCTGGGGTTCCTGTCCGAAAGCCAGGGCGATTCTTTACATAAAACGTTAGTCCACCCTACCTTCAGCTACCTCAGTCGTTCCAGGCAGGTCACAAGCGTAACTGCATAACGTTAGGGGATCAACAACAACAACAATAAGAACGGGTTTTGCTGTGATGAAATTACGAAATAGTGGTCCAGGCTAAAAACGGGGAATTAATAGATTTCGTAAAACAATTAATGGTTTTGAAGGGAGTTTTTCATATTAACTGTGTTTTGGGGTTCTATTTTGATTTACTCAAGAAAAAATGTCTGCCAATCATTCCGTGCTGCCTGGAGGGAAGCGACAGCTGCGAGGAGAAACTGGGATGTTTCGTGAAGTTTGGAAATTGCGCAAAGGTGCTTGGGGACGAGAAAGACAGGAAGTAATCAACTTTGCCAAAGGAACCGGAATTAACGAGAAAAACCTGACAAACCTGCATAACAAGTAGTCTTAAAAGTAGAAATCAGTTGTCATGGATAAAGGAGTATAGCAGTTAATAAAAAGGGTGATTATGAGCAAAATGTTGTTCAATTGATCAGTAATTCCCAGCTTGTTAGATGAAAAATGAAGGTTAAGCGTCAGTTAGAAGATATGCTTTAAGCCCCAGCTAGGACGATTGTACGAGATTTTCTCAATACTGAGTATTGGTCGCGCGTGAACCAGTGTCATTTTGGCGGGAAAACGTGATACTGTAGCCGTCGTCATGAGCTTTAGCGAGAATGTCTTAATCGCGGGAACAAGTTATCAAATGTAAGAAGTTTTATTATTTTGCTATCGGGAAAGGGCTTAACCTCCTTCAGTATAAACAACCGTTCTATCTTTTTAGGTGAATGAAGTAAAATGAAGCTTTCCGGGGTGTCTTTGTTTTAGAACACGCAAAAAAACGTTAAATCTCGTACTCGTTTTCATTTTCAAATTTAAAGCTCTCTAGTATTCTCCCTATTGATTTTCATAACGGCATTCCCTTGAAGAACTAGTTGTGAGAATTTTGGTAAACCAATAGGTGATCATTTGATCAACTGTCATAACCTTTTGTCTTTGCACCGATATTGTAAGGAGAATATTAATCTTGGTGGGACTTAAAAGATTAAAAAATGTCAGTCCTGTGTTCTTGGCAAGGAGGCGTCGGTCTTTGTAGGGCCGTGGAGAAGTTTCAAGGTCGCTCGCGCTTGTGCATACGTGTTTCCCTCGGGCGCTCTATAAAAACTAACCAAATAAAATAACCTGCGCCTGCCACACAAGCTAGGCCAGCCAATCTCAGTACTAATGTCATCTTGAATTTAAATTTTTACTGTTAATGTCGAAAACGCGGTGTTTTGTATTTTCGAATTATAAGCTGCTTTCCCTTTTGTTTTATGAAAAGCTAAGTACTAAACCTGGTTTTCGTTTATCTGTAATGGTCTACTTCGGTCTTCTGCGACGATCGAAAAACTATAAAAAAAGACTATATGCGTCGGATGCCCGGGGGGTACTCAACAAACGTTTATAAGGCTCACCCCCTCCTCTACAATAGCCGCATAAACATAACAACTTTCTTTAATTTACCAAACATGTTTCGACGTAGCCTGTGTACAGACGTCCCCCCTCCTCAGAAAAAATCGAAAGTCAAGAGTCTCCTCTCCCGATTTTTCCTGTGTGAGGGGGGATGTCTGTACACAGGCTAGTTTCGACGGTACATTCGTCATCTTCAGTGTTATACATATTGTGAAATCGCCTTCGAATTTAAATCGCGCGCGCGTTTGCAATATTGCGTACTAAAAGTTTAAATTAGTGACGCTTAGCTACTTACAAGGCGAGAGTCAGGTTAATGTGTTTCACCTGATGGTTAAGGTCGGCTTTCTCCCATTTATTTCCATTTTTTTTCCTCCTCTAGTATACCTTCTATTGACAAATGGTACCCCTTTCACATACATAGTTCAAAACTTTGCATTACTTTTAAACTGCACTGTCTAATAAATATGAATAAATGGCAAGACTTTTCACAACCATAATAATTGCGTATATTAGCCCTTTTGGGCCTTTTTACAGACCAAAATGACAGATCTTCTAACACTTCATATGCCTGAAGCCTGAAAGAGGTAGCCTGCGTAGCAGGCGTCGAAAGGGGTAGGGGGTAGGGGGTAGGGGATAGGGAGGAAGGGAAAAAGGGGAGGGGGATTGGGGAGAGGGGGAGGCTCCCTTCCCTTTTCCCTTTTCCCTCCCCCCTCCCCCTCCCCTTTTTGCGCCTGCCACGCAGGCTAGAAAGAGGTACCTCTTTCAGGGGTATAGGCTATTGTAGGAAGCAGTCCCCTCCCCTAGGTCGGATATGTTCAGACCATCTCAGCTTTTAGCGATCGCAGACTACAACAAGAACAAGAACAATTTATTCAATTTGAACTTACAAAACACAAACACTGGCCGCAAACTATATAGTTATATAACCTTACAACATATGCAGGAAAGAATCGTTTGTGGTCTCAGATACAATGTCGATGTAATATTCCAGCTCCGTAGCCGTAGCAAACTTGGGTCTCTTAAATTTCTGGTAAAAATTCATTTCAGTCGAAGGTCTGAACGCATCACACAGTATACGGTATTGTTGCCAAGAAGGAACCGCTGTGAAATCTTCAAACCTCTTTTGTCGCATTTGACTTGAAGAAGTGGGAGCTGAACTTGCTTTAAGATGCGGAAAGCGAGAGTGGAAGGGTGCTAGATAGTGCTGTCTTTGATTCGCAGCTTTTCGGTGGGATGTAGTCTGTGTCGCCGGCATAGTGGCTTTTTTCCCATCCGAAACATCTTCACCTTCAAAAACCAGCGTTCGGATCGAAGATCTTCTGGATAGATCTTCTGGAGTGGTCATGGGTGGGTTTGGAGGAATATCACTTGCAATGCCGTGTAAACTAGGCTGATTTTCTACACGTTCTTCGACAGGCACATTTCCGTGTTTAAAACAAGGCAGTTCATTTTCACATGGAATGTTAGGCTGTTTCTGATCGTCTTTACAATGTTGTCGTTGTTTCGTATTCAAATTCGTGTCGGTCGTCATGAAATTTTGTCTGTGTACCCTCGCCCTGAATGAAGTTAATTTTTCCTTTGAGTTTATTTTGTTATTTTTGTTGGAGTCGTGACTTCCTTTCTCTTTGATGTTTTGCGATGATGTAACTTCCTTCGTAGCAACAGTGTTTGCCTTCCTCTTTGAAGTGAACTCTCTCCCTGGAAGCTTTAGATAATGCCTATTTATGCTAGAAGCTTTACCTTTCGGAGTCTTTGACTTTTGTTCATAAACTCTCCTTAGATTAGTGTCTTTTTCTGCTTCATCTTTGTTACCAGAAAGGTACAGAACTTTGAAACCAGAATTCAGCCTTGCTATGTCGCTTCGGTAATGATGAAAATTTAATATATGCTCGTAACATTCAGGTACAAAATTCTGCACCAGCTCTTCAGATCTTTTGTCCATCAAGGGATAATTCCTTTTACCAGGTGCTTGAGTTTGGGAGATCATTTCCCCTGCCTTTCGTGAAGTGCTTCGACGTGTGAGATTCTCTTCTCCGACGGTCGGTTCTGAGCGAAATGAAATAGTGCGAAATGCACTCTGCATACTTTCAACAAACGCCCTTTGTCGATGATCTTCAAACTGTGATTTATCGCGTTTTTGAGATGTCACTGGGCCACGGTTTACACTAAATATGCAGTCATTTCTTCCGCGGATCTCTTTGCTGTCAGGCCTCAATTTGCGCGCATTTAACGAGCTTGTAGCCATTAATTGCCAGCGCAGGTCAGCAATTCAATTGAGTAAGAGGTCTTGGAATAGTTCGTTAGCAACGCAGTCATTGTGTATTTTGAGCAAATTGGTGATTAAAGCACGCGATGATTCCATTAAGTAAACAGGCTCAAAGATAAACATCTCTGTTGCAAAGCTGATTTGACAGAGGATTAACAGATTATGAGATCAGTTTGTCATTTGTTCTCAAGAGTCCTGCTTTATTAAAAAGGCTTATTACATTTTAAGCATACAGGTTGGGGTACTAATTTTTGCGGAAGTTAGATTTTGTGATTGGCAATTTTGTGTGTTTTGCTGGAACTAATTTTTTGTGATTGGCTAAGACTACTTTACTTGTTACGCATTTCTTTTTGCGATTAGCCTGCAAAACAGGCATTCTTCTTCTTACTTAATTTTTTGCGTTTTTGGGGCGAACAAAGAGCAAAGCGGGCGAGGAGCGCGAGACACGTGTCTTCCCCCGTTGCGTGTGTCTCGCGCTCCTCGCTCGCTTCGCGCTTGCCTTTGCTTTCCTGTAAAACGTGAAAAAATAACGCCCATTCTGCAGGCTATTTTGCGAGTTTCAGCAAGGTGTATACAACACTTGCACATATTCAATCAAACTACTTTAAGAAAATTGAAAATCACTGTATGGACTGACATTCTTCAATATCATCATCATCATCATCATCATCATCATCATCATCATCATCATTATTATTATCATTATTATTATTATTGTTATTATTATTATTATTATTATTATTATTATTATTATTATTATTATTGTGACCCTTCTGCATTTGTTAAGTTTGGGGGTGGGGTTGGGTTGTTACTTCAGAGACTTAAAAAATTCTCCAATAAACAACAACAAAAAAAGAAAGAAAATGCAATTAGGCCTTCATTCATACTCAAAATAGAAAAATACACCACTGGTGTCCAAAAATATTTGTCTACAACATTATTCAATAGTTTTATAACTATGTGCATCCTACTGGTTAGAATTAAATAGTGTCTATCCAGTTTTACATAGACTCCAAAATTCTCTTAATTCCTTGAGCTTCCTGAAAGAAAAAAAACAAATAACTAATACATTAGTAAAAAAGTAATGGTGAACAAAGTAAGGCTGTAACAATCAATCGCGATATTAATGCTGCCATAGCAAAAATGAAACATCGATAACAATCATGATAGTGTAGCAAACTATCAATAGTTTCGATAGTTTCTATACTTCTAACGTTTTGACTTCTTTAGATAATAAAGGCACCCTTTTCTACCCGTCTTTAATTCTTAAGGTCACAATAACAGTAAAAAAAACCTGAAAACAATCTACCCTCCTAGAATGTTTTAGTGTCTTGATTCTTGAACTGCATAGTGCCTGTATTGTATGACCACCACTTCTTAGTTATTTCTTTATGTATTAGGCATTAAGTAAAAACAGATATTCGCGAAAACTATGGCACCACTATTGTAATAGTACCTCCACTATCGCAATGCTATTGCAATATCCATGTGGCCTATTGCAATACATGACAATTGCAATAGTTAAAATTTCCCAATCGTTACCCCTAGAACAAAGGTGGCTACAAGAATACCAACAAAAGATGTTACCTTGGGGGAACATACTCCCTTTAATGGCCTATATGGGGGGGCTCCGCCCAAAAGGGGTACCTTTTTTTAGGCCACAGGAATATCCAGATAAAAGGGTAAGGATTTCACTCACTGAAGTATATCAAAGGGTCGGAAAGTCTCTGTCATTTTGGTCTGTAAAAGGACCCAAAAAGGGGCTGACAGATACATTTTTTTGCTGTGAAGATGTTAAGTATATTTCCAGGTTAAGGTGATTCCCTGGTTTTGCACTGCGCATCTCTTACTGCGCATAACAAGATTGCCTCCGTAAAAAAGAGCATGTGAAGTAACATTTATTAAAATGAAGTTGACCGAAGAGAAACGCTATTGCAATTTTTGCTTGTGGTTGTCTCTTGCCGAGGTGAGACTCAATGTGGTGGGAATGTGCATAACGTAAGCAGTACGCGTGTTGCTGAGTTCGAGTTCTTCATGGAGAACCTCGATAGTGGATGTTTAATTTGTGCTTATTCACTCTGATTTTCATTTAAACGTTTTCTTTATCACATTGTGTCCTAAATGTGATATCTCGATGTAAATTCTGTAAAAACGGATTTTTTAATAATTTCTTCCCCCTTTCACATACATTGTATTTTGAAACTCGCCCCAGTCCTCTCTCAAAAATCAAGGAAAATGCATTTGGTGCGCACTTTCTGCAGCTCTACCGCCAAAACGAGTACGGTGACCCCCATTTTTTATTCCATGATTTTAATAAGGACAGTGCTTCCTTTCGGTGAGAAAAAAATTGGCACAAATCTATGTTCAGTTTTTTGGCAATTTTACAAAATTGTACAGATTGAGCTATCACGTGTCGAATAGCGCGTGTCTAATTTAATTCTACTTTGGAGCGTAAAGTAAAAACAAGGGCATTAAAAGGCATTTTTCTGGTACGTAAGTGGATAAACAATACATTAAAGTCAAATTCTGTGCGATACCACATGCGTTGAAAAAATCTTTCCTTTTTGTCTAGTTTTGCGCTGTGCGTGGTTTTTGTCAAAGGGTCCAAAATAGCAGTATTTGTCAGCATTGTGACGTCAAAATGAGCACGGTCCCCACTTTTTATTACCTTTTTATCATCTTCTTGACTTGTTACATCAGTGTACCAAGTTTCATCTACAATCTATGTTAGGTTCTTTTACTGGGGAATCACCTTAAGTGATTTATTCATATTTAAAAGGCACTACATTTACAACAGTTAAAAAGGGTGCAGCATTCTAAACTAGTTATTTGAAAGGCTCACCATTATCAATAGAAGGAACATGAAAAAGGTGCCTACTCTTTCAAAAATGGTATATAAAAGGGTAAGGGGCTCACACATTGGGGTGGAGCCTTCCTGAATAGAACAAAAGAGACATGACTTCATTATTCACTCCCTTAAGGTAATTTCTTTTATTTTATCCCCCTTAACCTCAGTGTTGAGTATAAATTTTGAGAAATATTTTACTGCTCTTTTCACAAACAAGCGAACTCTAAAGTTCAAAAGCCGCCTTCACAATTGCGTTTTTCGCTGCCATCAATCAAAATTACCATCACAAGCAATGAACCTTGAAACACAGAAACACACAAAATGGATCGAAATTCACCAATCACAAATCACAAACCATGACCTTTTGAACCCGTTAAAGTAAAGTTTTGTTTCCTAAGAGATTTGTTACAATGATTGACGGCAGTGAAAAATGCAATCGTCAGTTGGCTTCTGTTTGTGAAAAGCGCAGTAATTTATCTATGGGTCTATTTATATTTAACAGGTTTTGTGAGTGTCTTGGTTATATCCACTAGTACAAGTACTGTTACCTTCCATTACATGATTGTATAACTAACCTGTGGATTTGAGAACACAAATGATCTAGAAATGTAAAGCTTTTTTGCCTGACTGTCAAATCTCCACATATTCAAGCAGACACCTAACAATAAACAAAAATATATATAATTATTTAGTATATACTAAAACAGTGGATAGTGTTTTTCACATGCTCTGATTGGCTACTCAATTAGTGAATATCCTGCACTATTCACTGATTCACCTCCAGTTCCTCCTAGCGAGCGATGCCAAACTCGCGTAAGTTGTGAGCAAAATGCCTTCCCGGTTTGCTGCCGTAACAAACAAAGAAATTTCACAACTAATCAAGCAAGCTGTTTCCCAAATACACAAAGAAGGTGACGAAGTTCGGTTTGGAAGTTTTAACAGGTAAAGCTTTGTCTTTTTGACTTGAATTTTTCGATAAAACCCAAGAAAAAGTTTTTTGTTTACCAATGCAAATTAAGCTTAAGTCTTGCGTTACTTTATTTAGTTGAAAAAAAGAATCCACAACTCCTTTTGAAGAAATAAATATCCACCACTAACCACCTCCACTTCAGTGAATAATAAATGTTATATAATCAAACAATAAATTATCATTATTACTAATTATATTATGCTTCAAAGCATAACATTTGGAATACACAGTAGACAAAGATGTAGATCTAGACGCACACATACAAAACAGTAATTACACAATACACAATAATATTATTGGTACAGTAGCTGACATTCCAATGCTTTGATCACATACCCCATGCGGTATCTAAAATTATTATCAAAATAAATGAACTGTTTTTAAAGGAATTATGCATTACATAATCCACTTGTCCACTAATTTCTTTAAAAAATCTTATTCTTGGTGCAAGTGTTAAAATCTTCCAAAAACATGCTGTGGTGGGGCGAAGGCGTGATCGCGGGTGTGGTCTAGGAAAGACTTTAAGGCCGTTTTGTCCGATCGTGCGCCACTTCTCTTGCCATTAGTAGCTATATAGCTTACCTTGAACAGTCTTCCTGAATCTTGATGACTCGTCGCCAATAAAAAAAGAACCATTTGCAAAAGTAAACTGCTCAATATTTCTTGTGTTTATGATGACATCTTCCCGCAAAGGCGTGTACAGGGTTTCACCTTTAGGTCGACAATCTTCGGACTCAAAAATTGAACAACCAGCGTGGATTGTCAAAAATCTACGACAGCCCGGCCAAGAAGACCCAGCAGGCATTTGTGGTGCGTCAGATCTCTTCGAGAACAAGCCATTCTCGCTTTCGTGTTGGTGAAAACCATCGCGTGAGTTTGCGGGACAATGATGTTGACTTGTTTCATCTGTTCTTGGCCTTTTAGCAGAAGCGAAACGATGATCACGCGAAGTCACGCATGGCAAAGATGCTTCTGTGTCGACATCCATTAGCAAAATGTTGAATTCAACTCATTAATAATAATGGCCGTGAATAACGCTCTCATGAAACAAATGGGTTCTGCATAAACAAGTTTGACAAGGCCTCCAGCAGTGTGCAAAACAATAATAATCCACAACAATAACAGAAACGAGATATCTACGCCATATTTTCGAAACTTGCGCCCCTCTTTTCAGCCTCGTTTCTAGGAGGAGGCAGATAATATCCGTATGTAGACGTCATGTAAGAATCACTAAGAAAACACAAACAAAACACGATGGATGTTGAAAGCTTCCTGACGGTGCACAGTTCTTTGTTCTTTGTTTACAGATTGTGTGTGAATAAATAAATGGCACATTTCTTTTGGTCCATGGTGCTGTTTAAGCATCACCCTTTATTTACAATTATGCCCAAAAAAGGAAAGACGTTGATGTTTGTCAACCAATCTGGATGTGGCTTAGTTTTACTTGACCTGTAAAAGAGACTATACTTAAACAGGCAACAAAAGTATTAAGACTGATTGAATTGCACTAAATATGTCGATAACACATGCAGTCTTCAACTCGATATAATGCCATTTGCTTTTTGTTATACTTGGTTTGTAACCACATGAAAAGGCAGCCATGCTGGTTGCCAAAACAAAGAAAATTTTTTGGAGATTTTTCATTAAAAAATAATACAGTTCCCAACAGAAGAAAATGAGAAAAGGAAAAAAAAAACTTTCTCTTGCTCTACCCGAGTTCCATATTTTTTAAGGCACAATTTTTGCTGTAATGTTGTTAGCATTGTTGAAATAATCTTCCACAGAATGTCAGAGCCATTTGATTAGATTTTCTAAAAAACTTCAATAACTTGAGGTCAGTCACCTTTAATATGACAACCCTATTCTCCAAGTAAACCACAAACATGTAAACCAGTTTTTGTCTTGAATCCTTATAAGCCATGCATTTTTAAAAGTGCTAATATAAATAAATAAATAAAGTATGTTATACACCATTTCAAAACTACCTGACTTGTGCTCAAGATTAGAAGTATAAAAACAAATGAAAACTGATGTAGTTTGTGAAAATTTTGTTGTTTTTGGGTGTGGTTGAATCTATCGATGGTTAGCTATTGAGCCATGTGTGGTTATTAATCAGTGTTGTTCAATCTTTTGTATTACATGACTTGGAATCCAATGTAACACCATGCAAACACCAAAATTTTATTAGGACTTTAGTCATAATCATCTAAGTTCAGTGATGGTGCAAAATTATGCACCATCATTTTGACTCTTTCTTTGCTTTTTCCTATTCGCTGTACAGTATCCTCAACCAATGACAGTCTTTCTTTCTCCTCGTTGTATCTAAGCTCCAAGCCATGACATCTGTTTTCGCAATCCTCCTCTTTTACTTTTATTGCATCAAGCTCTGTTTGCAGCCGATTAATCTTATCTTTTATCTCTGTTTCATCCATTTCTAGTTTTTTCATTAATTTCTTTTCATCAAGAAGCTGTTCTGTGACTTCTTCCATGGTGTTAAGAATGGTTTCAGCTTCACCTAAAAATACATCAATGCATAAAGTTGCTGTTAGCTGGTGAATGCAACTGAGCTTCCATAAATCATCTTCTGCTAAAGAAGAACTCTATATAAAAACAACAACCAGGGCTCCAATCCCTAGGATTTTACTGTAACAATAATGTTGTTTCCGGCACTCTGCCGTTACCGTGGTCTTAAAATAACAGAACCGAAAAATAGTTTCCCAGTGACATTTTCAGCCTTAGAGGTCAATTTTCAGAAATTCACTATTTTTCCACTCAGATTCTTAACTAGTAGAGCAGTTCTTAGTTTTGACTCAGGTTATATATGAAACTAAAACATTGATTAGCATCTATCATCTTCCTATTGTTTGCCATCTTGAATTGTTTCCAAAGCGCATTGAATGTTACTGGTTTAGGGCTTTCAGGACCAAGCAAAAAATATACAATGTATGACTTTCAAAACTGAAAACATTTACGAAATGGGTTCCCATGAATTTTCACGGAACCAAAAGTGTTATGGATGGTTTCCCATGATCTCTGGGCACAGAAACAAAAAATTGTTTTCCATAGGAATTGAAATCCTGGGGCTTGGGGCTCGAAAAAAGCTCCATATGGTAGTCCAGGAAAAGTAGATTTTCTTGCTGGGCAAGTAACTTTTATAGCTTACTTGCCCAATGGGCAAAGGTTTTATGCATGTCATCTTTAACAAAATCATTAACTAAGACAAGCAAGAAGTGGCCCCTTCCTTAGCTAAATTTTTTATAGACACATTTATTGTTCTAGATATGGCAGCTTTTGGGAAATCAGAAGACCAGGTCATTGTTCTAGGATCTCCATACAGATGTTTCCCACTGCAGTTTAAGAAGCAATTAATCTTAGAGATCACGCTGCCCCTTTAAAACTGCCTCAAGCATGACATACAAAATACTCACTATTTAAAGCATTACACCTCAAGGCTAATGACTGATACTCGTCCACATATTGTCTAGTTTGTTCTTCCAACTTTTGAAGTCTTTCTTTCTCCTTTTGCTCTTTAAAGTCTGCAATTATTCCTTGCATGACAGTATTAACTGCAGTTGACCTGATGGTTGTTTGACAAGTCGGACATTTTTTGCATTCACGCAGACAGCTTTGGCAAAAGGTGTGTCCACAAGGTATAGCAGCCGTAGGTGTGTATTTGATGCCTGACATCATTTTATTGCACAGCGGACAGAAATGACTGGCAATGTCTGATTCAGTGTCGTCATCAACACTCTGCTGCATTCGTTTGTGATTGACAGAGGGCTGTAATGAAGCTTTTAGTTTCTGAGCAACAGTATCGGCTAAGGCATTCAACATGTCAGTTGATAACTCTGGCGTGTTAAATTTTGAAGAAGTTTCACTTGGAACAGTTGTATTACTTTGATTACTGTTAACTGTCAAATGATCACTCATGGCACCATGCCTAGATAGATTGTTTTCCTCATCGTCATCACCAACATGGCGATGGCTTCCAAGTTTATCATTACCATGGAAACTTGTATCTGACTTTACAGATGTTCTTGATGATGGCCGTAGTTTATTATGAAGAGTCTGTTTACTTGATGAAAGAGCTACACTGCTTAAATTGCCTGAAGAACTGGAATTTCGGTAATTAGAGGGTGTGTACTCTGTACTATTCAACTGAAAATCACTCCGAGCAGATGATTGTGTTAAGCTAGCATTCCTGCTATGTTTACCAGAGGCAGAAGGCGGTCTTTGTTTCTTTGCAGCTGGGTTATCACCCTTTGATATCCAAGAGACCATATTTGAGTGGTCTCTCTGTGGCTCAGGATATAAAGGTTTTCTGCGTGGATTGCTGTAGGGGTTCCTGTGTGTAGAGCCCTCGGAAGAGCCACTAGAAAGAGTTGAAAGGGCTCTAACTTTTGGCACATCGGGAAGAGGAGTGTGCTCTTTGTTTATAGCCTTTAGTTTCGTCAACGAAGACTTCGATACTTTCCTTTCCTTCATCCATTGACTCTGTTTCTCTCGGATTGCCTTCACTTTTGCGACAGTCTCTTCTTTTGACTGATCGTTCGCTTTCTTTGATGATTTAGTCTGTAGTTTTTTTCCTTGCACAGACATGGTGACTTCGATAACGCACCACTTAAGGTATTTTAATACTGCTGAGCTTGAAGTTGTGCCCAGATATGTTACTGGAGAAAGAATAAATGTAAATAATTATAAAATACCTTCGTTGACAACGGCAGTCCGCCATTTTGTTTTGTTTGCGAAAAGGATTGGGAGGTTACCAAGCACAATTCCGTCGGTTCGCAAAAATATTTTAGGGAGAGGTCCAGAAGGAAGAATATTAAGAAAGAAAACATTTATTAAATTGAAAAAAATATATACCGATGATTAATGAAATATATTTTTATTAGCAAAATAACAAATTTAAGTAACATTTGTTGCTCAAATGTTTTAAGATTAAGTAACTGTATAAAAAGGAACAAGCCTTAATTTTACATACCCCTCCCCCTTCGTCTTGTTAGCCACTTCACCATCCACTCGGGCTACTGTGATATCCTCTGGACTTGCCGGAAAACGATTCCTCAAGAAGAAGTTGTTAACATTACTTTGAAATTTAATTGTGGATGCTAGTTTTTGTGTATTAAGGGTGATTGTGACTTGAAGAAACTCGAAGATGTCTATGTCGGGGGTATTTGTTTTGGATATCAAAGGGAAGGTAGGCGTAAATCGATGTTCTTGTAAGCTCATATCCACACTGTGCGTTGTTTAAAATTACACCTTCGGAAAATTAAATCCTTCCACTTTTGCATGAGATGCGCATGATGAAAGGAACCTTCCAAGTTGCTGCCTATCGCTGGAAATAACAAATTCTATATTGCAAATTGTAGGTGATAATTTCACGGAATTATCGTGGCGATCTCGAGATGTCTTCGATTGAAAAGTTCATGCCCCTTGTGTTGGAGAAGGAGGAAGAGGGATCACAAACTCCGATCTGCGTACATCAGGATGTTACCTTTGTCTACATTAAGTACAATAATCTTTACCGTATCCTTTACTTTTGAATAAATACGAAATTAGAGTAGAGACATATCAAGTAGAAGTATAGAGACTTGTAAAAATAGAGCATATTTTCAAACCGGCGTAGGGTGAATCAACTGATCTTTTACTTATTCCAATTTTTATTTATTTATTTAATTAATTAAACCAAGAAACATCATATAAGGGCTGGTCATTGATTACCTGCGAGGGAGGGCTGGCCATTTTGTTGCGAAGGGGGCGGGGGGTTCATTTTCAAAATCATGATTGGTTTTGGGTGGTCATTTTCAGATTAGGGAGCGAGCATTACATGGGGGATCATTTTAAAAAAAATTCATGAAGGTAGTACAAAGCAGTACCAAACGTGTACTGACATAAAATGTAATAGCGGTAACTTGTAAAGACCGATCTTATAAACACGACATCAGATAAAGTATGTGTTGAAATTTGGCATAATTTATAGCCAAAATATTCATAGTTTCCAGAGCAATCGGATGGGGAGTCACTTTCACAATATGTAAAATTTATGGGGGGTCATTTCAAAAAAGCTAGGACAAAATTGGGTAGTCAGTTTGAAAGTTTTGTAAGCTTTCTCAAAATGGCCAGCCACCCCTCACAGCTAATAAACAACCAGCTCCATATGTGTATGTTGCTTTCCTTAGGTGCATGTAATTTGTATTTATTTATTTATGTATTTATTTCATGATAAATGCTTAATTCTGTATGAAAAACAAAACAAATCAGGGTCATAAAGTAAGCTCTATTGACTCAACAGGGTAGTGAAATGAGCAATTTTTTTTTTCTAAACAGTGTCAGGGTTTGAATGCCATGGTGGCATTCCTCTACCCAAATGTTTCTGTGAGTGCTCTTCCCCCCCCCGCCTCGGCCCTCATGTCACCAATCTTCATTTCCCTGACCATGTTTTTAGCCCTTTAAGTCCCAATATCCACAGGCAAATTCTCCCATGTTATAGATCTCCATCTTTTCCATGAAGGATTATTTGAGAGAATTTGATATAAGATTAAAGCCTGTCCTCCTTGGTGATCATTTTATTAATATTCTCTTAAACTATACTCTTGATAATGTATGAAAAGGTTAGGTGAAAATTGATGTTAGTCACAATTGGATATCCACCCCCCTTGGTCACCCAACATAATTTCTGGAGGTTCAAGTCATTTTAAACAAACTTGTAAAGGTTGTCCAAATTTCAGGTGAATCAATCTGTCATAGTAAATTTTCACCTGCATTAAAAACCTCAAGTATGTGTGGCATTGGTAAAAATGTCCATGTTAGTGGCCACCTCGGTGTGGGTAACTGTTACTCTTGAATTTCTTTTTTAAATGTTATTGTCATAAAACCTATCAGCTGAACATATTGGGTGAAATCCTTGACACTTGTTATCAGTTGTGGCAATGACCAAGAAGAATGCAAATGTAGCTTTGATATTTGTTTTTCTTCACAAGATGGTCCAGGTAAGTTTTAGTATACACTGTCATGCTTTGGCAATAGTTGTACTAAAGTCTGTACAGCAACATCAGTTTGTAGGCCCTTTGCAGCTTGGGGTGTGTCATGGGATACAACCTTAAAATACTATTGGTTGAAAGAGCTTAAAAGAAAGTGGTTATGCCCATTTTTAGGATTTAATATCCTGACTACTTACTTCCTTGCTTCATGAAATATATATTTGGCAGGTGTTTACAGAGTACTTCAAAGAACTTGAAGAGGAAAGCATCAGAGACAATTTTGTGATTATCTATGAATTGTTAGATGAGTTGGTAGACTTTGGATATCCACAATTTACAGAGACAAAGATCCTTCAGGAGTAAGTTGACTTAGTTTATGTACCGTGGTGTCTTGTGTTTGTATTCAGATCAATCTGACATTTTACTTTGTACCAATTAAATTAATGTATGTATCTATACGCATACAAAAATACAGTGCAGTACAGTTTACCTCTCCAATCAGTAATCCTGTTACTATAGAGTTGCCTTTGTGACTACACAGTCAACCAATGTAGCAAAACCACTCTTATGTTGCTTACACCTTTGCTTGTTCTGTAGAGATGTTTAGTAGTTTTGTGATATTTATCCAAGTGTCCTGTTGGTACATGGCACTTCGACTTCACAAGCAGCATCTCCTTGGTCAACATAGTGTTTGGATAACAACAAACATGACTAATATATGTTCTTTTAGAGAAGTTCAGTAATTATGTTGTAGTAAGTTTCTTTTGTACTGTATTTTTAATTGATCTTGTTGTACTTTATTAACCAGATATAACTATATTTTTAATTGATCTTGTTGTATTTTATTAACCAGATATATTACCCAAGAGGGTCACAAATTAGACGTTGGCGCCCCTAAACCTCCGGTTGCTTTAACAAATGCTGTGTCTTGGAGAGGGGAAGGAGTCAAATATCGTAAAAATGAAGTTTTCTTGGATGTAATTGAGTCTGTGAATTTGTTGGTATGTATTCAAACTTTTGCATTACAGCAGTACATGGTGTAAGCTGTGAAAGAGGCTAAGTCACAGATCGCTACTCTAGTTCATTGCATTAATATTGCCATTAATGTGTCTTTATTTGCTGAAAAGGAACTTAACATTAGTGAGGAATTTACTTCTAGACTAGATGACAAGATTGCAGCTTCGTATCAACCAAATATCTCTCCCAAAGCATTATATCCAACGTTCCAAACCATAGAAATGAACTCCCTTTAAACTTAACGTATTGATTCAAAATCAATGTCATCCAAAGTATTTTAACCCATTAACTTTTACTTCTAGGTCAGTGCAAATGCCAATGTGTTGCAGAGTGAAATTGTCGGCACAGTAAAGATGAGGTGTTATTTGTCTGGTATGCCTGAACTGCGCCTTGGATTAAATGACAAGATTTTGTTTGAAAGCACTGGACGTAAGTGGATCCATACAGTATATTTGTTTTCTATAGCGTTAGCTTCAGTAACCTTTTCAGCCCAATATCCTTACACAAATTCTTCAGACTGGTCTCCAGGGCTGCCACTAAGGGTGCTTTCCATTTGTCAGAACTGGCCGGCCGGACCATGGCTGGCATGGCTGGTTTGAAAATGAAATAGGCTTTTTCCAAGAGTTTTTGCTGAAAAACGTTCTCCTTTGTGCATACTATTTACGATTTGACTGATCTGGCTGGAGAGTTTTGATTAAAACTGAAATTATCATTGTGACGGGAATGGTCTGCCGTTTCAGTTCTGACAAATGGAAAGCACCCTTAAATTTCAAGGTTTTGGGTGTATGCAATTTGCAAGCAGGAAATTAAACAGCCAGGAACTGCTTTTTTTAGGTTCTGTTTTCCTTTTGTTTCCTATGAAAGTATCTGGGGATCATGCTTATTGAAGCTGGGGCAAATCTCTGTCCCCAGCCATAAGTGACAGCCCTGGGTCTCTATGCTTCCTTAACGAATTAGTAAAGAGAATGTTATAAAAGATCAAAGCATTTTCCCTTTCATGCTTTTTTTCGTAATAAATTATTCTCTTACCCTCTTTTTATTGAGTATTAAATAAATATTCTTCGGAGAAAATTGATGTTGGACACTGCTAGGACTTAGGGATTAACAGCAGCTGTTCTTCACTTTTTCACTGAAACAGGTGAAGGTGTACGATTATTCTGTTCTCTGGCTACCCACTTCTATTACCTACCCATAATATCAATAGTATTGATCTCAGTTACGAGGAGTGTATTGGGTTATGACCCTAGTGACTGGTAGCTACACTGCAAATTGGTGACTTGTTTTGTGGTTATTACAGGAAGCAAGAGTAAAGCAGTGGAGCTGGAAGACGTTAAGTTCCACCAGTGTGTCCGCCTGTCTAGATTTGAGAATGATCGCACAATTTCATTCATCCCACCCGATGGAGAATTTGAACTCATGTCATACAGACTTAACACTCATGTAAGCTTCCAAAATTATATGTGTTTTAAAAATATGAGGGCATCTCAAGCCCAGAAAAAGTAAATGGTTATTGAGTGGATCATTGTTTATTGATTTCCAGGTAAAACCTTTGATCTGGATTGAGTCTGTGATTGAGCGACACTCACACAGTCGAGTAGAGTATATGATTAAGGTATGTTTAATGTGACAATAATAATACATTTGAACCTCGCTTTATGGACAGGCGCTTAATATGGACACATGGTTATTTTGGTCAGTTTGCTTTGTCCCTGGGAAAAGAAAGCCCGCCACCCTTACATTTTCTTTAAGTTCAACCCGCTCAATACGGACACCCCGTTAAAACGGACACTTTCTATGGTCCCCACAGTGTCCATATTAATGGGGTTTTACTGTTATTAAAAAGGCTTTGTTCTAGCAGCACCCAATGGCCTCTGGTGACTCACTTTTGTTCCTGGGCAACCATAAAATCTTAGTTTTTTCATAGATATCCTAAACTAGGCACCCTGGATGTCATGGGTTCAGAGCACTGGGCTTGCTTCAATTTTATGTAGAGCACAGCCTTGTATTAATGCTTGTAGCATTTCAAAACTTTCCAATCACTTAGTCAGAGTGTAAGTTCCTCATCCTTGGGTCCTCTCCTACTCAGGGATGAGCAGGAGAGGACCCTGGGAATGGGTTTGGTTCAGAGTGATACACATATACTAAATTTCAATAGGCCATTTGCACAACGATTTTGCTTTCTTGTAAAGTTAGGGTTTTTGTTATTTAAACCTCAATGGGATTACCAAAATTTGAATATGAAAGGCAAAACGAAAAGGATTCCTGTAGTGTGTGCAATCCATCTTTTGTCTTAGTTATGGGGCAAATCAATTATTATTAATCAATATTATTATTATTCTCTTTCTTTAAAATTTATTTCATTATTGTAGGCTAAGAGTCAATTCAAGAGGCGTTCAACTGCCAACAACGTTGAGATTCACATTCCAGTTCCGCCTGATGCTGATTCTCCTAAATTTAAGGTAAGAATTGCAAAGCTTTTCAAGGCCCAAACAGTGCGCAGGGGCACCCAACGACAGTTTCGTCCTAAACGTATTGAAAACACTTTTAGGCTATCCAGAGTAATTTTAGATCTCTAGAAATGCAAGCTAAGCAGCGCTATAAAATTTGTATCCGTTCAGTCATCGTAAGTTGAGTCGTTTCAAAATTACAAGGGCTTCAGTATTATTTTTTTGAAGGATTTACGAAAGTGAGAAATTTTTTAATTTCTGTTTCCATAACATTTGCGAATCCGAAAATTTTAGGTTTCCTGTTTCTACGAAAAATCGTGATTGGTCGAAATTGCACCCGTGAATCTGTGCAAACTACTGTCCAATCTCTTCTGGTTGTAGAAGAGCTAGCAAGGTAGTCGTGCGCTCGTTAAATTGCCTTCTGCAAGGCTTCTCATGGCTGCACCATTCATCACGATATTTGATTTTCTTTAGACTTCAGTTGGAGTTGTGAAGTATGTTCCTGAGGAAAACGAAATAGTTTGGAATATGAAATCTTTTCCGGTGAGTGGATGATATATTTTCAGTTTTTTACTTTTTGATATAAGTTGTGTTTACACGGACAGTGACAAAAGCAGGGTCCAGCTGTATTTCGCACGTTGTACATTTATCGTTTGCTTTACATACCGTGGTAAAAGCGGTCATTTAAGAGTCACGTTTATGCCAAACGGCAAAAGTGAAATTGTACCACGTGACTAAGTTTTCCCCTTACAGTAGTTATTGTCGTTTACTTTTAATTACTTTTACGCGAAAATAAGTAGTTTCACGCCAGTTTCACCCATAAGAATTGTTCTGGACAGTTTTTATATGTTTAAATTTCAATTCTGAGAAATTCTCATCTGGAATCTGACGTTTGCCGTTTGTCGTAAACGTGTCTCTTACAATTTTCGTCGCATACAGCGCGTCTTTTACGCGGGAGATTTCATAGCCACTCAGCTGATTGGTTGGTTTACCATGGACATCTGTAACTAGTTGGCTGTCATGCTTGCTTCCTTGGAACCTTCGATGTTTCCATGGTGATGTCCCGCGAGAAATTTATTTTGGGAAGAGGTGGTGACACGTGAACTTGTTTGTTGCCTAGGTGAAATGCCTTCTCTCTCACAAATGTAGACTGTAAAACAGCCTGTATTTTTGCGCAGATAAAAAACGTGGCAGCGGTCAAACAAAAGTTTCGGAACGAAGGTGAGAACAAAGTGTGCTCAGAAAGGTGACGCGGGCGCCTTGAAAAACCGACTTTGAGGAGAAATAAACGACTGATTTGCAGTCTATGGCATTTGAAGCTAAGTTAAGCCGCTACTCTTGTGACAAATTTTTGAATTTTTTTTCTGTCTTTTTTTCTTAACAGGGAGGTAAAGAGTTCCTTTTGAGAGCTCACTTCAGGCTACCAAGCGTTGACTCAGGTTTGTTTAATGATTGTCATGTCAGTGAAATAATTTAAATATATCAATTTCATATATTTGAACTGCGGAATGAACAAATACAGAGATGATTATCACAGTTAAATACGCAGCTAATGCCGTTGTGAAAAGAAAGCCTGAATGTCCCTTGTTTGTTCTCTCTGTTTTGTGGAAAAAATCATGAGAAAAGAAGATAAATTTTGCGACAACCTTGTATTGGGAACAAACAAGTAGTCTGAGAGTCAATGCTATACACCATCTTATCTTCATCACTGCGCTTAAGCCCACTTTGACATTCTTGTCGTAGCAATGTGCAGGATGTTTGTCGCATGAACCTAGTTTAGTGGCCCTAGCTCTCACAGGAGCCGACAACCCGCGGGTTACGGGCTCCTGGCTCTCACTAATCTCCTGTAACTTAGAGAAACTGGATGTACTCTGATTTTTTCTTGTGTGCCGCCCGTGTAACTGACTGAAAATACATCGTTCTCATGTATTCATCATCACATTTCTATCGATGGTGATGATGATGGTGATGATTATGATGGTGATAATGATGACGGTAAACTAAACAATAATCGACAAACTCCTTGCCTCGTGATTTTTACAAAAGGTTTTCTCTTTCCTTTCAGAAACTGACCAGGGCAGACCGCCCATCAAAGTCAAGTTTGAAATTCCTTATTTTACTGTATCTGGAATACAGGTAACGTTCAAACCATTTTTTTTTTTTTTTTTTTGAAGATGGCGTTGTCCACACGAATTTGAGCAGGCTGAATCCGCTTACTTAAATTAATTGAATTCGAAAATATCCAGCTTTAATCATCTACACGAAAGAGCAAGTCCGTCGGCCCAACAAAACTACTCGGGAGAGCAATTTCAAAAAGATGTAGTCTCGGTGGACGATTCTTTGGTCTCATGTGGACGAAAAGCCGATTCGTGTAAGAGTGATGCGGTTTCAACATTATCCGGATTCGTCTGGACGGGGCCATAGGTTCATCGTTCGCGTCAAAGAAACCTCCGCCTATCTAGCCTGCGTGGCGCAAAAAGGGGAGGGGATGGGGGGAGGGAGAAAAGCGCCTTTCCTTTTTCCCTTCCTCCATATCCCCTACCCCTTTCGACGCCTGCTACGCAGGCTATCGCCTATCAGAGCAGAATAGCATTTTCAGTAATCAGGGCCGAGTTGTTCAAAGCTGGGTTAAGATAACCCAGGGTTAGTGCGAGATTTGAATTCAGATTTGAAAGCTTAAAAAGCATTTCAGTTTAAATTCTTTTTGTCTACAAGTTGATGATTGGAAGGTCTAAAAATACAGAGAAAATTATCCAAGAAAATTCTTTTGAACAAAAGAAAAAGAAACCCGGGTTAAGCGTTAATCAGCCTTCGAACAACTGGGCCCAGATTGGCAGAGTGTCAAGCAAATGGTAGATGTTAAAAAACACAGCGAAAGTCTAGCTGCGATGATAGACGCTCTGTGGTTGACCTTTTTTTTCTTTAACTTTATCACCATTATAAAACGCCTCACAAATTTCCCTTATTTATTTACAGGTTCGATATCTGAAGATTATAGAAAAGAGCGGTTACCAAGCACTTCCGTGGGTTCGTTACATCACACAGAATGGAGGTACGTAAGAGAGACCTTTGGATTACGAGTACGAGTACGAGATTAAACTTAAAGTTTTTGTGCGTATTCTATAAAAAAGACACCCCAGAAAGCTTCATTTTACTTTTTTCACCTAAAAAGTTAGTACGGTTATTTATAATGAAGGAGGTTAAGCTCTCTCCCGATCGCAAAATGATGAAACTTCTAACACTTGATAACTTGTTTCCGCCACTACGACATTCTCGCAAAAACCCGTTGTAGAGTGGCGACGGCCATCACGTTTTCCCGCCAAAATGACGCTGGCTCTCGCGCGTGCACTTTTTAGTATTTTTAACAGTTTTTAATTTTTAATCGTACATTTGCTTTTAGTACTTCTTATTTTTCTTGTAATTGTTAGTATGTACGAACGCACCAGCAATGCTGATCTTTTTATCGTGCTAAAATAAAGTTCTTGTCTTATCTTGAGAAAATCTCGTACTCGCAGTTGTCGTCGTCCTCGGATCTAAAGCTCTCCATTAAAAAAAAAGAGACAACTTTCTCCCTTTTGTTTACTTTATGTCAGCAATTTCAATTTTGGTTTTCAAGGTGGACGTTTGGTTTTTTGGAAAGGATGTTTCAATTTGCCAGAGACCGATAAGTCTATGCTAAAACGCATCTGAAAAATAACTTATTTGAGTGAACAGGCTGGTTAAAAGATTTTGGAATGACCTTGAAATGATTTGTGTGTGTTTGTGTGTGTGGGTGTGTAATCAACTACTGTCTTTTTTCTCTAAAGCGTGCGTGAAAACGGACGCAACAACTCCCAACATTGTTGGCCCAACAATGTTGGGAGTTGTTCCTTCCGTTTGCACGTAGCTTATCGTTTGACCGGTTTCAAACTTAACGCAATAACACGCAACAACATGCAACAGGGTGTGCAAACGGACGCAACATGTAACATCCAACAATGTTGGGTGTTGTTGGCCAACAATTAAGACGGAAACCTTTGGACACGGCTTTAAGTGTCCGTCTTAGAGAGATGTCCGTCTTGTACAGAGTCAAATAAAGGGCATAAAGAAAGACAGGGAACATTTCTAGGTGTTCGTTTTACAGAGATGTCAGTCAAGGGAGAGTCGACTGTACATGGTTTTTTTTTTTGTAGCATTTTTGGCATGTAGACTTTAGATGAAACGACTCATATTCAGTTTCACACTTTGGTCTTCAATTTATTGCCGAGATTGTATTTGAGACTTTTCAAGATTTATTGGTGTATATGTGTTGTGGTTCATACTTATTCTTGGACCTTCATATTTTTTTCTTTTCTTTTTTTTTTTTTTTTGGAGGAATGACCATGTATGATAACAGGTTCAAACCTTAACCGAAGGATGAAATTAAAGCAGTGGCGATGACCACTAAAATTCAGCGTTATTTTTACAAAGGCGTTACTTTTTACCAGCCGTTTAGAATTTCACCATAAACGACTAACGACTTGTAATTTCTTTCTTTTTTTGCAGATTACCAGCTGAGAACTACATGAGAGCAAGTGCAACGTCTTTAACTAAGAAATTCACCCTTTTTCTTTATCCTGTAAACAAACGTCTATGAGTCTGACAAACGGTGTCTCTTGTTTCGCGACAAAATTGTGGTTAACGGTAATTTGTTAACATGACTACCTTTTAAAGCTAACTTCATGAAGAGGAAAGTAGGAATGGGTGCCAGAGAACTTTTCATGCGCGGTTTTCGTTGGCGCTCGTGACGTTGGCGCTCTGTGTCGACCTGTGGCCGACACCGAAGCATCCAGCCGCACGCGAGAAAAAGACCTCTGGTACCCAGGGTAAGTCGAGATAGCAAAGATCCACGAATTAAAATAATAGCTAGACTTGTTAGTGAGAAAATGAGTAGAAAACTTGTAAAATTGGAACGAATTAATGCAGCGTCAAAATTAAACAAGGTTATTTTATATACAGGTGTGAAGGATTTTTGTTGTCTTTGTTGGACGTCAGCGGGAATCGAGCAGAATGGTGTAGCCCCCAAAATCATCCTTGTTCGAACTCCTGTTGTTTCAGTTGCAGAGGGAGCGAGTCGCTCATCAACGAAAGCAAGGACTCTGATCTCAGACATTCTCAACTTCACACAATTTAGGGACTTAAAGATCCAACGACGCGATGGTAACGAGAACGTCACTTAAAAAGTTAATTTTGCGTTCTTTCAGTCTTTATAACGATTACTCCTACCCACTTACTATGTCAAATGTAGGCGAACCCTCAACCAGATCCAAGGCCAGACAGAGAGATAAAAGTTCGTCGTTGCTTGTTTACGTTCTCCATAACACGCGAAATTAGGCATTTTCAGGTCATAGTTGTGCATAAACAGCAAGGAAATGTAGAAAATGTGTGATGAACGTGCAAAGTTGTTGTTTTGCTTCTTAAACCTATTATTTTTTGACGTTCTCGTTGCCGTTGCGTCGTTGGATCTTCAAGTCCCTATTTTCTTCTTCCAGCGGTATCATAACGCATAAAGTGTTCTCGATTTTTTGTTTAACGCATCTCTCTCCAACTTGAAAACATTTACAAAAAGAACTTACAAATATCCATCTTTTATTACTTTCATATTCCTTACGGTTCACTCTATTAAACCACAAAGCTGGCCTTCCGCCCCACAAATACTAAAGAATTACAAATGTATGAGCATATCTTCCTTTTGAAATTATTTTAACACTTTTATTTTGTACCAAGGATGCGTTTGACTGAACAGATACACATACAACAACAACCATGATAACACAAAAGGGAGAGCTTCAAAATTCCTTCCAATTTAATTTTGGAGCTTTTTAAATATTCACGTCTGCACGTTTGTCTTTCCTTGCGCTGGAAGAGATCATTCAAACGCATCCGCTTATAAGTTATTCCTTACTTTTCGATTCTTCCTACAACATATCACACAGTACATAAAATTCAAAACTAAACAAAACTTTTTTCACTGGAGAATTCTATCTTTTGCGAAAAGCCGGGTTAAAGAGACTGATGAAAAAGTGAAATGTCGTGAATGTCGCCCCTAGTAAAGTAATCCGCATTCTGGGAAAATGTTTTCTTGTGGAATCTGCAATACTGGGCTTTGGAATCCGGGTTTCAGCTCTGGGAATCCTGAATCCCGCCAAAGATTGAAATCCGGAATCCACTACGTAAAATCAGAAATCCAAGGCGTGGAATCCGGAATCCGAGACTGTCTTGGATTACCTTACAAGGGGGCGTGAATGAGACAATATGTGTCCTTTACAATAAATATATTAGCGTGGTCTTCTGGCATAGAAGGCACCACTAGCGGCTGCTATCAGTCTATTTAACCTACCCGACCCATGATACGAAGGAAGACACCTTCCCCCGTCTTTTTCACTCTCATACTATTTTTTGCCTCCACAAGAACTGGTCAAAGCACTCGTAAACGTAAGCTTACTTTGTGCGTTATATTCGAGAAAACTTATTACATTACAAATTTCGTCCACACACACAAAAAAATAACACAAAGTGTTGAGGAGTGAGGCGCACTACTGACAGCTTCACAGTGTTCATTTAAATGCTAGAATCACAGCGAACTTCATGAAAAAGAAACCAACACAGCATATTCTACTAAGGGTGCATTTGATGGATAGTCACTTCTCTTTGACTGCAATTTTTTTAACCATTACAATGCCACATCCATCTTAAAACTCTGGCTTTTAGCGTGTAATGAAAGCCAAAACAAGTTACATTTAGAGTTTATTTTATGTACTTTAAATCCTACATATGGTCTATCAAACGCACCCTTAACAAGCCTTAATATATAACTAAACAGTTCAATTTGCGAAATATTGCTATCTAAGTTTTAGTGTAAAAAATTACTGTTGATATTCGGTCTTTCCTTCAATATGAAGGAAATACTGTATGAAAAAAGTATTACTATCTACTGTTTATAGCAAAAATTAACTATTTTAAATTAGCTAATAATTAATTATTGAAATTATCTTAATATCTGAATTTCCAGATCTCCACAATACAAACTGAGCTAAATTGATGCAATGGATGGATTAGTATTGTTATCACTAGCCAACATGAGAATCTGTCTGAAAAATTTACAAAAAAACAACAACAAAAAACACTACCATAATGATATTATATCCTCTATGTAGCCCTGCATATCTCTTAGGGGTACATGTATTTATTAGTAATATTACTAGAAAAGGAGTGTCTCAAGAGGACATTATAATATGGCTTGTGAAATTATTGTGACACAACGAGATGTAATATTACTGAATTCACAACACTCCTATTTGCTGATTCTCCTTTGCATAGCCTCAAGCAGGCTTTTCATTTTTAGAGATCCAATGAGTGAGGTGAAAGATAGTGCCTGATTAATACGTCAGACTTCTCTACGTCTGCACTCGTGTCACACAACTGAAATCCCATTATGGCCCTTTGAACTTCTGCATACCCCATTCAAATAAACCCAGCTAAATTGAGAAGCATGCACTGAAAGAGAGTACACGCTTACCTCCAAGGGGTTGGATATATAGAAGAATGAAACAGTACTTTTCATGACATAAATCGCCAGCACATAATTCTTAATCGCTTAAATAATAAGGCAGGAAGTTAATCTCATTAGAGTCTATTACTCTTATGAGTACTTGGAAAATTTTTCCCAAAGGCAATCTCTTCCCTCCAGAAAAGACCATGGGAATTAGCATCTATAAAAGGGGCTGAGTTAATGTCTCACATAGCCAGGGCATGTCTCGGATGTCATTAAAAAATGGCCACAAGAGAAAAATACTAATTCCTAATAATTATGTATAAAAATTGTTACTGTACATTAATTTATTTCGTTATGAAGGTATGGTGCCATTTTGACTTTGAAGACGGGCTACGTGGACATAAATCTTTAGTGCTGGTCCTAGTTTGATTGACATGCCAGTCAGTACGTCATTTCTGGACATCAGTAACAAGGCCTCACCATCAATTTCCTGTAGAGGAAAGATAAAATTGATTTTTTAAATCAAAGAGAATAATTAATAAAAGTGTGCTTATAGAGAGAAGAAGTGTGACATCAGTTTACCATGGTATCAAAATTTCTGGATCTCAACATTCTTTCTTGACAGAGATGGCCATTTGCATTGTCAAACGATGAAAGAAAGGCATTGGCTACCATTTTGTTTCTGCTGAGTGCAATAATGCAGAGGAACCTCATACATGTCAATTTTTTCCTTTTTTTCCCGCCATATTTGCAGGACCACAGTTTGTTGTGATCCAGAAATTTAGCGACCATCAGATGGCGATATGACATGACGACTTCTCCTCTCTATATAAGCCTGCAAAAACTATAAACCTGAGATGTCCAAGTTCTTAGTGTGTGACAGAAGGAAAAGATAATATTCTTTAGTAGAGTGGGTTTAGTTAGAATAATCCACAAAAAACTTTAGTTAAGAAGTAATGCTGCTTTACCTGGTTTTGAAAGGATTTAGCTTCCTCTGGAAATCCCAGAGAACTGAAGAAAGACACTACTTCAGTGACGGTCCACAGTGCTGTCTCGGGGGGAAGATTACTTTTGCCTTTCTCTGTATCACTAGCTGTATTACCAGACACAGGAGGTGAATCTTTGTTTGTTGAACCTGTGACAGAAAAGATGTTGCAAGGTCATCAACAAAGAATGTAAGACTTCTGTTTCTTGTCTTATAACTGCCCTGCAAGCAGAGGTTTCTTTCTGGCATGACTTTTAACATTTACCAAGTTGTTCTAAAGCTTGTAGGCTAGACAGTTGGATTGTTTATTTTTTTAGTATGCCCCCAAGAGAAACCTCTGCAGCAAGCCATCTGTGGTTTCTGTTCAACGCGACTGACAGGCCTAGGCCATGCAAACGACCTCATAAATGCTTAAAACCATGCCAGCTCTAGCAGGGTACTATATAACCTACAATCTTGCTCTATCAATGGTCAATTTTATTTTTTTGTTTCTATCTTTGAATTTTTTAGCTTTCCTGTAGGAAAGGCAAAACAGGTTATATCAACACCAATAAAATTCAGCCTGATTGTACATGTAGGTTAATAATGCATTGTCGTCAGGCACAGGGACTGGGAAAAAGAAAAAATGGGAACAAAACCTAACTTAATCCCTCGCCCTATCAGTAAACCCATTAGTAGTCTGTTCTATTGATATCATCTTGTCATTGATGTCTTCAGAAACAAAGACAAAGGTTATATCAACACCAATAAAATTCAGCCTGATTGTACATGTAGGTTAATAATGCATTGTCGCCAGGCACAAGGAATGGGAAAAAGAAAACGTGGGAACAAAACCTAACTTAATCCCTTATAACCCTATCAGTAAACCCATTAGTAACCTATTCTATCGATATCATCCTGACATTGATGTCTAATTCAGAAACAAAGACAAATACCTTGAAAGCCATTAACGACACTTTTTTCTCCATTTGTCATTGCATCGTGACCATTGGATTCACCATGATCCACGATCATAGGACCACCGTTTGTTGATTCTCTTGGCATGATCGGTTTGCAGTCATTCATTGTTGAGTGACTTAACATCTCCAACTCCCGCTGAACATTTTCAGCATCAACTGCATGAATAAATGTACAGATAGAGGACTTAGCCATTTTAATTACTAACCATAATTATTGGCTTTTTCTGCTCTGCAGAATATTGTTGATTGGTTTAAAATGGGCATATGTAAGTATAGTGGCAGAACGATTATGATGGAAACCATTAGGAAATTGGGTAATTTTAATTTTCAGTGGACAAAAACCTTGTACCAGAATAATTTCAATCATATTGCATTCTTTTTTACCTTTTTCAAGGTCTATAAAATAATGTAATAAGGGTTAGGGTTAGGGTTAGGGTTTAGGGTTAGGGTTAGAAATGAGCCCGAGAAAACAAACTTCATGCAAAAGCTTTAAATTTCACAAAATGAAATGTTACGCAAGACAATTTTACCTGTGTTTTCTCAATTCCTGTGAAATTTGAAATTTATTTTCTCAGGCTCGGATGAGTATTTTATTGTTATCACACGAGACTCTGCCCGTGGCCTCCATCCCTGGGTTTAACATGTGGTGCATTTACCTTTTACATGGGTTATTTAATGAATTAAATTTATATTCATTTGTCCTTTGGATTTTAAAAAGATAAACTCAAGTAAAGTTGTTCTTTTAATCCATTCTCACACAATAAATATTAATTAAGAGAAATAATTTATTTTCTCACACCTTGAATGTGAATATCTTTTACTTCAACGGTGCATTCGCCTGTGAGATCCTCATCACAATGCAACTGCAGATCATCTCCCATTTGTATGTTACTTGCACCGTCTGATTTCATTACTACATCTTGACTTACAAAACCACTGGAATCCACAAGACGCACTGGACTTATTGGATGATTTTGACAATTGTAACAAATCCACTTTCCTGTTTTAAGAAAAACAAATAATAATTATTTGTTTTTCTTACTAAAATTAACCAACTTTGCTGACAAAAAGAACAAGATTCTCTGAATTTATATGCACCTGTCTTGTGTCTGGTCAGCATAAACAATGGGTTCAGTGCACTCAGTTGCATTGAACTGGAGGTTTTTAGGTGCCTAAGTGCAATCACAAATGATTTTTAGGTACACTGCCAAAAAATCTAATTGCATGTGCAACAATACGAACTGCTACCAAATGGAGTGAAACATAAAAATAATCACTCAAAACATTCAAAGATTATTTAAAACACAGCAAATATAAAAGTTAAGGCAGGGATGGACCAACTTAAAGAAGATTAAAATGGCTTGAAATTGTAGGTTTTGAAAACTTGTTTGCCTAACAGTTTTTCAAAGTTCATTTTTGTTGTTTGTAATGTTTGATATAATGCTTGGGAAGTAAATTTGTTCATAGAGAAGCTGTGATTTTGACGTTTACAAGTAATTTCTTCGTTAACGTTGAATAGTGCATAAGAAAGCATAATTGCATGGCTATACGCTATTATACAGTGGAACCTAGATTTAACAAAGAGCCAAGGGACCGACAATTTTATTCACCATAACGAGGTTTCGTTATATCGAGATTCTTTTCCATATATTTTACTATCATTGGGTAAGGGAAATTGTTCATTATATCAAGGACTTTGCTATATAGAGGTTGGCTAAATTGAGGTTCTGCTGTATTGACAAAATGAACTAGACTGACGTGACTCAGCCCCTTTAACTTTGAGCCCTGTTAAAGTGATCAAAAGAGAGATTCTCACCAATCGGTGTCGTAGACATTGGAGGTACATGACACTGCATATGGTAGCCTTTGTCACAGGCATCGCAGAACAATAAACTACTCTGAAAAAGAAAATTACAAAGACAAGCACATTACAAAAACATATTTCACAACTGATTAAGCTGATAAGACAAATTTTCAAATTATTAACAGTTATTAGTGAACGAGGCTGAAAGTGATATGAAGGATAATAAAATGCAGATCAAGGGGACTGTTACAATGTAGGTTGTCGGTTCCACCTCTCTCCAAGCACCTTGGAGAGTTGTGAATGTTGGGTGGTTCCAGCTCACAGGGTTGCCATGGATACCTCCTTGCTATGCCCGAGGTGCTAAATGTCCAATCTTTAAGGCATCAGCTCCCAAGCTCATACACTGGTGATGAGTGGCTAAATCTAATTTAGGCAGAGTTAAATTTCAAGCCGATGCGATCAGCGATCTAACCCTCAAGTGTAGATGTTCTGTGGGGTGACTCAGTGCAAGGGCCTTTTGCTTATCTTGTCAATTATGTTGCATTTCTTGCTGGCATTTAGAGCTGACCATTGCAGATCTAAGTGTTGTTCATACGTTAAAGAAATTCTTTGTGGATTCTGGCTCCCACCCCTTCCCCCCTACGTTGGTAAGTACCGGTATGGGGTCAGGTGAGTATTTCCAGGGGTGGTTCCCACTTGCACCTGGTTGCCATGGATACCTCCTCGCTATGCCTGAGGTGATCAGGGCCCTGTTTAACCTGGAACCAGTACCCAAGCTCATCTATTGGTGATAAGTTTAACAACCTCTGAGGTCTGCACAGTTCTTCATATACATGTATCACACAAAAGCCAAACTTCATCAACTTCCTCCCTCCACAAAGATTTGATTAGAGAGTGGCTGAGGGACTTCAAGTCACGGAAAGGATTTTAAGTTTACAACTTACGGGATCTCCACTGTCATTGCATATGATACAGGCTTTACAGTCAATACACTGCCAGGCACTAGCATCTGAAGTGATCCTTAGCACAAGCTCTGGAGAGTAATTCATACAACTCGGGTGCGCTAAAATAGCAAAAATTCAAAGCAAGCTCAAGTCTAAGGCAAAGTTTAAAAATACAGGATTCAGGAAAAAATAAGTTGAAATCCACTTGCACAATGGGCAGGTAAATTTCAGTGTTCGCTTGTTTCTATACTTAAATATTACTTGCCTGAAGGGGAACAGAATGCAAGTACCATCTTTAGGTAGTTTTAAGATATTGTCTGCAATAAGTTATAGATTTATAACAAAGTGTATAAGATTACTAGTACTTAAATGCTGTGCCACGATACGGAGCAACTACTAGATTTGACCAATATGGTGATCAGAGGAGTAACACGAGCAAGCAAATGTGAAATTGGATTTCAAACTGATTCATGCATTTTGCAACCTATTGCAGTCTTTGAAACAGTTTTGTCTAGAAATTATCATTTACCAAGCTGACACATTCAGACAGACTCACAGGACCACTGAGGCTATTCCACTAACCACTGTCATGGGCCACCAAACTTCTATTTTTACTTACCCAAGATCAAAATGAACTTGCCCTAGGGAGTCGGACCTGGGTTTTTTCCTACCCTGAGGACTGCCATAACATTTCTAGTTGCCAGAAATATTCAGCTAGCTGTAGGCATAGCATTTAACAGTTATAATTTTCTTTTTTTTTCTTCCAAAAGTAACCGAGAATCAGACTCATAGTGGCAGGGAAAAATCTTAGGGCCACTGCCCTTGGTGACAGCCCTGAATATACATGTACATGCACCAACTCAAAGATAATGAAGATGATGGCATCCCTTCTAACCTTTGTTGCCACAGTCTCTGCATACTAAAAGGTCTTCTGGCTCTCCACGTCTGTTTGCAGCCGCAGTTTGAAGACAGAAGTCACAAACTTGATCACATTCTGGAATTTCTCTTTCCGGGCTCTAAAAATATTATATTTTATTAGAAAAGATAACATTTAGAATTTTCCTCGTAAATCAGGTCTTTATTTATTGTCACGCAAGCCTGAGAGTAAATGGAGGCATATTTACTTCTTACAAAGGGCTGCAATGATTCACTGATGTGTCGCTAAACTGATTTCTTCCTTCTCGTGAACTGAATATCAATGTTGAAACAATATATCATTATATTATGAAACAACAAAAAAGGCCACATCAGCAAATTTGTGAAACCACTGACTCATATTTGTTACTCAAGCGCCGCTTTTTTGCAATTCCCAGATGTTAGTCATGAAAAACTGCTCTACACTACTGCATTATTTTACAAACCTACTTTTATTACAACACCTATCACTATTATTCAGTTAAGGTAATTAATGTTACTTTACGCACAAACTTTGCCAGGTACAAGGAAGACATCGCAACAGCTTGTAACATTATTTGGGCCCAAAACAGTCCCTTCCTTGAAACACCCATCAAAAGAAAGACCTCCCACCAGAACCCCAAGCGTCCTCTGCTCTTTTTCAACAGTATTATTATTATGGGTTCTAGTCCCTAATGTTAGTAGTAAAATTTACAGTTCAAGAAACACACACGACAAAGTTGTTACATTATATGTTATCTAGTTATTGCTGGTTTTCAGTGTCACGCCATTCAAAATACATCAAAATCAAAATCAAAATCGTTCAATAGATAAAGTCCAGAATCTGGGAAATGAAAGGAGGTACATATACAAAGACCCTCGCCAAGATTCAGGTCACAGGAATGATTTTGTATACGAGATATCCGAAGAAATGTTTTACCCAAACTTATAAAGATTTCTATGGAGACACCATGCTGGTGCTCACCTGGATGAGCTCCAACATGGCGGATGGAAACCAACAGAAACATCTGTTACTGAGTTTTGCTACAAAAGCGTAAATTTATTCTTTGAGAAACTCATAACCATTAAAGTAATACTTTTTCTAATACATGAACTGTTTAGATAGCAAAATTTCCTGAAATAAGTCATTGTTTTAACCTACATGACAGCTCTCTTGGCCGTCATGAAAAATGCTGTGTCACGCAAAAGCTTAGAAATTCAAGCGTACTCTATCACAAAACTAAGAACCCTTTTGAAGGGAAAATTTGTATGAAAATTAATTTTCAGCCGCTCTAATGCATCATCATGAAAGTAAAATCTCGCTAGGATCGATAGTTTTTTAGTTTGAATTTTAGTGACGTCATATAAAAACCAACAATTGAACATTAAAATTCCTCCAAGGAGTGGCCAAAGTCAAGATTTGACAAATAAAAAAAAGCACTTTATTTGAGTGTCAATGTATTTAGCACGAAAGTACTAATTGGGGACACTATTTTTACGTCTCCTACTGGAGACGGGACCACCATTTTACGTGGTCATCCGAGTCACGCGAAGGTCTAGCCGCTTGCAGCGGAAAGGCAGTACCTTCATTTCTTAGTTATTTTAAGACTCTGAGTATTGGTCTGGCCCCGGGAATTGAACCCGCGACCTTCCCCTCTGCAGTCAAGCGTTCTATCGACTGAGCTAATCCTCCCACGGTAAAGTTCTAATTAAAAGTTTTTTTGTAATATGGTGGAACTCAATTAGTACCAAGTGAAATTACTACTGAAGAGGATTGATTTGAATGGATCCACCATTGGATTTCCTGTTCAGACTAAAAAGTTACAACCAGCTTATAAAAAGACTCCTTCATTCACCTTGGAGGAGAAAGAGTAGAAAGTAAACTTAATTTATCATAATAGTATTTAAGCCAAGTGTTTATATCCATAAAGATACATTTGTAACGATTTTTACAATAACTGTAGCAATTTGGTTCAAACGTGTGCCATTGTGTCTGAAAATTTCATTTCAAGTTTCCTGTTCAATAATTTTATTTTTCTTTTAGAGAGTCTTTTTTTATTGAACCAGGAAATGGTTTCCAAAAGCCTCGAGCAAGGTTTACGAACTTCGGTTAATTAACCACTCCACAAGGAAATACACGTCAACATTTTGTATTCTATAGATTGGGGGATATGTGCACGCGTGGGGCTTGAAATGGCATACAAAAGTTGCTAATATCATTTACTGCAGCCAAAATACCAGGGTGACAAAAAAACTGCGAAAAGCTGCCATCAACATGATAAGGACCTTTCACTTAATGTGATTGTCGTGGTAAAAAGTTTTGCTGGGAGCTGCGTTTTCTGTCAGTCACATGTATGCGACCGGAGACTGTAAACTAAGGAGACTTTCCGCGAACGAAAGTTCCCGACTTTTATGTTTGGAAAGACTTCAGCTTACCTCCGCGGATTCGAGCAGCCTGTACATGCCGTCACTCACACTCCAGACGCGTCCATGATCTAAATCGTCTTTCAATGCGATCTTGATCCTGGCCTTCAAATTATGGTAATACGGGTGCCGAGCAGTTATGAATTTGTCGATTTCCACTGCGCTGACGCCGTAACCTCGATCAAGCGCTCGAATTGCTTCGCCTACCCATCGGGACGCTCGCGAAACTTTGCCGGAGCCAAGAACTCTGTGCCAACCCGACGCGTTGCGATAAGAAATAGCGCCTTTAAAAGACCTCTTTGTCACAATTCCGCTCGCGATAAGCACTGCTAAGTCTTCCTCTGTGTCTCGCTCATCGATTCCGTGACATTTATGCATCGTCCGGCAAATTCGTTCTAAGTCGGGCCGTGATTTCCGACTGCGGAGCAAGTTTATACACTCTAGAATCCAATTCATGTACTTCGGTCGTTTTTCGGCCATGCCAGGAACAGTGGAATAGGACGGATGAGATGGCAGATGAATTTTCTATGTTAAGGTGGGATATGGAAAGTTTCGTTCTGCAAGAGAAGCGCTGATGTCCCCTCTCGTTTGCATACCGTGAGAGAAATGCTAATTTTTTCACGCAAAAACAAACGAACGCTGCCGCAAGTTATTATGCGCCCGCGATTCACACCTATATCGGCTTCGCCATCTAATGTATGCGTTGACAGAATTTGCAAATGGCGGTTCGGGGATGTCTTGTCTGGCAATAAATTTGTCGATTTGATCCGAAAAATGGTGGAATTCCAAGCCAATCTAAATCTTGCATAGCTAAATAATGGAAGCAAGGAGCATAAAACACTAGCCGATGATAACTAGAGCTAGTAGAGCCGGGAAATTGCAAAGAAACCCCGATGTTCGTCAGACGCCATGTTTAGTCTCACCGAGCAATTTAATATGCATTCCTGTCAGTATTGGCCTCGAGACATCTGCCACGGGTTAAAGTCGCGAGAAAGATAGGACGGATAACAACTTTGTAGAATGGACAATTCGGAAATACCTCCGGCCTCTACAGGAATTTCGGAAGTTGCGCGTAAAGATGGAGATGATTTGGAAAACAGCCAGAAACCAAAGCCCGGAAGTAGTTCGCGGTCCAGACGAAACCGCGGTAAGGCGGAAAACCACAAAGAAGGTAGAAAAGAGGTAGGATTTGAGAAGCCTTTCAGTTTCTTAAAAATATAAGTAAGGTAACTGAATTTACTGGACCGTGATCAGAGATTACGCGTATTAAAGGAAAAAGAAAGAAAGAAAAGATTAAGCTTACACTTACATTGCGACTACAAACTGGGGCACTTGGAAAAAGATTATCCAATCACAACATTTTTCGAAAAAAAAAAAAAGATTCTCAAGGTTTTTTGCAAACAGACCCATAAAAGTCATGAATTTTGAGGGCCATTTCCTGAGAAGTCAGGTAAGTTCAAACGCTTTTAAAGTTTTCAACGGTTGTACCTTGAATTTTATTGGTCCATTTGCAAAAAAAAACTTCAGAATCTTTTGTTTTCAAAAAACGTTTTGATTAGATAATTGCATTCCAAGTGCCCTGGTTCAAGTAGATGCAAGACTGTCAAAACAGAATGCTGAACAAACATTTTTAATGAATGACAGATGTAATGTCACTTAACACTGACCTCTTGAGCAGTTCTAGACTTGTGCTGCATATGTTTGTGCCCTTTTTTGGCTCAAAGCATGACAATGAGCTGTTATTGCTTCGGCAGGGTCCCATAGAGTGACCAACATCAATTTTCTCCCTACAATTTCATTTTATTTTTTCATTTTTATAGTTACACGCAGTCAAGAAAAAGGTTATGAGAAAGAAAATGATCAGCAAAGGGAACATGCTTTAATCTTTTGACAAATTCTTTAGAATGACCAAAATCAATTTTCTTCTAGTAATATCAATACACAATCAAGAGTAAACGTTATGAGAACTATTAAAATGACCACAAAAGGGAAAATACTTTGATCTTTTAATAAATTCTCTCAACCAATTTTTCTAAGAATGTATGGAGATCAGTCTGGAGAGTTTGTATGTAAATATTGGGACTTAAAGGGTTAAATTATCCCTTTAGGTACTATCTCAACTGGATTTTTGTTTTAAATGGTAAGAACCCCTGAGATGTATTAAAAGACTTGGATTCTAAAGAAACTTAGCCTCCCACGCAGGCGATTTTAGGGGAGCTCGTACTTCATCCCTCCCCACAAACGCCTGCTCAACTGAAAACAACATTCCTTTCCCGCTGTTTTATTTGCGTGGTACGTGACCAATCAACAGTTGTGCAATAAAGTGTTGACAGGCTAAACACAACTAAAACATGACCCAAGAGTTACCGTTTTCGTTATTTTCTTTCCTTTGCTAAGGTTATGCAGTGCATGGAGTATTCTAAAATTTGAATAAATCTTATTTTTGCTGCTCAGAATCTAACATTTATTAGAGGAAAGAAAGATTTCCCAGTGTTTCATGCAGATCGAGTAATTATCAGATTACCTTGCGGTCAAGGTCAACTTTCCAGAATTTGGAAAGTACAATGTGATTGGCTAAGCTTGGGAAAGGAATGTTGTACTCAGTCGAGCAGGCGTTTGTGGGGAGGGACGAAGGACGAGCTCCCCCAAAAACGCCTGCGTGGGAGGCTAAAAGAAACTGTGATGTCAGGTAATACTGGGGGAGTGAAATACAAACATTTAGTTTTATCAACTGCTTTGATTTAGTAGATTGGCTACTGTAGGGGGGGGGGGGGGTCAATAAGGTGATGTTTTGATTGCTAGCCCTTCATCAGGGCAGATCAGCTTCCCAACCGCCCTGTGATGACCAATCTCCTTTATAAACTCAGTTTATGAAACAAAATGTTTGCAAGCATCCCTCATCCTGGTCTCCTGGAGGATTGGCACAGTTAATGCATCATATTATTGGATGTAAATGGTGTCATATGCTATTCATTAGTACAGGTTATTGCTGCTGGGAATGAGTCTTAAAAAACACTTTCATGATAAATCAGTATGACATAGAGTTCATACTTGTGTGAAATTTATCAGCGTGCAAAGAAAGTAGTGTCCGATAGCCCGGGGCTAGTGGATTTTGCTATCGGGCTAGTGAATTCTGTAATTAACTTGCCCGACAGGCAAGTGAATTTTTTTAAGGAATTCAAATTACAGAAGAACTGTGAAATCAATCTACTCATCAAAACGTTTTTTGGGCTAGTTGAAATGATATTTGGACTAGTAAATGTTAGCTTCAGCTTGCCCGAATGGCAAGCTGTAAAAATGACTTTCTTTGCACCCTGTTCATAAAGCTGTGTTATTACTCCTACCAGGGGAGCTTGAAACAATATTGTATTTATTTTTTTTTTCTATCTTTTAGACTTCTGGAATATCAATAAATGAGGATCCAGCATGCAAAGACCTGTACCTACAGATACTAAAGGACCTGGAGTCTCAACACTTTATTGTCCAAGCTGATATTAATGTTAAGGTGTGTAGTAGACAGCTCGTAGAACAATGCTGATGGAAAGAAAATAAGCAGCCTTCCAGGCTGCAATCATTTTGGTTGCCATAACATCTGACTTGGTGACTTAAATTGTGTCGAGAGTCTGCAATTAATTAGGGCATATATGTCCTTCAGTATAAACTGTGTCAAACTATAGTGCTTTTGTTAGCTAAGTTTGCTTTCAAGGACCTACTGATGTGACAATGATGTCTTGAAACATTTGCAAAAGATTTTGCCCTGATCTGTTTATGGTTCATTTTGTTTATGATAAATTTACTCATACACCCTGTGGCTCTCTACGAAGAACTTAGCTTTGAATTGTCATGTGTGCAGCCGATTTTAATTTTAATAGTTGGACAGCCATTTTGATTACTTTGTTATATCACACAGTGTGGCAGCAGGCTTAAGTCATCGTAAGGCCATTTTGAAAAATGTTGAGAGTGTAGCAATATGCAGTTGACAAAGAGTGTGTGTATCAGCAAGGTTAACTTTCTATGAGAATCTGTTGATTTGGGAAGAAAGCACGACTGTTATTTCTGTTAACTGGTGTTGGTACTATGCATGATAAGTTAGAGACAATACAAACCTTAGAGCTTTAGCCAAGAACAAAGAAACTGTCCTCAATAGCAAGATGTTCCTATTAAGTGAGTGTTTGTAAAGCTGCAGGTTTGAGTGTTTTTAGGTGGAATCCTTCAGGAAGTTGAGTAATTTTTATTTTCAGTGGACAAAAAGCTTGTACTAGAATATTTTAAGCCATATCCCAGTCTTTTTTGCACTTTTCAAGGAGCTATAAATGTAATAAGTTATATGAAATAATTCCAATGGAAAGGTTCTTATGGAGCCCAAGGAAATAAAATTTCAAATTTCACAGCAATTGAGAAAACACAGGTAAAATCATCTTGCGTAAGATTTCATTTTGTGAAATTTGAAGCTTTTGAAGTTTGTTTTTTTGGGCTCCCACAAGAACTGTCTTTGGAAGGATTTCATATAACTTACTACTTTACAACCCTTGAATGCGGTATGATTGAAATTATTCTGGTACAATTTCTGTCCACTGAAAACAAAAATTACTCTATTTCCTTTTGGATTCCGTCTTCATATCATAAGTGGATAAAATATTGAATATTACGATGAGAGCAGTTCTTCAGTTTTATGTAAATACTCGTTTTAGGGTTCACCGTTTTACTGTGAGCTTTGTGAAATGAAACTTGGAAACATAGAAGAGTGTCAAAATCATGCTACGAGGAAGTCGCACAAGAAGCTGAAAAAGGTACAGACTTGTTACGTTTCAAACGATATTTTTTAATCAGTGACACAGGCAGCTCAAAAGAAAAAATCTGACTTAAATACTCGCAAACTTATGACCTTCTGGTCACTAGTCCAGAAAAGCTTTACCACTGAGCTAGTGCACAAGAGACTTGTGGGAGCTTTGGTCACTAAAATAGGTTGATATAGTTCCATGTAAGATTCATTGTAATAATTTAATTAGTAGTTAGAGAGACCCTGCACTGTAATAACCAATAAACCTTATAATTTAAAAGTGTTATTCATTGTTTAACAGAAAAGGAAAATTCCAGTATTATTCTTTTTTCACTAGTTGGTAGTTTTCCTTACTGGTCAAACAAATTAAAGTCACTGATAACCAAACCATAACCGTAACTAAGTGCCCTTCCTTAAATAAATACCCCTTTCTTCTTCTTATGGACAAAATTGTATTGTTAAGCATGTATTGGGGAAAAGCTGTACTTTAGTTAGTAGTTTTTCTAAAAGGTGATTTAGTTCTCTTTTCTCTAGTCAAAAGGAGAACATTTGGCACTCTCGCGTGTTTCCCCGCCATCAGAACCTCAAATACTAGCTTTGAACAGACTTCTTGAATCAGTGGTTTTGGAGCGTGGGTTGTGTCCTGTGAGTGATTTACCAATGCGGCAAGAAGTTGCAAAGGATGTCAGTAAAACTGTTTGCTCCACTCATCCAGGTGAGGCAAATTCCTCTCCGAGGCCATCTCAGGGTAGGGCTATCATTAAGTTTTGAAGCAGCTGTAGCAAATGAAGATTCACCCATAACATCTCACAAAAATTTATATTGCCACCTTTAGCTTTGCACTTTGATCACCTGTAACATCAAGTGAACTCAGCTGTAAATGGTGTTTTGGGTTACGGCCCTTAATGACAGCTCTGAATAGGGGGGGAGGGGGGTACATATGTCTCTCGTCTGAATTTCGAAAGCGGTCTTTAGCGTATTGAAGAGGAGGCCATGTCGCTCTCGGTATTTTACTATCGTATTTGTGATTCTCCTCATCACTGTCGCAGTTTCAACCCAATTTCATGTCGTTTGTTGCCTTATTCATCTGTCTAGTTATGTCACTGTTTCAAGGCCATGTCGCTTGTTGGAATTTAACCCTAATGGCCTCCTTTCCTTTTTAAGTTGTATTCGTTTAACCTTAACTCCAAAACATGAAGAAGTAGTGATCTAGTTTTCCTCTTATTGGACTTCAGATCTAGAGCCTCAGGTGTTAGCTTAAAACTGTCTCAGAAAATGAAAATATGAGGCAAATTCAAGGAAGAATCCTACTTGGTTGAATTTTTTAGACACCCTTTCAAATTATTATCTTTCTTAGTCTCTAGAAGAGATTTCTTAGAAGATTAGTTTGGAGTGCACCACATGAAAAGTAATTTTTTGAATTTGCCTTCTTAGAATGCTCAGTTTCTGTTTATGGTTCATCACTCACTGGATTTGGTTTGAAAGAGAGTGACATCAACCTTGATCTTGTTATTCCAGATGAAGTGAGTACAACAATGTAGTAGCATTTATGTTAACCCTTTAAGTCCCTATAGTGACCAAGATCAATTTTCTCTTAACAATATCCATACATTGTCAAGAGACTTGGTTATGAGAATTGATAAAATGAACACCTACTGCTTTGCTTTGATCTTTTATCAAATTCTCTCAACTCTTTCTTTAAGGAAATATGTAAAGATCAGTTTGGGGAATTTGTATGTGGATATATTGGGACTTAAAGGGATAATTGTTTCTTTGACCCCTTAGAGTGCCATAACCCGCACCAGCCTCTGGTATCAGAGGGTGATTAACAGAGGAATTCAATACTGTAGATAGTTTAATTAGAAACTGCAAGGTATTTCTTATTTATCTTCAAACTTGTTGGGGTGGATGCGCATGCGCAGTTTACGGGAAGTGAGTGTTAATAACGACTTGGCCTTAATTTTCATTTGAAGGAAAACCATTTAATTTTGTACAGTGCAGTGCAAGCATAAATAGTTATCTTAACCCTTTAAGCACTAAGAGTGATCAGTGTCAAATTTCTCCTTGTAATATCACTGCTTTATAAAACAGAAAGGTCTTGAGAATTAAGGACATGATCACACAAGATGAATCTAATATTGATACTTCAACAAATTCTCCCCACTACTTCCATTGAAAACGTATAGGGATAACAAATGAGAATTTGAATTTTGATGTTAAGTTTAAAGGGTTAATTAAAACCACATTGTTTTGATTATTTTCAGGTCATGATACCCCCTATTTTATTGTCCATTTTGGAGTTACTGCAAAATGATGGTAAGATTAGTGAAAAAATTACCTTGCCCTTTGGTATTGCTAGAGCTTAGCTCTTGGAGCTTGTAAAAGAAGTTTTATTTTAGTAATATCATTGGGAAAAAATAACACCATCATATGTGTGAATTCGTTTGAAGTTTTTAAGTATGTAAACTAGTTCTTTCTCTTAATCTCCAAAGAAGTTGACCTTTAATCTTATATATTACAACTGTGATTTTTTTTCAGAACATTATTGTGATGTGAAAAGTGAATTTGATGCCAAGGTGCCTCGGATTTTATTCAAACATGTCTCTAGGTTTGTAGACTTCTCTTAGTTTTAGTTAACATGATTATCATTTTGTCAGTTAAAAAAATGTTTTCTTGAAATTGAAAAACTGAGTCATTTTGATACTTTTGCATGATATAACTAGTGCCATGTTGATATTTGCACTACAAAACTGTATTTATAAACATGATAATTAAATCAAAGGATGTGAAGATAATTTTATAGTAACTGAAATGATTTTCTGTAGTTTCATGGTGTTGTGGACAGGTGTGATGAGATGATGAAAAGACACTCAACAATACTCACTTCACAAAACAAAACAATAGCTAACCAACACCAATAAACCTTTTCTCCTTTCACAGCGGACTTGATTGTGAACTTAGCCCTGGAAATGTAACAGTAAGTTTCTTTGTTATTCATTGTTTTTTTCAGCATTGAACCAAAAATAACTTTTGTTTGTATTGACGTGAATTTCAATATTATACTCTTTATATTCTGGGGACCAAATTAGACACTATTAGTCTCCTTTTTTCCTGATTTGCTAAATTCAGGGATGTCACTAAGATTTCAAGTTGCTGGGTAAATACAACAAGTAGGCGGAGAATCAAACAACTAGTGGTTTGATCGTTTCTTTTGTTCTATTTTTCTTCTGTTTTCCTTTGAAAGTACCCGGGGGCCACGTTCACAGTAGCCGGGGGAAATCCCCTGCCCCCGCCTCTTAAAGACAGCCCTTTGCTTTGACAAAGACCTAGCAATTGAATTTCTCTACGTCTCACTAACTGAAGTTTTATTTTCGCTCTGTAGGCTTCCAACACGAGTCGTTTGTTAAAAATGTACGCTGATTTGGATCCTCGTGTTAGGACTCTTGTAGTGGGATTGCGGCATTGGGCGAGAGTAAGTCAGTGCTGAGTCTACTTACAAGAGAAAAGTAAAAAATAGAATGAACATGTTTTAAAATCCTTTCTTGCAACATCCACGGACAAAACTTGTTGAGACACGTTACAAAACTACCCATTTTTCGGTCATCTTGATTAAATTACACATTGTTGCCAAATGAAAATACTATTTCTCCCGCCAGCCCCGGGGGCGACATGACTCTGGTTTCGGGCGAGATTACTTTCAGGCGACTTGACCGGTTGCCGATGGGGAAAATCTAGAGGAGTACTTTGTTTTGTTTAGAGAAGATGGCAACATGACGCAAAATAAAATAGATGAAACTGTCTCAACAGTTTTGTGCGAGGTCGTAGTTAAATTTCAAAAGCTGTCAACAAAACGTATAGGCTTTTTTCTTCTAAGGAACATTAAAGAATCGCATCTTATCGCAACCGTAAACTTGAGGGTGAAAAGTGATGAAGGTGAGACATTGTATGGGTAAGTGAGTACTGATAGAGCATGGTGCTGTTCTCCTTGTAGCTATGTAGCGTTGATTGTCAATCAGAAGGAGGTCTACCCGGATACTCTTTAGCTCTGATGGTTATTCACTTCTTACAAGAGGTTAAGCCACCAGTATTGCCAAGATGGAATCCAACTGAGGTAAGAGTCATGCAGTCAAAACTTCTCTTTCTAGACAGCCTTGCAACGGAACACCTCTCTTTTGGGGACAGTTCTCTTAGCCCCAAAATAGAGACCACTATTAGATTCTAAGACGAGGAAGATTACGAGGAGAGGATTTTCGATCAATTTAGGTTTCCGGGAAACCACCCACCTACCCCTCCCCTAACCCAATATTATCACTTACTTCTCACTTAGGGAAAATGTTGGTTTAGGGGAGGGGTAGGTGGGCAGTTTCCCAGAAACCTCAATTGGTCCAGGATTTTCTCAATACTAAGTATTGCGCGTATGTGAATCAGCATCATTTTGGCGGGAAAACGTGATAGCCGTCGTCATTTTTCTGCGGAAACAAGTTATCAAATGTTAAAAGTCTTACCAATTGCGATTAGGGAGGGGATCAGAGCATTCGGCAGACTACGAGTAGTCCCCCATTTTTCGTCTCTCTCCCCGCCGCGTGCCGCCTTTTCTCGCGTGGGGTGATTTTCACGCGCGCTCGCGTTTCGCTCGCTCTACTATCCTTGAGGAAAAATAGGGGACTACTCGTAGTCTAGGCATTCGGGAGAATTTGTGTTTAGATAGTGGGGCTTAAAATGTTAAGCGAGTTTCTGATGGCTTAGCCGGTCGTGGTTAATTGAGCTCCCTAATGTGGATTCAGCTAAGTGGTCCTGTACCTTAAGTGTCAGTATTAAGAGGATTTTGATTCACTGTATTGATTTGCAGATGGTAGATAAGTCGGGTTCAAAGGAGGACTTTGTAACTGAAAACGCAGATGAGATTGGAAGTTTGTGGTTTCAGCTGTTTAGGTAGGTGCAAATACTTTTCATAAATACTGAAATTTAGGAGATTGAGTATGGTGGTCTCTTTCAGAGTGACACAGGCAAAAAGGAAAAATATCCCGAGTCATAACTTAGGAAATATAGGAACGTCCCGGATATCACGAATAGCAACCGGAAATTTGATATCTCGCTTAATGGAACGCTTCTGTTTCACACAACGAATCTGAATGCCTTTGTCCTCCCACTGTACGAATTTGTCGAGTCAGATCACTGAAAGAGAGAGAATATCAACTTCCGGTTGCCATTTTTGACGATTCGTCGCTTAAGGTCCTTATTTCCGTCCCACCTAAACCCACATGGTTTCAATAGGGTCACTACGACAGCGCTACAAATGATTTTTCCCTTTAGAAAGGAGGTTTTTGCCGAACAGCGGCCCGTTTCTCGAAAGTCCCGGAAACTTTTCGGGCCCGAATGCAAATTTTAAAATCAAAACCTGTTGAATAGTAGCTCAGTTCCGAGCCCACAAACCAGTTAGAATTGGTTCGTTTAGTGATAGCTTCATTGTGTTATTTTCACTGAAACTTTGATCTTGAATGCAAACACAACAAACGCAAAACAGCTTTCCGGGCCGGAAAAGGAAGCGGGACTTTCGAGAAACAGGCTCCAGGCCATCATTTCAGTAGGACAAACTAGAAAGTTGTCGGGCATACATTATGTTAACTATTCAGAATTTCTTTAGGTATTATATTAATCGTCAGTTTCATAGTCTTAATTTCTTCTATCGCGATGTATCATTGGTTACTTCCAGGCCATATAGCATCTGACAATAAACTGTTAAGTGTTAAACGAAACATTAAGTTTTAAATGTAACAACGGCGATTTTAACGTTGTAGGTTTTACTGCCTGGACTTTGATATTCCAAATCTGGTGATAAACATCAGAGAACCAGAGCCTCTTAAAAGAGAGGCAAAGAATTGGGGGCGTCGCAGAATCGCAGTAGAAGGTGAGACCATGCCCACCTACCCCTCCCCTTATTAACCCTTAATTCTCACTTAGGGCAAAATGTTGGCTTAGGGGAGGGGTAGGTGGGCAGTTTCTCAAAAACGTGCAATGATCCCCATATGATTAAGATTTTAACCCTTTAAGCCCCGGTATCCACATACAAATTCTCCAAACTGATCTCCATACATTGCCTTAAAGAATTAGTTGTGAGAATTTGATAATAGATCAAGGCATTTTCTCTTGGGTGATCATTTTATTAATTCTCATAACTTATCTCTTGACAATGTATGGATTCTGTTAAGAGAAAATTGATCTTCTTCACTATTGGGCCTTAAAGGGTTAATTATATTAGGCACTTAACTTGGATGAGAGTAACCTGGAGTCAATTCTATAAACGTCATTACAAGTCAAAGTGTAATTTGCAAGTTTACCTATTGTTTTGACAAACTCTAAAACAATAGCTACACTTGTACAGTACAGTTGTTAAATTGTTGTTATCAGCAAAAACACCTTAAATACGCTGAATTGCAAAATGAATCTCAACAACTTCAAGCCCTTCAACTTACCTGGGCTTCCCCCGCAGAATGCTGCAATCATGGACAAAAGTCTTGGGACACTTTTGCGTTTCTGGGGCGTTTTCCAATTCACACTGGTCCAACCCCTCCCCTCACCCCACAAACAATGTTGGACGCGTGTATCCAGAATTTTTTCCGAGTTTCAACTTTGTATAGCGTGGGGGTAATCAGAACTGCAAGAGAATTTCGAAAAGGATGCACTGTTTTAAGAGGGAACCGAGAAATGACAGAAAAATATGAATATTGCAGTACTGTGCCAAGGACTTTTGTCCAGGATTGTAGTCACTACGATCGAAACCGCTGACTAGCATTGTTTCCAGTTCAACTTTACTTATTCGGCTAAATTGCCTTTAGCGACATTTAAGATGACCCCAGTTCACTTTAGAACTGTGACACGCAATTTAGTCAAATTCGGTCAGTTGGATTTGGCCACAGAATTGAGTTAATTCTAAAAATAGCCAATCAGAACATAATAACTAACTGTTAACTCACGCGTTTGCAACGCTTTAGTGCTGAAACTTTATTTTTAATACCATTCCACGTGAGTTTCGACTATACATTTTTTGTGTAACAAGGCTTTTACGGTTGTTTGTCATTTTCTCAATAGATCCCTTTTCTACAAAGAGAAATGTTGCTTCTTCCATGAGCAGTGACAAAGGTTTGGCTTATGGTTTTCTTTTCGGAAAATAAGTTACGATTTGTGTGAAGGTTAGGAGTGTAATAAGTACATGTATAATGTTGTATCTTTAATATGTTGACTTCTTTTTTTATTTTTAGCGTTCGAATACTTTTTTACTTGCTGGAAGAACAGTTATTTTTATTTTGGTTCGTTGCCAGGTTCCTCTCAAAATAGTAAGTAAAATTAATTTCATTTTTTTATTGTGATACTCTTTATGGATTGTATCCTCTTACGTTGGGGTGGGATGTTGGCTACATCTGATTTCGTGCTGTAATCGAAGAAGATATGAAAGTGCACTGTTAATGGCTTAAACACAGTCTATTTGTATGTTCTCATTGGAGCTGTTACTTAAAAAAACTGCGGTAGAAAAATTACAGGAAGCACCTGTTGTGGTAAGCACGAAGTCTTCTGATAAATTAAATTCTTAACAATAGACATACTGCTTCTGGTGAAGCTCAAAGAATGTTGTTAGGTTTTAAACTTTTGGTGGCTTTTCAAAAAATAGGGACTGAGGTCCGTCACATCTTTTGGTCGCGAGTGTTTTCCCGCGCTTTACGCCGCTTGCATTGCAGTATGCTGTGAGTTCTGGTTGGCTCTTCGGAGTGACTGTGCTTGTTTGATTGGCTGCAGTGATGTACTTGCACATTCGCTGACGTCATAGATCTAGATTTGTAAAATGTTGCCTGCTACGAGACTTTTGGCGGGAAACAGTTTCATTGTAAGATATCATATGACCTAGAAGTAACCAATGACAGTGCGAGCTGTTGGGGAAAAAATTCCAGCTATGTAGGAGTATGAACTCTTCTCTTTTTCTACAGACCCAGTTGCGGACTCTCCAAACACCAGTTCAAGCAATTCCAATAAGAAAAGTGACAAAATGAAGCAGAAGACCGATGCTTTGATTGAAGAAGAGGCTATTTTTGAGATGGATGACGTAGATCAGGCGACAAACCAGCTGGAATCACTGGAGCTTCAATCAAATGATAATAGTGTTAAGCCAAAAGGCGTTCAGTCTGAGAAACCGACGGAAGAAGATTCCCCCAACGTTAAAAGCAAAACTGATGACAGTGTTTCAGACGAGGAGGTTGAGATCACTTTGAGTGAATCTGACAACGGTGAAGCCAGTGAGTCAAAAATCGAGAGTGCAGAGGGTAACGAAGGACATGTTGATTCAGAAAAGCGAGGCTCTTTGAATACAGAATCAGTCAACAAAACAGCTGTTGTTGATGTGCCGCCGGACATTGAGTTCAGGTACTAATACGTTTTACTGTACCTATCCGTACTTTATTTCCGTAGTTTAAAGAAATCAAAGCACAAAATTAAGTGTCCGAGACAAAAAGGACCCAGATAAAAAGTACATCACTAGGAGCGAGCAATTCGCACTTTCACAAGCAGTGGGTGGGGAAGAGGAGTGAAAGGCTAGTTTTATTTAACCTCCCACCATCACTCCCCCCCCTCCTCATATCTTTGTTGAATAATGGGTGGTCCACCCCTAGTAAGTAAAGGGAAAGATCACATAAAGCTTGCCTCGCTAAAATGATAATAAATCCAAGGATAATTTGAACCGAGTATTTCGACTCGATAAAACGCGGACTCCGAGCTTATTTAGAGGCTTCAAAAGAATTTCTCTAGATATAACACTGATTATATCTCGAGAAAAGTTTTTGAAGCCTCTACATTATCTCGCAGTCCGCGTATTATCGAATCGAAATACGCGGTTAAGTTTCGTTTTGAAACTTGACGAAGCACTCCTTTATTAAACTGGGCAAAAAAATTAGGGTTCGTTTGAACATTAAAAGCCCTTGAATCAAGGTCTCAAAGGTTCTTGAAAATTACTGTTGGTCCTAGAAAGTCCTGGAAATTCTTCAGTTGCTACCTTTATCCAACGCAGATTCCCAAGTGCCTAGTGTGACAAAAAAAATGTAATTGGCAGAAATTAATAATAACTGTTATTATCGGCGTTACTTTGCAATGTATGCAGTCCTTGAAAATGGGAATAATGTCCTTGAGCGTTTTCTTTTTTTTTTTAATTCTTGGTTCAAAAATGGTTACAAATCCTGTAAAATTTTGTTGTTATTATAAAAGGCCGATTTAGACGAAACGATTTTTGCTTACGACTATCGTGCACGACTAGCATACGTCATAACTTTCGACCATCCACACTACAGGCGGCCCAGACGTAGTATGTGTCAAATGAATATATTAATGTTCACATGGACAAAATAGGATGAGTCGTCGAAACTCCCATGAACTAAAATAGTCCAAAAGTCAAAATATAACAAAACAAAGCTAAGATACCTTTAACTGAACGTATCCTTGTCTTTCCTGGCCGGTTAAAGTGGAATTTTGTTGAGTTTTGCAATTTTAGGTGGCCAGGAAGAAGAAGGAGACGTTCAGTTAAAGGTATCTTAGCTTTGTTTTGTTATATGTTGACTTTTGGACTATTTTAGTTCATGGGAGTTTCGACGACTCATCCCATTTTGTCCATGTGAATATTAATATATTTACACACACTACGTCTGGGCCGCCTGTGTCCACACGCGCACAGTTTTCACATGTGTCGTTCCAGGCGGTGTGCGTCACGAGATTCGAACAATCAGAATGCGTCATTTGTAGAGTGATTTTCGCGCTTGGAAAGAGCTGTCTCAGAGGTATATGTGGTGAAATTTTCGATTTATTCCAAGCTTGTGTACGTAATTTCGACACTATACAGCCGTGGAAAGTTGTTGGAACACTTTATCTTGATAGCAGTTGCGTTACTTTTAAATATTGTGCTTTCTTGAGCGTTTGGGACAAGTTTGGATTGCTCGGTCATTACCGTGCGAACAGAGTCTCCTTCGATCTTCCTAGATAAGTCGGGAAGAGGAAGGAGCCTCTGCCGACATCCTCGACAATTCATATTGAGCATGCTCCAAATTCAAATTTTTCTGCGACGTCAATCAAATCGTTACCGTAGCATCCACTGTGTTTGTCAGCAAATGTAAATGTTAGCGGGAACGTACCGGTTCGTTTTCACCCTTCCATAGCTGTTTTCTCTGGATTTGGAAGCTCTATAGGAACAATTTCACCTTTGGAATCTAAACTTGCCATGTTTCAGTGTAAAGAAGATAAAAAAAAATGTTAGAGCTAAGGTAAAACTTACGGTGCTTTTCAAAAACAAAGCATCTAACCTTGAAACACAAAACACACAAAACGGATCGAAATCCACCAATCACAAATCACGAACGGCGACCTTTTGTTTCCTGAGAGGTTCGCTAAGATGCATAAAATGCGAGGAAGCGAAGAAAGCGCTGCTTCTTCAGATTTTGATTGACGTCGTAGAAAAACACAAAATCCCAAGACGTTTTTGGCATCGCAAGTCGGGTGTTATCTACAAACAGCTGTAAAAGCATCGATTATTTAAATGCAACATGGATTCTGTAGCCTCATGATCGTATTTTGAATTAATGTTATAGCAAACACAGAAGAATAAGCATGATAATTGTTCTACATTTGTAAGAAATGTTAAGATCCATGACCCGATGATCTCTGATCATCTTGCAGTATTCTGTAACTTAATTATCTCTCAAAAAACCTCAGTTCAGGAAGAAAGTTATCAGCACTCTAAAATTGCGCTCCCTGGATATTGACTCCTTTCGCGAGGATGTTCGTAATTCTTCTTTAGTTGAAGAAGAACCCATTGACTTGGATAGTGCAGTTGCTCAATATGATAATGGTCTTCGATTGCTATTGGATCAATACGCCCCCGCTAAAAAGCGTTTGGTGACAATAAGACCTTTTGCACCATGGTATTCGCCAATAGTTGCTACTGAAAAACAGAAAAGACGTCGCTTAGAGAGAAAACGGCGGAAGACACGCCTACAGAGTGATAGGGAAGCGTACCAGTATCAGTGTTGCGTTGTCAACGAGTTGATTAGTTCACTGAAATCTACTTATTATACATCATTAATTAATGAGCATTCCTCAGATCAAAGAGTGCTGTTTAGAACTGTAAACAAGCTTATGCAGAAATCTCATGAGACGCGATACCCACCTTCTCTTAGCAATGCTTTACTTGCTGATTCATTTGCTGACTTTTTCACTGCCAAAGTTGAAAAGATTCACACTCAGGGGGGGCTGGCAGCGAGGTCTGGAACCGAGTTTATATGATCGCCCCAGTTAAGAAATTTGCCCGAGTGAGACCTGAGTACCATTTTCCTTCAAAACAAATATGGCGGAGAATGCGGACATGGGAGGACGATGAGTTTTTGCTCGACTTTGAGTTTCCCGCGTCCAAACGGCAAGGAAAGATTTTCAAGTACATTTTTAATAGAATTTTGGACATCAGGAGACGTGATGTATGAACAGTTCATTCACACTTATCGTGACTCGGCATCTCGGCAAGTTCAGTTACTTATAAGCTTCGTGAATTTTCGAGCAACCAGCCTAGTCTCCATCTCTTATATTTTTCCATCTACAGTGGTATTAAGAACTCTCTTCCTTATCCTAAACATATGCTACGAGCTCACTATATTAGTATGAGTCTTGCAATAGTTATATGGGAATGTTCATTAAACCAATTTTCTACTTCGCTGTTCGTAAGTTTGTTTGTAAACTGGGAGCCACAACAAACATTTATGGGCGACAATACAGAATACGGGGCCAATTTAGTAAAAGCCAGGGTAAATTTTCCAGTCACTTTGCTTCACATATACTTGGTCTGTCAGTATAAGCTATTTTTAATATTCGAAGGTTGGGAGGGTTTTACTGAACCTTCAAAACCGTTCAAAACTGTTCACACTACCCTTGTGGCAAGAAACAGAGATCTATCGCTAGCGGATGATAATGAATTGCTTACCAACGCTGCTAAATTAAATAACTTTCATGAGGTCAGTCAAGTAGACGTCAAGGAATTTGCTTATGAGCCTTTAAGCAAGTCCTGTTGTCTTGATCCTCTGCCGGCATCACTACTTGAGGATTGCTTCCCTGTACTCCTACCTACTATTACCAGGATGGTTTATTTGTCATTGACAACTGGTTTTATGCCTGATGCCCTAAAGATTGCTTCTCTTTCACTTAGATTAAAGAAACCAACTGCTGACTTCAAGCAGTTCTCAAACTTTCGGCCAATCTCAAATTTAAAGTTTATTTCTAAGCTGATTGAAAAGTCTGTTGCAGTTCAACTGACGAAACATGTTATGACCAACCATCTTGACGAGACGTTTCAGTCAGCATACAAAGAATTTCACTCAACTGAAACAGCACTACTTAGAGTACATAATGACATCTTGTGTTCTTTGGATCAAAACAAGTCGGTCATATTACTTTTATTAGACCTTTCAGCAGCATTTGACACGGTGGATCATGCAATACTAATATCTCGACTCTCGAGCCGTTTTGGGGTGAAGGGAACTGCATTGGCCTGGTTTAAGTGCTACTTAGCCTCCCGCCAACAGTTTGTTAATGTAGAAGGAAGCATGTCATCAAGGCGTCCGTTGTTGCGTGGGGTGCCTCAGGGGTCTGTACTGGGCCCACTGCTGTACCTTGTCTATACTGCGCCGATTGCTGATATCATCAAAAAGCATGACTTACTATACCATCTGTACGCTGATGACACGCAACTATTTATTTCCTTCAATACCGATTGCTGTGCTGATATTGATGAGGCAAAGATGCTTGTTGAGCGCTGTGTTGAAGAAATTGACCTTTGGATGTGCAAAAACCTATTGCTTTTGCATGGAACAACATGTAAAAAAGATATGTATTGAGGCAAATTATCATCTCAGGAATATATCAAAGATCCACAAATATCTCACCCAGGACTCTGCTCAAATTCTCATTCATGCTTTTATTAGTTCTAAGCTTGACTACTGTAACTCACTTCTATATGGTATTCCAAAATACTTAGTTTGTAGATTACAGCGTGTTCAGAATACGGCAGCTCGCATTGTCACGTTAACAAGGAAGTATGATTCGATTACCCCAATAATGTTCAAGCCACACTGGCTCCCCGTACATTCACGTATTATTTTTAAGCTCCTGTTATTAGTCTATAAAGCACTCAATGGCAAGGCACCCTCTTACATTTCTAGTCTCCTGAGCCATCGTAAGTGCTCTCGGTCTTTACGCTCCAGTGGGCAAGAACTGCTCACTGTGCCACTGGCTAAACTAAATACTTATGGAGATCGGGCGTTCAGCATTGTGGCGCCAAGGCAATGGAATAACTTGCCTCTTAGCATTCGTAAATCTCCATCAATCCCTATTTTTAAAAGACATATGAAGACTTATCTTTTTAAAGAAACCTATGGTTTTTAACTTTTATTTTTAATACACGTTTTTTTCTATTTCTTTCATTATCTGTAATTTTATCTTAGTATTTTTAGATCTTAGATTTTTAACTTTCATTTTTTTGTATAATGTATATATATTTTTTAAGCTTTGTAACTAATTATCTCGGTATTTTATCATATTTTTTTAGCTTTTAGGTTCTATGTTAACCTGATCATTGTAAAGCGCTATGAAAGAGTAGCTGAATAGCGCTATATAAATTATTATTATTATTATTATATTGTTTCTTAAATATTTTTATTCAAAACCCATTTGTTTATCCTTTAAACTTCGCGTAACATGACTTACTGGAATGTGGATCCGTTCAAGCAAGTAAAATCGGTTAAGTACATGGTTAAATCCAAAACAAAATCCATCTCAAATCTGGGTACATTTTCCAATTTTCTAAAACTGAACGTTCAATCTATAATTTTCTCAAAATTCCCGCATGAAATTGAAGCGGCAGGTATTTGTTTTGCTATTGAGCGTAGGCACAGAAGGAGTCAGCAAAATTCCAGAATATGCGTACGTGCACAGATAAAACTGGTTTATCCAGTATAAAACTTGTCTGACTCATCCAAAAAGCTGGATGATCGGCAGATCAAAAGAACTTGAAGATGTCGGCAGAGTCGATTCCTCTTTCCCGACTTATCTAGGAAAGATCGAAGCGACTCTGCTAGCAGGGTACTCGGTCATGTGGAAGCCGCCATGATGATTTGAGTGTTATTTTGGCCGTTCTTCTTGGATTCATTCCTGGTTACTGGTAGCGGTTTTATCAGATTATTTCGGTCAACTTGTTACTTCAATTGTTCGTCTTTGGAAATTTCGGGGTCTACCCGGGTCCTCTGTTAGTTTCCCAGTTATGCCGCGTTCAAGGAAGAGATCGTCTCAGCCAAGTAGCACAACTGCCGAGAAACGGGCTGAGAAACTTGCCGAAGCGAAAGCCGACGTGAAGCAAGTAACGCAAAATGCAGGAATAGTTTGTTTCATTTTAAACCAGAAAAGGTAAATAAGTTTGAATATTGTGAAAACCTTTGGAAACAAAACATTTTTCATAACCCAGTGCGGAAAGCGTGTAAGATGCTCGTGTCTAGATACCCGGCAGCCGGCAGCCGGGAATTGTTTTCAAAAGACTAGATACCCGGCAGTCAGAAATTTTGACCAATTTTCTCGAAATAGCTCGTTTAATTCCTCTAAGAACATAAGATATTTGTTTAGAAATCTCAAGCGATTATAAATATTGCCTTGGGTTAAAAGTGGAAGCGACTGTCGAGCGTGGGCATAGAGTGAAATCTGAATGTTTTCGACACTTAGAAAATATTCAAGTTCTGACACCCTAAGTCAACTCCCGATGAATATCCACAGAAATTATCAACGAAACCTCACCAGCGTATTTAGTGTTTGTTCAGAAATACCAAGCGATTCTAAATAAAGATTTCGTATTGTTGTGGACGAATTCTCCGCGCTTGCACGGGTACGGTTTTCAAAATACAACGTGAAATTTGTGGGAGTAGATATAAATGCAAATTTTGCATTTAAGTATGTCAACAGATAGACGACAAACTTTCGCAATTAACTATCTCAGTGAAAAGTAAAATTAGTAAAAAAATACTATGCATATATATATATACTGATACAAATCTCGCAGTTAACCATTTGTCATTGACTGCGAAATTTCTCTCTGTTCATAGTAAGAAACACAAATCTCGCAGCTAACCATTTTTCATCAACTGCGAAATTTGTCTCTGTCTATATGAAGGAACAGAAATCTCTCTCGCAGTTAATCATTTCCGTTAACTGCAAAATTTCTCTCTGTTAATATTAAGAAACACAAATCTCACAGTTAACCATTTGTCGATATAACTGCGAAATTTCTCTCTGTCTATGGTAAGAAACACAAATCTCGCAGTTAACCATTTTTCAGGTAACTGCGAATTTATTATCGGTTTATATAAAGGAATACAAATCTCGCACTTGACCATTTTCTCGACTTTTTCCGTTAACTGCAAAATTTCTCTCTGTCAATATCAAGAAACAAATCTCGCAGTTAACCACTTTTCATTAACTGCAAAATTTCTCTCTGTCAATATGAAGAAACACAAATCTCGCAGTTAACCACATTTCGTTAACTGCGAAATTTCTCTCGATTTATAATAAGGAATGCAAATCTCGCACTTAACCAATTTTTGTTAACTGCGAAATATCTCTCTGTTTACGTGAAGAAACACAAATCTCGTAGTTAACCATTTTTCATTAACTGCGAAATGTCTCTGTTTATATGAAGGAACAGAAATCTCGCAGGTAACCATTTTCTGGGTTACTATAGCTGACAAAGATCGATATAAAGACCGGCGATTTCCGTCTTAGGTGAATCGATCCGCGTAAACTTCATGTCCTGTCAAAACCAAACCACAGTCATTCGAAAACGTTGCGTACATTTTTAAAGCAATGCAATTGCTGAAAATTCATCACGCAAAACAAAATGGTTCACGAATCACGTTTTGAATCTGTTGATGTCACCCTTCATTCACCTAGGTCACGTTGAAATAAAAAATTTGTTCACGTGGACATGTCGG